>BPTQ01000002.1:35610850-36021341 GCA_019973895.1 Chrysanthemum seticuspe | reverse complement strand
ATAAAATCTTACAAGTTACCTTTAACCTATACATCTTATTTATTTTTTTCAATCACTTACACATTATATAAAAAAAATATATATATATTTTTTCAAATCCCTCCCCCCTTGGCCGACCAAGGGGGAGGTAACATTAATTGTTTGGTGAATTATTTCTTTGATTGTATATAACTACACTCCATGTAATATTTTCAACTCATCTCATTCATTCACCTCATAAATTCAAGTCAAGTAAAAACTTCTTCTCTCTTGGTTCTTCCTCTAATAACCGGCCATCTAAGGGTGTAGCAAGAAATCATCAAATTTTTCAAGCTCAAGTTATAACAATCTAGATTACACTCTTATTAAGGTTTTGAAATAAAAACCTAGGGTGTTTAGGTTAATCCTTGTTCTAATCACCTCATCATAGTAGCTTGTAAGCATATCACTCTCATTTTATATCTTTCATCTTCATTTCATATTTATTTCTTCATATTTTGAGCAAGCATGCAAGACTTGTGTATATTTATACCATTTTTACATTGATTTTAAGTGTTTGATATATATAAAGTCATCCTATGATTATTCCCTTGGTATATATTGGTCTTGATGATGTTTAGGAACCCATGACACCCTAAGAAGGTGTATGGTAGGATTAAAATAGCTTTGGAGTTGATTTGAAGGGATTGGAATAGGTTTAGTACGAGAAAAACTATTTTCGACAAGTATATAAAGTGGTCTGATCTTGTTTTGTTTTTCTGGAAAATCCGACAGTAGACATGAGTTTTTGGCCTAGATATTTAGAAAATATACTTTAAAACGAATCCGTGGCCGCTTGAACGGATTAAAACGGAGTTATAACGAAGAAGTTATGAATTTTTCAAGTTTGACGACGAAATATATATTTTCTGAAAATTTCAGCACACCATTATTGTTTTATTCGAGTAAAAAACGAGTCCTAAGCTTTATAAATTATTTCGACTTATCAAAAATATATTAGTATACTTTGATACGAAGCTAAGGACGTATAATACGTAGAAAACGGATTTGAAACGACTAAGATATACACGTTTTCATAAAATTGCCGTAACTATTATTTTTAGAAAAACTATATTATTTTTTACGAGATAAGTGTTACGGTAACTAAAATGACCATATTGAAGGCTGTTTTTAACGTTGATGTGGAACTTTTTGTAACGAGATGTCTTCTAATAAAATCGAGATCACCAAGCATATTTTCCAAAACGACCAACCGTTTGTATAGCGGAATTGTAATAAATTATTTACAGTTGCTTAAACTTTGCCGAAACTCACTTTTTACACAACATTTGGACAAAACCACCATATTTAACCTCTATTATCTTTATGTTCGAGACCTCTATGACGAAAACTCATGTACTAAAACTTCTAGATTTTGATACAAGCTTTCCAAAACCGTCGAGTTCGTTTTCTAACGTTCGACGTACACCATTTTACGACTAGTTTTTCGTAGCCATTTTTGTCACTTTCATGAAATTTCCGACGACATTATTTTACGACGAAAAGTGATAATTTCACTATAAATCATTACGAAACCATTGTAGGATGACATTTTGACGTAAATACTTGTAAAGTGATTTAAGAATGGTCAAGACGTCAAAAGAGTATTTTTCGACGATAAGTAATATTTTTCAAAACTCGCAAATGGTATAAATAACATACGAAATGCATGCATAACATTACATCATAACTCATTACATATCATAGCATTCGTAATAGGTCCAGATTAAAGTATCACGCTATACCTCAGTGTACTCACTCTTGTCATCATACCAGTTTATCAAGTGAGTTTTCATAGCCCCGTCGTACATGCTTTTAATTATTTTCAAACCTACGGGGGAGAATACATTGCACAACATTTTTATTACGATACCAAGTATGTTAAATTCATTTACATTGCTTAAGTTACCGCATGCCAATTGAAAGTCCCCATTTCCTGAACATGAACCGTTAATCTTAGAAGCGAGGGTGAGTGGATAGATCTATCGAGGGTGACGCCTCCATCCGGGTTGGTGAATCCCAACTAGTAATACGGATGCATTTCATTTAATAACATTATTGAGTTGTCTGGCAAACACTCTGTTGGGGCCTACATTATGAACAGTCTAGTTTCGGTGTCATGGGCTTATAGCAATTGTAACATTTTTATGTGACATGATTGTCATACCTGTAACATTTTTATGTGACAAGATTGTCATACCTGTAACATTTTTATGTGACATGATTGTCATACCTGATCTATACTTGCGTAGTCGTATAAAACATTTACCAAACCTATGATTTCTCACCAACATTATTGTTGACCGTTTTAGCAATGTATTTTCAGGTAACTAAGGCATACTCATCATGGCATGGTTAAGGAACCCCTTTTTAGTCGCGGCGTCGACTTACATCATTGTACATTATGACACTTTCTTTCAAAACCATCGTTTGGACTTGTAATATATTTATATTTCCGCAAACTTTATAAACTTTTGGGACCTATACTTTGTAAACTCCGATTGTTTTATTAAATCAAACGATGTTCTTTTCAATCGACACTTTAGGTCGTTCAATATAACTGTGATTGTGATGCTATGACAGTCAATCCCCAGGAATTTCATTCCGCTGCAAAACAGGTAAATTGGGGGTGTGACAGATTGGCATCAGAGCTTCGGTTATAGGGAACTAGGTTGCATCATTGACCCTAGACTATAACTACATCATCATAGCATCTCATCATTTCATCATAAATACATAGTCACTATACATGCGGTTTTATACGCACATTCTACGAGTTATTTACTTTCGTTTCGAAATCGATTGTCACATAGATGCCTTCAAATGCCCATCCCATTATACTCACATCACTTTGACATGGAGAATGCCTTGTCATTCCCTATCACAATTTTAACATCAGTTGACTCAACACCGATAACATCAGATGATGACACTGAGACCTTTTAGGAGGACGAAGTTGCACCTACCCCATCACGATCACTATTGATTCACGGTAGGATCAGGACAATTTTTATCACTCAGTTGGGACAGATCATACCATTGGGTAGAATTTATAGGCTTAGTCCTAATGAACCTATTTTCTTAACTCACCACAAGGATTTCCATTATCATCATTGTCATTATTTTCATCATCATTATCATTTCGAGCACCATCCGTACCATCACATCTCATACACGATACTCATACACCTGACTTGCAGCTTGGGAAGCGTGCATGATTTGACACACCATTACCATCTACCACTAAGACTATAGACACTACACCATCTCATAGGTTTGAGGACTGTGAGAGTTCTAGGGCTATTGTTGCTAGACCGCCTACTACTCCTACACTTGAAACACGATTAGACCACCAACAGGAACAGATAATAAGTACCTTTCTAGCTAACGTAATATTTATCATTTATTATCTCTACGATAATCACCACCTTGTTTATTTCATTCCTTACTCCAATTGCCCAATTTTCCATCATTTCACGTCGATACATCACTATCTTACTAGGGGTTAGGCCAACTTTATTCTTGACCAATTAGTAGACTATTACTACTCGATAAGGTTCTCCTATGTATCCTGCAAACCATCCAATAAATTTTATTCCAAATTATCCTGCTACTATTTCATGAAATTATTTCACTTGATTTTATTTCGAACTATTTTATCACCATCTTAGAAACGTTGTTTCATAAAGTTTTAACGCAAGTTGTTTTATTACCAACTTATCAATTGGTTTCAGTCATTTTATCAACTATTTAATATCCTCATGCGAAACGATTTTCATGTTACTCTGAAAAAATAAAAATAAAAATAAAAATAAAAAAAAAAAAAAAAAAAAAAAAAAAAAAAAAATATTGAGCCATTATCTTACAAAACAAAACGTTGAATACCATCTAAAACTTCGGAGGAACATAATACCATTTCAACAAAAACAAGCATCACATCATTTGTCCTTGATTATACATGGCCTGATCACCTATGTATAATTCAGGAAGAATTATGTCATGAAAGTAACAAGCATCATTTCAAATCTCCTAAAACAATTCTCATTTAAAAGCAAAGTTTTATAATCAGATAAATCGTGCATAAACATTTCTTTTTGTTAACACTCTATAGATGCTTACGCCATTTATCTCTCACTCAACCGATAAGTTAGGATTGGACGAGTGACTTTTTTTTTAGGAAAGACTTCCTATACCATCTGTGAGGAGGATTCCTCGATACAAGAAAACAATGAAAGGATTTTGGAATTTCCAACAAGGGCTAGAAGTAAGTAGCGAGACGTTTCAAAACTCAACAAAAATCTTAAGACATCACGAGACATTTCGAACCACTATTTTGGATTAGAATCCAAATTCTGCTATTTCATAAGTACTAGCTAGACCGAGTTACAAGACTTAGTACTAATCGAATACACACTAAGCAACACTATAGGAATAAACCAATTCTCCTAATTGAGACTACAGAACATTTCATTAAACAAGGCTTCAACAATATGTGAACTTCCCTACAATGAGTTTCCCTTAAAGGAAAATTTTGGTTAAATTAAGGTTATCGATATAAACTTCCTCTAAGGCATTGTGTTCTCTAGAAATTCCAAGTAATCTCACTTCTATATCAAGAGATGCCACAGGTTTGAACATGTCGGACAATCAATGACTCCCCATCTACAAGTGAAACTAGAACAAACATTCTTCGACATAGTTTGAGCAGATACCTATTTTCTTGCTAGCATGATAACAATATTAGTGATGAACTATTTTTGGAAGCACTCAATATCGGAACAAATCTTGAAAACCAACCACTACACCACCTTACTTAAATATTTAAGGTTTGTGACTTTACAACATGGAGCATGGAAACACTTCGATAATCAAACAATAAACATTTTAGTCATAGAGACTAAGCACCTTAGGCAAGTAAGACTCAGGTCATGACATTCGATAGGACTAGAAACGCGAGGAATCACAATTGTTACCTATAATCTATTCTTTTCAATGAGGTCCTTTCCGACGGATTTAACATTTTGAAATCTAACACGAGACACGTGGTATCAATTCCAGTTGTACCTATTATAAGCTATTCGATTCACCTTAGACTGCTGACAGTCATTTCAGGATTTCCATGAAACCTACTAGGACATGATTACCGCCTACTATCCTCAGCTCAATGGTTAGAGCTAGAGAGCAATTCCCACATTAGATGATATGCTCAAGCCAGTATGACCTTCTAGAAATGGTTAGGCAAATCATTCTCCATCGACAAGTTTCTTTGCAACAATAGTTAGCTCATGAACATATTGACTACACCATTTGAGGCACTGTAAGGTTGAGGTATCAATCACTTATTCAAGGATTAAAATCAGGAAAGTCCAATTCATTAGTCCATAACTCATTCAGGAAACAAACAAAGAAGTTATACAAATCAAGAATCAGTTACAAGTAACAACATATAGCTAGATAAGCTACATCGTTATACGATGCAAAATTTAGAGATATGTCCCATAAGCCGCAAACCATTAGAATTTCAAGTTGGTAACAAATTATGTTCAAAATCTTGCCTTGGAAAGCGAAGTGCGATTCAGAAAAACATTGGACGAACCGATACGACTCATATATCCTCACCTTTCACCGATGACACTGTAGAACCCAACACGAACTGAATTCAGGGACTGAATTCCTTTTTGGATGGGCGAATGTGACAACCCGTACTTTCAGGTCATTTCTCGAAACAATTCATGCTTCACTATTTCAACATTTATCGTAAACTAGGTTTACGTGTTCCAAATTCGCATAACCTTTATGGTTTAGCGGCGAATTCATGATCATATCATCACGAACATTTCATATGGACTAAGTTTAGTCTATATTTCATTAGCATCATTTGCATCATGTTAGTTCATTCATGATTTTTCATTTCACATTAAACGCGTAAATTTTATATTAAATAAACGTTATCGCGTGAGTTATTATTTTGAACATTTAATCCGCTACTTCCAAAAATGATCCCGATATATTTTTATACTTACATTTAGTTTATAAAAACTATATTTTGAGTTTACCTAGTGTTTTAAATTTATTTTGTATATAAATCGTTAAATTTATATTATTACGACGTTTTTCTTAAAAACTACACGATAATTATTATATCACTCAAATTTTACAAGGAATGTATTTTTACAATTTTTATGATCTTATTATACTCTACTTTGATCTATTAAAAATTACTTTTACCAAAAATTACCTTAAATACCCTAATATATATAAAATCTTACAAGTTACCTTTAACCTATACATCTTATTTATTTTTTTCAATCACTTACACATTATATAAAAAAAAAAAAGATATTTTTTCAAATCCCTCCCCCCTTGGCCGACCAAGGGGGAGGTAACATTAATTGTTTGGTGAATTATTTCTTTGATTGTATATAACTACACTCCATGTAATATTTTCAACTCATCTCATTCATTCACCTCATAAATTCAAGTCAAGTAAAAACTTCTTCTCTCTTGGTTCTTCCTCTAATAACCGGCCATCTAAGGGTGTAGCAAGAAATCATCAAATTTTTCAAGCTCAAGTTATAACAATCTAGATTACACTCTTATTAAGGTTTTGAAATAAAAACCTAGGGTGTTTAGGTTAATCCTTGTTCTAATCACCTCATCATAGTAGCTTGTAAGCATATCACTCTCATTTTATATCTTTCATCTTCATTTCATATTTATTTCTTCATATTTTGAGCAAGCATGCAAGACTTGTGTATATTTATACCATTTTTACATTGATTTTAAGTGTTTGATATATATAAAGTCATCCTATGATTATTCCCTTGGTATATATTGGTCTTGATGATGTTTAGGAACCCATGACACCCTAAGAAGGTGTATGGTAGGATTAAAATAGCTTTGGAGTTGATTTGAAGGGATTGGAATAGGTTTAGTACGAGAAAAACTATTTTCGACAAGTATATAAAGTGGTCTGATCTTGTTTTGTTTTTCTGGAAAATCCGACAGTAGACATGAGTTTTTGGCCTAGATATTTAGAAAATATACTTTAAAACGAATCCGTGGCCACTTGAACGGATTAAAACGGAGTTATAACGAAGAAATTATGAATTTTTCAAGTTTGACGACGAAATATATATTTTCTGAAAATTTCAGCACACCATTATTGTTTTATTCGAGTCAAAAACGAGTCCTAAGCTTTATAAATTATTTCGACTTATCAAAAATATATTAGTATACTTTGATACGAAGCTAAGGACGTATAATACGTAGAAAACGGATTTGAAAAGACTAAGATATACACGTTTTCATAAAATTGCCGTAACTATTATTTTTAGAAAAACTATATTATTTTTTACGAGATAAGTGTTACGGTAACTAAAATGACCATATTGAAGGCTGTTTTTAACGTTGATGTGGAACTTTTTGTAACGAGATGTCTTCTAATAAAATCGAGATCACCAAGCATATTTTCCAAAACGACCAACCGTTTGTATAGCGGAATTGTAATAAATTATTTACAGTTGCTTAAACTTTGCCGAAACTCACTTTTTACACAACATTTGGACAAAACCACCATATTTAACCTCTATTATCTTTATGTTCGAGACCTCTATGACGAAAACTCATGTACTAAAACTTCTAGATTTTGATACAAGCTTTCCAAAACCGTCGAGTTCGTTTTCTAATGTTCGACGTACACCATTTTACGACTAGTTTTTCGTAGCCATTTTTGTCACTTTCATGAAATTTCCGACGACATTATTTTACGACGAAAAGTGATAATTTCACTATAAATCATTACGAAACCATTGTAGGATGACATTTTGACGTAAATACTTGTAAAGTGATTTAAGAATGGTCAAGACGTCAAAAGAGTATTTTTCGACGATAAGTAATATTTTTCAAAACTCGCAAATGGTATAAATAACATACGAAATGCATGCATAACATTACATCATAACTCATTACATATCATATCATTCGTAATAGGTCCAGATTAAAGTATCACGCTATACCTCAGTGTACTCACTCTTGTCATCATACCAGTTTATCAAGTGAGTTTTCATAGCCCCGTCGTACATGCTTTTAATTATTTTCAAACCTACGGGGGAGAATACATTGCACAACATTTTTATTACGATACCAAGTATGTTAAATTCATTTACATTGCTTAAGTTACCGCATGCCAATTGAAAGTCCCCATTTCCTGAACATGAACCGTTAATCTTAGAAGCGAGGGTGAGTGGATAGATCTATCGAGGGTGACGCCTCCATCCGGGTTGGTGAATCCCAACTAGTAATACGGATGCATTTCATTTAATAACATTATTGAGTTGTCTGGCAAACACTCTGTTGGGGCCTACATTATGAACAGTCTAGTTTCGGTGTCATGGGCTTATAGCAATTGTAACATTTTTATGTGACATGATTGTCATACCTGTAACATTTTTATGTGACAAGATTGTCATACCTGTAACATTTTTATGTGACATGATTGTCATACCTGATCTATACTTGCGTAGTCGTATAAAACATTTACCAAACCTATGATTTCTCACCAACATTATTGTTGACCGTTTTAGCAATGTATTTTCAGGTAACTAAGGCATACTCATCATGGCATGGTTAAGGAACCCCTTTTTAGTCGCGGCGTCGACTTACATCATTGTACATTATGGCACTTTCTTTCAAAACCATCGTTTGGACTTGTAATATATTTATATTTCCGCAAACTTTATAAACTTTTGGGACCTATACTTTGTAAACTCTGATTGTTTTATTAAATCAAACGATGTTCTTTTCAATCGACACTTTAGGTCGTTCAATATAACTGTGATTGTGATGCTATGACAGTCAATCCCCAGGAATTCCATTCCGCTGCAAAACAGGTAAATTGGGGGTGTGACATCCACCCCGTAGGAATCGCTGTTGATGTTCTAATTGAGGTGGCTAACATCGTTTATCCGGTGGATTTCGTGATCATTGATGTTGAGGAAGATAAAAACGTACCCCTCATTCTTGGGACACCGTTCCTGGCCACCGCCAAGGCAACCATCAAATGCGGAGAAGGCATCATGATACTCAAAAGCGGGAAGGGGTACGCTTGGATACCCATCATCCCAAGATACCCTCTTAAGATCATGGAAATGATTACGGGTGGAAATCGAAAAGCCCCGGGCAACAATGTTAAGAAGAAGATGAATGACTGGGAAAAAGGGCTTAGAGACTTTATGGTTCAAGGATTGTATGCGACATTGTGGAAACCCGATAAAAAGTTAGGAAGCAATCCCACCTCAATACCTAAGGTACAAAAGGACCCTAAGGAATTTCTAAAGGGAGAAAAAGTGCTCTTGTATAGATCTCGGATAAGGGCATTACGAGGAAGAAACAAACCAAGATGGTTTGGGCCTTTCACAGTTAAGGAGACCAATTTAAAAGATAAAACCGTCGCCATAATTGACAGCGTTGGCAAGGAATCCACGGTGAGCATACAGCGTCTACACCCTTTCGATGAAGGGAAAACAAAGGGTGAAGAGGGCGGTAAGGAGAAAACGTAGGAGCACGACTATGAGTCTAGCTACAAGACTCTTAAATAAAGAAAAGCGCTTCGTGGGAGGCAACCCATGCTTAATTGTTTGCTTGTTAGTGTCATATATCTTTTATTAATTGTTTATCCTCATGTTTAAATTTGTAAAAATGCTTTATTTTGTTTTTAACCTCGTCTTAATTGCATATAAAGGTATTTTACATAAAGGATAAGTGTAGGGAGGATTACACACGTTTTCAAAAGAAATGTAAACATGAGAATAACAATTAACTAAAAGATATTTATGTTTGTTTGTTCGAGTCAAATGCTTGTATCGAGTCATAATGGATGTTTTGTAGAAATTTTTCCAGATTCTAAAGATGTAAATTTTCCAAAATTTTTTCCAGAAAATCGCAGACCAGTTTTTGTCAGGATAACCTGACGGCGTCAGGATTGCAACCTGACGGCGTCAGGAAGGAGTAAAAACATCAGATTAATTTTTTCTCGTTTTCTGAGCTACTTATAAATTTTTGGAATTTTCCAGGTCTTAATTTTCTTAGAAATTCTGTAAACATCCATTCCACAAGCATTATATCCTAGTTTAAATCGAGTCTTATATATACTATTACCGCCGATTTTACGCGAAGGTTTCGTTTGTTTTCTTCAAGTGTGCAGGTTTAGTTTGTCAAGAAGAAGTTACATAACATTGGAAGGAGCTTTTCATGCAATAATTCTTCTTGAAAAGGATTTAACCACCACTTTACACGGATCCTACCGAGCTAATCAGGGGAGTACTAGTTTCTTTCGTTTTTTATTACCTTCTTTTATCATAACTTTGATACTTTCGGGGAACATTGGGGACAATGTTCAGTTTAAGTGTAGGGAGGGAAAATAAAACGGGAACTTTGAAACTATGCTTATCCTTGACTATTTGCTTTGTCCAATTGTGATTGTGTAATAAACCATGAGAAAATGTCGGTTAGGGTAATTTTGGCACCAAATTTAAAATTTTTCATGACATATAGGAGTGGGCCATTAGTCTTAACAAAAGCGTCTCATGGATAGGAAGTTCCATGACTAGCACAAAAACCCTTTACCACCCAAATTCCACCAAAATGTGAGGATCACCCTTAGATTAGTAGGAATTAAAGCATTCATCTTCAATGCTTAGAGTGTGAACCGGTAGTATATTAGATTCTAGAACTTGTTTTGTGATGCATTCCGAGATCGCAAGTGAGGCTACACTTGTGTAGTTAGGAATAACTAAATGATAAGAGGCATTAGGATAACCCTTGTTTGATACCCGTAATATAATTACTTCATCCATATCGGTTGAGTAATTCCCCCACACCTTTTGCGTTGTACTCATCTTTAGTACACGATACCCCTAGTTAACCCCTCAGAGCCTATCCTTTTCGCGGTTCTCGTGATGTTTCGGTTTTTCCGGAATATCAATGAAGAGCATTGTTTACACCCCACCCCCAAATATACACCCAAATCGCCTTAGCCTACCCCTTATGCACTCACTTTTAGTGCAAATGTTTGTTATCACCCTAAACCCTTAGTTCAATTATCTAGTTGCTTGCATAAGTTGCTAAGTCGAGTCATATCCTTTGTATACAGTTTTGGGACGATTGGGATTCATGGGAAAAGTTAAAGTTTATGAAATGACGGGAAGGGAACGTTAAATTCAAATTCCCTTTGTTTGCATAATAATGTACCCCAAGTGTTTTGATCTTTTCAATTCGGGTCAAATTAGTGTTAGAGTAATAAAAACTCAAGTGTAGGGATGTGTCTATAAATCCCTATCATTTTGATGTTCCTTAGAGGATGGTAGAGTAAAAGTGTATGAAAAAAAAAAAAAAAAAAAAAAAAAAAAAAAAAAAAAAAAAAAAAAAATAGAAAAAAAAGAGAAAAAGAAAAAAAATAGAGTAAAAAAAAAAAAAAAAAAAAAAAAAAAAAAAAAAAAAGCATACGGGCTACCATCCTACATCTATCTTTGAATTTATGTTTGTTTATTTCAGTTATCTAGAGTTTAGAGTGTCGAGTCTTGGCTTAGCAACGCCATTCTTCGTATGCATTTAACATGGAGATTTTTGACTTGCCACCACTAAATACCCTATCCCACCAAACCCTTTGTTTCCCTACCGTAAGCCTAACATTACAACCCTTTAAAGACCTCTTTGATAGTCTTTCCAAGGTGCTTACGCCAAAGCGATGGAGGTTTGATCTATTCTCAAGCCTATGGTAATCTATGTACTAGGACCGGTTAATGAGTGTTTATCTTCCATTTCCTATTTGTTATATTTCATATATACACCCGAGAGAGATGTGAGTATCCAAACACCCCATGTGAGGTGCTAGTATGTAATTTCCGTGCTTGTTATGACTTTTGCGGGGCTTATATATGTTGTGGACCGTTTTGAATTAATGCTCATTGACCCCTAACTTATAAATTAATTGGTTAAAAGTACATTTGCTTGAGGACAAGCAAATAACAAGTGTAGGGATATTTGATAAGGTTTTAAAAGGTACCATTTTGAGGGGTCGTTTTAGCCCTTATTTGATCCCTTTTGTATCCGTTATTGCTTAATATCGTTCCTTTTCACTTTTTAGGTCTCTTAAAGGCAAAATGCTGGAATGGCACTTATTTGGACGAAAAGGCGCGAATATATGAAGAAAATGGCCAAAGTCAAAATCGAGACACTCACAGCTTCTGAAAATAGAAGGCGACGGCGTCAGGTGCTAATTGCGACGCCGTCCGAGGATTTTTGTGACGGTTCAGAACCCAAAACTCGTATTTTCAAGTGACGACGTCTAGTTGTAAAAGAGTAGGCCGTCGCTACTCAGACGGCCTAGATGCAATCCAGACGACGTCAGAAGCTGAAGAGGACGGCGTCACGGACATAAGGTGACGCCGTCGCAAGGTTAACGTGGCCAAGACGAAACCCTAATGACGGCGACACGACGGCGTCACGAAACATAAGGTGACGCCGTCGCATATGTAATCTTATATATAGAATCCGAATTTTTCAGTTTTAGAGAGAGTCTTTTGGAGTGAAAACCTAAAACCGAACCTAAGGTGTCTTGTACAGTATTTTAGGGTTTTAAACCCTATCTTACATCAAGATAAGTATTTACTTCATTAATTCAATTATGTCTTTGATTATTTGTGTGTATGCTTGCATGTTCTCCATGTCCGGCTAATTTATTTGTGTGTTTGCTTAGGAAGTATGAAACTTAATTATTGAATATTGATTGGTTGTTTCTTATCTTAGTTGATCAATGATCTAGTAATGCGATAGATCATTCATTGTGTACTTAATGCTTGATTCATCTTTGTGAACCTTAGAATATGATTACCTGAGTAGTTGTAGGCTAAATTATCCAAAGTGTGCCTTAGAGTAAGAGTTTATCATCCCTAGTGGGTTTTGTAGACGAGACCCTTTGGTAAGTTCAAAGAGTTAGGGAGAAACGCATACCCTACAACTTTAGACACACAACGCAACTAAGAATAAGGACGTGACAACTCAACCATCAATAGGAGATAATTAAGGAGTAGTACAACCTAAGTAAACACATCTTTAAACTATCATACGAGCACACATTAATTAGACATAGACTCCCACAACCCTAGTTTAGATAATTAGATAATAGTAGAGTAATCGGTAGAAATACCACAACCCCCCAAATCCAATACCCGAGATTCGTACCTTTCCATTTCATAAAATATAAAAATACAAAAATAATCTTCTTCAACCTTAACCTTAGCGTAGTAACTCCTTACTAGCATTCCTATTCCCCTAGAGAACGATATCAATACCCGTGGCTTACCCTAATTACTACACTACAACGATTAGGTTCACTGCCTAGGGTGTTATAAAACTTGCTCGAAGAAAAGGAAGTTTCCTTGACCACGAACGACGCGTGTAGCGTTATCAAAGTAATATTCTGAGAACGTATTTCAAAATTTACTATTCACAAAACACTATTCATTTCTGGAGAAAAACACTATTCAAGTGTCACTATTTCATCGTTTATCGTAAACTAGGTTTACGAGTATCAAATTCGCGTAACCTTAATGGTTTAGCTGCGAATTCACGAACAATCATCAAGGACATTTCATATAGACTACGTTTAGTCTACATATCATTAGCATCATTATCATCATATTAGTTCATGCATGGATTTGCATTTTTCATGAAACGTTTATTTTCCTATTAAATAAACGCTATCGCATAAACATTTATTTTTGAATATTGATCCGACAGTTCCAAAAATAATCCTAAAATATTTGTATACTCATTTTAAGACTATAAAAATTATATTATTAGTTTACCCGATGTTTTCAATTTATTTTGTATATAAATTGTTATATATATATATATATATATATTTAGGACGGTTTTCGTAAATTCAACACGATAAATATTTATTCACTAAATTCTTGTAAGAAATGTATTATTATAATTTTTATGACTTCAATACATTTTATTTTGTCCCGCTAAAATCGATTTCTAGCTAATGCTACACTAAATATTTAATTATATGTACAAATATGCACACTATACATAACATTAATATCTTTAAATCATGAAGACTCATTAAACTCTTCCCCTAAAATCCCTTTCCGACACCCTTTCTCCATGTCATCCATTTCTTGTAAAATATCCTTATTAGATCATGTACACCTAATGTCATTTTATTAGATATTAGCAATAAACAAAGAATTTTACAAAAAAATAAAAACATACATACTTATTATTCTAGGTGTTATAGGCATGAGAAACCTCTCATCCTCATCTCCATGGACGTTCATGATCAAGAACAAGAAGAAACATAATATTTTTTTTTTATGATCCAAGTGATTATCAAGCTCTACTAGTAATCTATTTCAAGGTTTTGAAATAAAAACCTAAAGATTAATTAAGGTTTTATCTCAAAAACACTTCAATTATTCAAGTAAGCATTTCATGATCTTCATAACTCTTTCATATTCATATATATGTTATTTCATCATTTTGCAAGTTACATGTGTATCTATACCACTTAATTTGTTTTTATTACTTATAATGAGTATATATCATCCTATATATAATCCCTTGAAACATATCACTTTTGGTGATGTCTAGGAACCCATAACACCCTAAGAAGGTGTATGGTAGGATTAGAATAGCTTCGTAGTTGTTTTGAATTGGTTAGAATAGGTTTTGCGCAAGAAAAACTCATTTCGACAACTTTATTTAGAGGTCTGATCTTATTTTCGAATTCTGGAATTTTCGACAGTAAATAAAAATTTTTGGCCTAGATATTTAGAAAATATACTTTAAAACGAAAACGTGGCCGCTTGAACGGGTTAAAACGGAGCTATAACGAAGAAGATATGAATTTTTCAAGTTTGACGATGAAAAGTGTAAAAACCAGAAAATTCAGCATGTTACGTCTACTTTGTACGAGTCAAAAATGAGGCTTAGGCGTTATAAAATGTGTCGACTTATCAAAAATATATTAGTATACTTTGATACGAAGCTAAGGACATATAAAACTTAGAAAACGGACTTGTAACGATTAAATTACACGCGTTTACACAAAGTTACCGTAACTATATTATATAAGAAAAACTAATATATTTCTATTAGACAAATATTACGGCCACGAAGGACCATGTTGAAGGTCGTTTTTAACATTGATGTAGAACTTTTTATAAAGTGATGTCTTCTAGTAAAAGTAAGTTCGCCAAGCATATTCTCCAAAATGTCCGACCGTTTGTCTAGCGGAGTTGTAATGAATTAAATACGGTCACTTAAACTTTGCCGAAAACCATCCTTAAACAATATTTTTGGACGCAAGTACCATACTTAACTTATATTTTTCTCCATGATCGAGACCTCTAGGATGAAAACTTAAATGCTAAAACTTTGAGATAATGATACAAACTTTCCAAAACCGTTGAGTTTGTTTCCTAACACTCGACGTGCACCATTTTACGACTAGCTTTTCGAGGCCGTTTATGCACTTTCATGAAATTATCAAATGACATCATTTTACGACGAAAAGTTATAATTTCATAATATATCACAAAATGACTATCGTAGGATGTTGATTCAACGTATATACTTGTAAAGTATTTTATAATATGACGAGATGTCATAAACATATATTTCGACGATAAATTCTATTTTCAAAAACGTACAAGTTGCATAGATTACATGTGGATTTGCATGCACGACATTGTTTCATGATTTACATTAGAACATATCATTCATAATAGGTCACGGTCAGAGGTTGCGCCTCATTTCAGTATTGCCATTATATCATCATTATCATTGCAACAGGTGAGTTTTCATAGCCCCGATTTATTCAAGTTTTTACATTATTTCAAACCTACGGGGGAGAATACATTGCACATCATTTTTATTACGATGCCAAGTATATCAAATTCATTACATTGCTTAAGTTACCTCATTGCCAGTTAAATGTCCCCATTTCATAATCATGAACCGTTAATTTCATAGAAGCGAGGGTGAGTGGATAGATCTATCGAGGGTGACACCTCCATCCGGGTTGGTGGATTCCAACCGGACGGATGCATTTCATTTCATTATCATTATTTGAGTTGTTTGGCAAAACACTCTGTTGGGGTGAACATCATGATCAGTCAAGCTTCGGTGTCATGTGCTTAAGCAATTGTAACATTCTATGTGACATAATTGTCATACATGGCCTATACTTGTGGTAGTCGTATAAAACATTTTACATGAACTCTATGAACTCACTCAACCTTTGTGTTGACACTTTTAGCAATGTATTTTCAGGTAACTAAGGCATTCACTTCATGGCATGCATGTGGACATATCATAGAGTCGCGCTAACAACGCGTCACGCATGAATTTATACATTTTTAAAACCTCGTTTGACTTGTACCAAACTTATTCTCCGCACATGTTGATTTTCATTTGGGACCTATCTTTGTAAACTCTGATTATTTTATTAAATCAAACGATGTATTTTCCAAACGACACTTTAGGTCGTTCAATATAATTGTGATTGTGGTGCTATGACAGTCAACCCCCAGGAATTCCATTCTGCTGCAAAACAGGTAATTTGGGGGTGTGACAGATTGGCATCAGAGCTTCGGTTATAGAGAACTAGGTTGCATCATTGACCCTAGACTATAACTACATCATCATAGCATCTCATCATTTCATCATAAGTGCATAGTCACTATACATGCGGTTTTATACGCACATTTTACGAGTTATTTACTTTCATTTCAAATCGATTGTCACGTTAATGCCTTCAGATACCCATCCCATCATACTCACATTAGACTTTGACATGGAGAATGCCCTGTCATTCCCTATCACCATTTTCAACATCAGTTGACTCAACACCGATAACATCAGATGATGAGATTGAACCCTTTTAGGAGGACGAAGTTGCACCTACACCATCAAGATCACCATTGATTCACTGTAGGATCAGGACAGTTTTTATCATTCTGTTGGGACAGATTATACCATTTGGTAGAACTTATAGGCTTAGTCCTAATGAACCTATTTTCGTAACTCACCACAAGGATTTCCATTATCATCATTGCCATCATTTTCATCATCATTGTCATCTAGAGTACCATCCGTGCCATCACATCTCATAGACACTACTCATACATCTGACTTGCAGCTTGGGAAGTGTGCATGATTTAACACCTCATTACCATCTATCACTAAGACTATAGACACTACACCCTCTCATAGGTTTGAGAACTGTGAGAGTTCTAGGGCTATTGCTGCTAGACCGCCTACTACTCCTACACTTGAGACATGATTAGACTACCAACAGGAACAGATAATAAGTACCTTTCTAGCTAATGTAATCTGTATCATTTATTATCTCCACGATAATCACAACCTTTGTTTAATTCGTTCCTTATTCCAATTGCCCAATTTTCAATTATTTCGCGTCAATACCTCACTATCTTACTAGGGGTTAGGCCAACTTTATTCTTGACTAACTAGGAGGCTATTACCATTCTATGAGGTTCTCTCATGTATCCTACAAACCATTCAACAAATTATATTTCAAGTTATTTTGCTACTATTTCATGAAATTATTTCATTTAATTTTATTTCGAGCTATTTGACCACCATCTTAGAAACATTGTTTCATAAAGTTTTAAAACAAGTTGTTTCGTTACCACCCTATCAATTGGTTTCAGTCATTTTATCAATTATTTAATACCATCATGCGAAACAATTTTCATGTTACTCTGAAAAATTATTGAGCCATTATCTTACAAAACAAAACGTTGAATACCATCTAAAACTTTGGAGAAACATAATACCATTTCAACAAAACCAAGCATCACATCATTGTCCTCGATTATACATAGCCTGATCACCTATGTATAATTTAGGAAGAATTATGTCATGAAAGAAACAAACATCTTTTCAAACTTCCTAAAACAATCTTCACTTAAAAGCAAAGTTTTACAATCAGATAAATTGTTCACAAACATTTATTTTGTTAACACTCTACAGAAACCTACGCCATTCATCCCTCACTCAAACGATAAGTTAGAATTTGACGAGTGATCTTTTTAGGAAAGGCTCCCTATACAATCTATGAGGAGGATTGATGCGTGCCAAACAGTCAAGCTAAATCACTCAAGCCTGCCACTTGTGAATGGCAGACCGTAATCAGCTTAAAACTGCTCAAGCACGAATGCAATGAAGATCTGAGGAGTATAGAGTCTCCCCGGGTCGTTATGTCCCAGCGAGCTATGCAATGGATCACCCTACGAATAGTGATCGAGGAATTTGAATGGAAAAGAGATTTGTGATTATTATAACTAAAGGAAAAATCAAACAAATAACAGAGGCTTAAATGCAAATTAAAGAAAATTAAAAAGATAAAAAATATTAAATAAACGCTATCACTATAATTAAAATGATGTTTTTGTTTTATGTTTTTACAAAACTGAAATTAAAAACTACGCGACGTACAAATGAAAAAGTGAAACTAAGTCAATATTAACCCTAAAAATATGAAAATGATATTTTTACAATCCTAATGATAGAAGAAAATTTATAGAAAAAGAAAATTATTTTTATAACTAATTATCTAATTAAAAACTATTTTTAACTATTAAATAATTACCTAAAATACAAGAAAATAGGAAATAAGGCTTGAAAAATAAAATTAAGATTTAGAAAAATCTAAAATATCAAAATAGAATTTTCAAAACTATTTTTGTATTTTTCTGATTATTTTTGGATTTTCTAGGAATTTTAAACTATTTAAAACTAATTAAATTACTTAAAAATACAAATTTAACTAAGAAAAATATGGAAAAATATTTTTTTGTCTTTTTATATTTATCTAAACTTAAGAAAAATGAAAAATTATTTTTTTGAAGCTTTTCTTAATTAATTGTATTAAATGCTATTTAAAAATACTTAAAAACTATTTTTAATTAAGAAAAATACTAAACAGTGACCAAAATTAATGAAAAATTAAGGAAAATTCTAAAATCTATATCTGGTTCTATGAAAAATATCAAATGTAGTGCTTATGTGTGAGAATTCAGAGCTTCAGTGTTAATGGATACCAAATAAGCACTTAGAAATAAGCAATCAAGCAAATTAAGCCACCCAACTTCTACACAAGCTAAATACTACTGAGACAAGCTAAAACCAACTAAATTAAGCTACTCCTAAACTTCAAATAAGCAGATGCATAAGATTTTAAACCAACAGATTAAGGCAGCAGAACAGGAAACAGGTACTAGGTTTGAGCTTATGCAGCAGCTTATCAGAGAAGCTTTAGCCAAAAACAGATATTGAGTCTTAAAGACCACCTAGTAGACTACAAGTAGACCAAAAATGAGACTCTAACTGTTTGATATGAACTCTGTGCATCAGCTGCAAGTTCTGTAGAAAACCAGTTTTTGACACCTTTTGACTTTTTGTAACAGTTTGAAAGTTTGACTTTGATGAGATTTCAATGCAAATGTAGGACTGATCTTGATGTAATTTGATGAAATGAAAGTTATTCAAGCTATTTTATCAAGTTTTGAACCTTATATGAATGATTACTCTAACTGATTCCAACAGTGAAGCTAACAAGATCAGATGACAACTTATTTTGACTTTTGTAAAAAGACTTGTGTAAATAAAGACTAAGATGACTTGACTAGTGATATTAAAGACTAAAGCAATAAAAAGCTTAGATCAAAACAGCTTTGGAGACAGTTTTAGCAAGCAATCCAAACACCCCTTTAATAGCAGTTTTGCAAGTTCTCTATCCAAATCACTAATACAAGCTCATGTTAACATCAAGATAGATCTAGCATACTAAATGAAAACTAATGACATCAAATTTTACTACTTTATAACAGATCTAAAGGAAATGAAAACTGCTACTTATATTAAGCTACTTTTGAGATTATTAGCACACTTACAAGAGATCCATAGCCACAATGGCTTGCAAACCAGAATAAGGACCACTAACCTAACCTATTCAACCCAAATCCAGCTCTGCTTCACCCATGATCCATTCCACACCCATTTTCATGATCAGTTGACTTTCGTTGACTTTAAGCACCTTTGATTTAAATTGTTCCTAAAGCTTACCAGAAGCTATATTGAGCTTAGATAAGTTTGTTTAAGCTTAAATGAAGCTTATTGAGGCTTTAAACATAAGAGTTGGACTTTGCAATTTTCAACAGTTAACTGAAATTCATGAAATAGAAATGCCACTTAAATTGATGCCTGAAAATGGTTTGTATTAATAGAATAACTTGAAATGAGTACATAAAAACAGAAAATTACAATTTAAAACTTAGATTAAGCTTTTGCTACTAAAAACGACATACATTTTTGATAAAAAAAACTAACTACTCCCTCTATGCCTTCTTTCTTCCTTTATTTATGCTTCAAGCTGCTTCTCTCACCACTCTGATCATTTCCCAACATAAATCTCAACCCTTGGATGAAAATTAAACCATCTTGGCCGTTTGATGGTTTTGGCGCCAAAATTGGTCTTGATATCTTGGACAGGGAAGGGGCTGCATTAAATGCACTTGTATGTTAGGTGAGGTGGGGGGAGACAAAATGTGAAGTAGGGGTGGCTGGAGAGGGGATGGTGGCTAGTTGCAGACAACATTGTCGGGGAAGACAGGGAAATAGGGGGGCGGGTTGTTTATTTCAAAACGTGGGGTTGGTTTCGGGTTATTGGACCGGGTCATGGGTTATTGGATTGGGGCCAAGGTTTTATGTTTGGGCTTAGGTTTATAATTAGGGTCCGGTTTGGATAAGTAATAACACAAGGACCAATTTGCAATTCCACAAAACCAAGGGACCAATTCTGTAAATTATGAAGAGTAATCCAAGGACTAGTTTTACCAATCTTTAATAGACCAAGGTCTAGTTTTGACACTTTTGAAAATTCCAAGGACTAAACATGACCATTTCTAAAATCCAGGGACCAAAACTGTAATTTCTCAAAACTTTTAGATTTTTCACCAAAGGACTAAATATGATAATTTATGATTCCAAAAGGACCTTTGGTGACTTTTCTTTTAAAATAAATGCCTAGGGACTGATTTTGCCATTTTCTGAAAGTCGGGGGACTGAAACTGCCAATTATGCAAACTTTGCTCGTTTTTCATCTGATTTTAAACATTTTGCATCTAAAACATATAAAATGCAACTTTGAGATATTTTCAGTATTTTGATGCATTTCCGAGCATTTTTAAACGTTTTGCAGTTCAGAATAAACCAAAAATGATGAGTATTTACACACTCATCAATCCCCCACACTAAACTATTGCTAGTCCCTAGCAATCTTTTGAGGAAAACTAATGGATTTGAATCTCTTTACCAAAAGCCATTACTTCTGGAGTAGCCAAATGTTTCAGTTCAAGTAAGAACCATGGTACACCGATAACCATGTGATTTTGAGCAAACCACCAGCTTCCAACGGATTTGATTTGTCTTTACCAGAAGCCGTTTGCTCTGGACTAGCCAACTCTTAGATAAATTATCAATATTATCTTTGGTGAGCTGATTACCAATTATGGTTTTTCCACTGCCTTTACAGCCATAATCTTGCGGGCTAGCCAACTCTTCACTTTTTAGGATATGGTGAGCTGAATACCATACAATTTTGGGCAAATTGCAAGCCGTCAACGGATTTGAGATATCTTTACCAAGAGCCGTTTGCTCCTGGATTAGCCAATCCTTTTGTTTATTAGACAAGGCGGACTGATAACCAAATGAGTAAGTGTAAAACACTTACTCCAAAAAAAAAATTTGGCCAAAAACAGGGGAATTAGGCGGATAATTACATGATAAAATTCGTGAGAATTCCCCCCACACTAGAAATGAATATTGCCCTCAATATTCAAAGTACCGGCGGTTATGCCGAAACAAAGAACGTGAAAGGGAAATACTACGGCCATTAGCTAGAAAGAAGATTTTTTTTTTTTTTTTTTTTTTTGAAACATTTATATACACAACATGTGGGGCAACCCCCCCCCCCCCCACACACACACTAGGGTGGTAGAAAGTAGAAAGAAGAAGCTGAACTGTCAAGTTTTATCACACAAGCTAGCCACTTGTGAATGGCTAACCGTAACAAACTTCAGACAGCTCAGAAATATGGGTGACAACCCATATGGCATGCTACTGTTTTTGATTACCGAGTCGCTAGCTTGACTCGATCCCCGCATTCATTGGTTCATGGGGAAAGTCTGTAAGTCCGGGACAACCATGGATGGAATGTCCTCTCCAAAGTAATGCTTCACTCGATGACCATTCACTTTAAAATTAGGACCATCAGGTTGAGATAACTCAATGGTACCATAAGGATAAACCTTAGCAATGGTAAATGGTCTAGACCAGCGGGACTTGAGCTTTCCCGAGAAAATCTTCAATCTTGAATTGAAAAGAAGGACTCGATCACCAACGTTGAAAACGCGGTTTTTGATTTTTGAGTCATGAATCTTCTTTGTCTTTTGTTTGTAGATCAAAGAGTTCTCGTAAGCTTGATCACGGAGTTCATTAAATTCATTCATTTGAACTTTTCGATGATCACCAGCTGTCTGAATATCAAAGTTGGCATGCTTCAAGGCCCAGTATGCCTTGTGCTCGAGCTCAACCGGTAGATGACACGCCTTCCCGTACACCAGCTTGTATAGAGTGCACCCGATGGGTGTTTTGTAAGCTGTACGGAAGGCCCAGAGTGCGTTATCTAGCTTATCCGACCAAGAGGCACGGTTTTCGCCAACCGTCCTCTCCAGAATTCTTTTTATCCCCCGGTTAGAAACTTCCACTTGCCCACTTGTTTGTGGGTGGTACGCAGTAGAGGTACGGTGAGTTACACCATACTTTTGCATGACTCTTTCAAATTGGTCATTGCAAAAATGCGTACCACGATCACTGATTATGGCTCGTGGAGTTCCAAACCTAGCAAAGAGAGATTTCAAGAATTTCACAACAACTCGGGCATCGTTGGTGGGTAAAGCCTTAGCTTCAACCCATTTTGACAAGTAGTCAACGGCCACGAGTATGTATTTGTTACCACGGGAAGAAGGAAATGGCCCCATAAAGTCAATGCCCCATATGTCAAAAATCTCACACACTTGAATGGCGTTTTGCGGCATTTCATTTCTTTGTGAGATATTCCCGTGACGTTGACAAGCGTCACAGGTTTTGACAAATTCGTGGGCATCCTTATAGATCGTGGGCCAATAGAATCCGGAATCAAACACCTTCTTGGCGGTGTAGTTGGGGCTATGATGTCCCCCAGTAGGTCCAGAGTGGCAAGCTTTGAGAATGTCAATAGCTTCCTGACCATACACACATCGCCTGATGACTTGATCCGCGCAGATTTTAAACAAGTAGGGGTCGTCCCAGAAATAATGTTTCACATCTATAAAGAATTTATTTTTCTGTTGGGACGACATCCCTTTCACCACAAAGTTACCCGCATGGTAATTTGCAAAGTCGGCAAACCATGGGGTGGAAGAATCTCCACGAAAAGAAACCATATTGAGTGTTTCGAGAGGAAATGTTTCATTTATTTCCTTTTTCTCGAACACATTTTGGTGAGGGTTCTCTAATCGGGACAGATGATCAGCAGCCAGGTTCTCAGCTCCTTTTTTATCGCGAATAATGATATCAAATTCTTGTAGGAGGAGAACCCAACGGAGCAATCTCGGCTTTGCATCTTGTTTTGCAAAGAGATATTTGAGAGCCGAGTGATCCGTATACACCACGCATTTGGTCAATATAAGATATGGCCGAAATTTCTCAAACGCATACACCACAGCTAATAATTCTTTTTCTGTAGTGGTGTAATGGGTCTGAGCTTCAGTCATAGTTTTGCTTGCGTAGTGGATTGGCTGGAAATGCTTGGTTTTGCGTTGCCCCAAGACTGTACCGATAGCAAAATCACTTGCATCGCACATGAGCTCGAAGGGTAAATCCCAGTCGGGGGCAACTAGAATGGGTGCTTCCGTAAGCTTTTTCTTAAGTGTTTCAAAAGCTTCGATGCACTCAGGAGAGAAGATAAAAGGAGCATCTTTTTCGAGAAGATGGGTCATTGGCCGAGCGATTTTAGAGAAATCTTGAATGAATCTACGATAAAACCCGGCATGACCTAGAAAACTCCTAATACCTTTGACGGTAGTAGGGTGAGGTAGTTTAGCAATAACATCAACTTTTGCTCTATCTACCTCAATCCCGTTCTTGGAAATCTTATGGCCGAGGACTATGCCCTCTTTGACCATAAAGTGGCTCTTCTCCCAGTTTAGACATAGATTGGTGTCTTCACACCTTTTTAGCATTTTGTCTAAGTGGGAGAGACATGTCTGAAATGAGTCCCCAATGACCGAGAAGTCATCCATAAACACCTCCATAGTTTCTCCGATCATGTCATGGAAAATGGCCATCATACATCGTTGGAACGTGCCAGGAGCATTACATAAGCCAAAAGGCATACGTCTGTAGGCAAATGTCCCGTATGGGCAGGTGAATGTGGTTTTTTCTTGATCCAGCGGATCAATGGGGATCTGAAAGTAACCCGAGAAACCATCAAGGAAACAATAGTATTCGTTCCCTGCTAATCTCTCAAGCATCTGGTCCATGAAGGGTAGAGGAAAATGGTCTTTACGGGTGGCTTCGTTTAACTTGCGATAGTCAATACACACACGCCATCCCGTAACCAATCGAGTTGGAATTAACTCATTTTCTTCATTCGTGACAACAGTAATGCCACCCTTTTTTGGAACGCAATGAATTGGGCTAACCCAAGGACTATCAGAGATCGGGTAAATCAAACCGGCATCAAGAAGTTTGAGAACCTCTTGTTTGATAACCTCATGAATCTTAGGATTCACCCTTCTCTGATGTTGGACTGCTGGCTTGAAGTCATCCTCCATTAAGATTTTGTGGGTACAAAACTCAGGGTTGATACCCTTAATATCGGAGAGTTTCCAAGCAATTGCTTGCTTGTGTGACTTCAAGACCTTTATGAGAGCAGTTTTCTCCTCCTCAGTCAAGTCTTTAGCAATTATGACGGGTAATTTATCATCACCCTCCAAGAATGCATACTCGAGATGGGGAGGCAGGTCCTTAAGTTCAACCTCGGGAAATTCTTCAGTAGATGATTGTACTGATTTGATTTCCTCAATCGTGATCTCTTTCGGAGGGAGTGAAGGTAATGGATCTTCATTAAGCAATTGCTCAAGATAGAGAATATCCCCCTCCGAATCATAAACACCATCAATTCCAGGCGGAATTGATTCATCAGTAGCCAGAAATTCATCGATCTCTTCCAGAAGGAAGTCACCTCCCTCAAACGGAGTGAGAGAGGGGGAAGAGTCGGCAATGATAGGTTGAGAAGATGTGGTGGAATCCCCACCCACAGAATTATGAAGATAACCAAGAAACTCTTGAGAGTACTCCTCTGAAGCAATATCAATTAAATCGACTCGATTAACTGATTCAGTATCATAATTTGAGGAGTACCTCGAAGTCTGATCGAGGTTAAAGGTAACAGCTTCATTACCCACACGTAAAGTGATTTCTTGCTCAAATACATCAATAAGAGCACGGCCCGTTCTCAAGAATCCCCTTCCAACAATGAGGGGAACTCGAGGATCGGCATCGAAATCAACAACCACAAAGTCAGCTGGGAAATGGAACTTTCCTACTTTCACGAATACATCCTCGGCGATGCCAAGAGGACGTGAGATAGAACGATCTGCAAGCTCAAGAGTCATGCAGGTAGGAATGAGTTCCGGAAGAGAAAGTTTCTTCCACACTGAATAAGGCATCAGATTGATGCTTGCTCCAAGATCGGCAAGGGCAAAGCATTCAATCATCCCAGGAAAAACACATGGAAGAAGAAATTTTCCGGGATCTCCTAGCTTCTCGGGAAGCTTTTTCAACAAGACTGCTGAGCAATTCTCATTCAAAGGAGTCTTAGCCATTTCAAATAGCTTTTCTTTGTTGCTCAACATGTGTTTCAGAGTAGATGCAAACTTGGGCATCAACATGATGGCATCCGCGAAGCTTATGTCAAAGTGTAGCTCTTGGAAAATTTGAAAGAATTTTTCCATTTGATGACTAGCTTTCTCGCGGAGCTTCTGCTCATGTAATCGTGAGGGATAAGGAATAGAAGTTTTGGATTTAGGGTCACCAACTGGAGGTTCAAAAACAACTCCGGGTTTGGTTTTGGGGTTGGGGACAACCTGAGGATGGACATTACTGGTACTTCCATTACTAGTAGGAAGTTCCTTGTCCTTTGTCGCCTCAGGTTCGCTTTCCACTACCTTCGGGAGAGAAGAAGAAGAGGTAGTAGGAATAGCGGGTCCAGCATAAGAAGCACCACTTCGGGTTGTGATCGCCTTTGCATCGCCCCTCGGATTAGCGACCATGTTGCTAGGTAGAGTACCTGAGCCCGAGGGTCGATCATTTAAAGACTTCTTAATGTCAGAAATCTGGCTGACCAACAACCGATTCATTTCCTCTTGGGATTTCATGAATTGTTTCAACAACTCATCAGATGATGGTCCAGTTGGAACAATGGCTTGAGTTTGCACAGGAAAATTCTGGCCTCTATTGTTAGGATTAGGGCCTTGATTCTGAAAATTCCCTTGATTATTGCCATGAAAATACCCTTGGTTGAAATTTCCCTGACCTGGGTTTCTATTGAAATTTCCTTGATGTTGGAAATTTTGATTTTGATTCTGAAAACCGTTGTTTTGACTGAAATTACCTTGGTTTTGAAAACCTTGGTTTGGTCTGTTCTGATTCTGATTACGGTTTTGATTGAAACCAGGAGGTCCAGGGTAGTGGTTAGGACGGTGGTTCGGGTCTACAGGAGCACGATATTGGTTGCCTCCCTGATTAGACATCCCGCCCACAGCATTAGCTTCAAAAGGGTTACCATCAGTGGCCATACAGTTGTAATAAGCATGGGGGCCACCACAGGTAACACAGACTTCCACTTTCTTAACTTCAGCAGGAGGTGAAGTTTGTGGAAAAGAGACTTTCTTTTGGTTGGAGAGAACCAAAGCTTGAATAGCTTCCGTGAGTTTATCAATCTTAGCATCGGTGCTAGATTGACTCACGGGCGATGAAGAAGAAGAAGGACCAACACTGACTTGGGAAACAACCGGCTTGCTTCGTGCAGTGCGGACTTTAGACTTGTTTTCGATTATCGCTAACGCTTCTTTGACAGGAAATTTCCTCCCGCGGAGGAATTGAGAGAATCTTGATCAGATTGACTCACTCCATTGTAGAAAGTATCGAGTTGCATCAACTCGGAGAAACCGTGGTGAGGACATTTGCGAAGCAATTCCTTGAAACGATCCCACGATTCACTGAAGGGTTCATCAAACTTCTGAGTGAACTTGATGATTTCATTTTTAAGACTCGTGGTTTTGGAAGGTGGATAGAATTCATTCACAAATTTCTTCACCAGATCTTCCCATGTCTCTATTGACTGAGGGGGTTGTTTTTCAAGCCAAATCCGGGCTTGCCCCTCAAGAGAAAATGGGAACAGAAGAAGCTTAACAGCATCAGTAGGGACATTCTTATACTTGATGGTAGATGCAATCTTGTTAAACCATCGAATATGAGCATGAGGATCATCCTGCTCAAAACCATAGAACTGATTTGAGGTTACAAGATTCAGTAACCCGGTCTTGAGTTCAAAATTTTCAGCCACGATGGCTGGTACAACGATAGCATCTCCATACCCGTCGATGGGTGCCTGGAGAAGCTCACACATAGGGCGTTCTTCCGCCATGATAACGGAAGTAGTGTGAGCAGTACGGATCTCAGATCCGACTGAAGGAGCAGAAAGTCTACGAACACGCCTTCTTGGAATCTTGACAAGCTCACGAAATGGGCTCACAGATCTAGAAGAGCGAGTGCGCATACACTAGAGTTAACTCTAAGGAATCTCAGAGTTAAGGAGAGAAATGGGAATTATGAAAATCTTTCAGATGAGAATGAGAATTATGAAGACGTTTTATAAAAATTGGGGTGAGAAGAATCTTTATGGGTTTTCTGGTTCCGAAACGTAGATATACCAACAAAATCAATCAAAACAAGATCGAGGCAAAACAACAGTGAACTTGAACCAATAATCACAATATGAATGGCTTCTTTGAAAAAGGTACACCAATCACAAGGACACAAAGGCAAGTTTTAAATCTTTAGTTCGGGAACTTATTATGGTCGCACCCCTAGTTAGGTAGTGCACTGCCTTGGTTTGCGGTGGTAATCTTTTAAGTTGTTATTTATTAAAGAAAACGACGAATCTTTTTGTATTTTTTATTTTTGATACATATATAGAAACAAAAGGAAAAATATTTTTGTGTTTTATACGTTTTTGGCTGTTTTTGGGTTTTTGGATTTTTTATAAGAAAATATGGATATATATATATATATACAGAGATGGATGATATAAACAAATGAGTGAGTATTCAAACAACTAATCTGCTAAACGGAAGATAGATCAGCACAGCTCCCCGGCAGCGGCGCCAAAAATTTGATGCGTGCCAAACAGTCAAGCTAAATCACTCAAGCCTGCCACTTGTGAATGGCAGACCGTAATCAGCTTAAAACTGCTCAAGCACGAATGCAATGAAGATCTGAGGAGTATAGAGTCTCCCCGGGTCGTTATGTCCCAGCGAGCTATGCAATGGATCACCCTACGAATAGTGATCGAGGAATTTGAATGGAAAAGAGATTTGTGATTATTATAACTAAAGGAAAAATCAAACAAATAACAGAGGCTTAAATGCAAATTAAAGAAAATTAAAAATATAAAAAATATTAAATAAACGCTATCACTATAATTAAAATGATGTTTTTGTTTTATGTTTTTACAAAACTGAAATTAAAAACTACGCGACGTACAAATGAAAAAGTGAAACTAAGTCAATATTAACCCTAAAAATATGAAAATGATATTTTTACAATCCTAATGATAGAAGAAAATTTATAGAAAAAGAAAATTATTTTTATAACTAATTATCTAATTAAAAACTATTTTTAACTATTAAATAATTACCTAAAATACAAGAAAATAGGAAATAAGGCTTGAAAAATAAAATTAAGATTTAGAAAAATCTAAAATATCAAAATAGAATTTTCAAAACTATTTTTGTATTTTTCTGATTATTTTTGGATTTTCTAGGAATTTTAAACTATTTAAAACTAATTAAATTACTTAAAAATACAAATTTAACTAAGAAAAATATGGAAAAATATTTTTTTGTCTTTTTATATTTATCTAAACTTAAGAAAAATGAAAAATTATTTTTTTGAAGCTTTTCTTAATTAATTGTATTAAATGCTATTTAAAAATGCTTAAAAACTATTTTTAATTAAGAAAAATACTAAACAGTGACCAAAATTAATGAAAAATTAAGGAAAATTCTAAAATCTATATCTGGTTCTATGAAAAATATCAAATGTAGTGCTTATGTGTGAGAATTCAGAGCTTCAGTGTTAATGGATACCAAATAAGCACTTAGAAATAAGCAATCAAGCAAATTAAGCCACCCAACTTCTACACAAGCTAAATACTACTGAGACAAGCTAAAACCAACTAAATTAAGCTACTCCTAAACTTCAAATAAGCAGATGCATAAGATTTTAAACCAACAGATTAAGGCAGCAGAACAGGAAACAGGTACTAGGTTTGAGCTTATGCAACAGCTTATCAGAGAAGCTTTAGCCAAAAACAGATATTGAGTCTTAAAGACCACCTAGTAGACTACAAGTAGACCAAAAATGAGACTCTAACTGTTTGATATGAACTCTGTGCATCAGCTGCAAGTTCTGTAGAAAACCAGTTTTTGACACCTTTTGACTTTTTGTAACAGTTTGAAAGTTTGACTTTGATGAGATTTCAATGCAAATGTAGGACTGATCTTGATGTAATTTGATGAAATGAAAGTTATTCAAGCTATTTTATCAAGTTTTGAACCTTATATGAATGATTACTCTAACTGATTCCAACAGTGAAGCTAACAAGATCAGATGACAACTTATTTTGACTTTTGTAAAAAGACTTGTGTAAATAAAGACTAAGATGACTTGACTAGTGATATTAAAGACTAAAGCAATAAAAAGCTTAGATCAAAACAGCTTTGGAGACAGTTTTAGCAAGCAATCCAAACACCCCTTTAATAGCAGTTTTGCAAGTTCTCTATCCAAATCACTAATACAAGCTCATGTTAACATCAAGACAGATCTAGCATACTAAATGAAAACTAATGACATCAAATTTTACTACTTTATAACAGATCTAAAGGAAATGAAAACTGCTACTTATATTAAGCTACTTTTGAGATTATTAGCACACTTACAAGAGATCCATAGCCACAATGGCTTGCAAACCAGAATAAGGACCACTAACCTAACCTATTCAACCCAAATCCAGCTCTGCTTCACCCATGATCCATTCCACACCCATTTTCATGATCAGTTGACTTTCGTTGACTTTAAGCACCTTTGATTTAAATTGTTCCTAAAGCTTACCAGAAGCTATATTGAGCTTAGATAAGTTTGTTTAAGCTTAAATGAAGCTTATTGAGGCTTTAAACATAAGAGTTGGACTTTGCAATTTTCAACAGTTAACTGAAATTCATGAAATAGAAATGCCACTTAAATTGATGCCTGAAAATGGTTTGTATTAATAGAATAACTTGAAATGAGTACATAAAAACAGAAAATTACAATTTAAAACTTAGATTAAGCATTTGCTACTAAAAACGACATACATTTTTGATAAAAAAAAACTAACTACTCCCTCTATGCCTTCCTTCTTCCTTTATTTATGCTTCAAGCTGCTTCTCTCACCACTCTGATCATTTCCCAACATAAATCTCAACCCTTGGATGAAAATTGAACCATCTTGGCCGTTTGATGGTTTTGGCGCCAAAACTGGTCTTGATATCTTGGACAGGGAAGGGGCTGCATTAAATGCACTTGTATGTTAGGTGAGGTGAGAGGGGATGGTGGCTAGTTGCAGACAACATTGTCGGGGAAGACAGGGAAATAGGGGGGCGGGTTGTTTATTTTAAAACGTGGGATTGGTTTCGGGTTATTGGACCGGGTCATGGGTTATTGGATTGGGGCCAAGGTTTTATGTTTGGGCTTGGGTTTATAATTAGGGTCCGGTTTGGATAAGTAATAACACAAGGACCAATTTGCAATTCCACAAAACCAAGGGACCAATTCTGTAAATTATGAAGAGCAATCCAAGGACTAGTTTTACCAATCTTTAATAGACCAAGGTCTAGTTTTGACACTTTTGAAAATTCCAAGGACTAAACATGACCATTTCTAAAATCCAGGGACCAAAACTGTAATTTCTCAAAACTTTTAGATTTTTCACCAAAGGACTAAATATGATAATTTATGATTCCAAAAGGACCTTTGGTGACTTTTCTTTTAAAATAAATGCCTAGGGACTGATTTTGCCATTTTCTGAAAGTCGGGGGACTGAAACTGCCAATTATGCAAACTTTGCTCGTTTTTCATCTGATTTTAAACATTTTGCATCTAAAACATATAAAATGCAACTTTGAGATATTTTCAGTATTTTGATGCATTTCCGAGCATTTTTAAACGTTTTGCAGTTCAGAATAAACCAAAAATGATGAGTATTTACACACTCATCAAGGATTCCTCGATACGAGAAAACAATGAAAGCATTTTAGGACTACCAAAAAGGACTAGAAGTATATAGTAAGACATTTCAAAACTCAAGAAAAATCTTAAGACACCACGAGACATTCCGAAACACTATTTTGGACTAGAAGCCAAATTATATCATTTCAAAAGTACTAGCTAGACCGAGTTACAAGATTTAGTACGAAGCGAATACACACTAAGCAACACTATAGGGAGAAACCAAGTCTTCTAACCAAGACTAAAGAACATTTCACTAAACATGGCTTTAACAATATGTGAACTTTCCTACAATGAGTTTCCCTTAAAGGAAAATTTGGTTAGATTAAGGTTATCGATATAAACTTCCCCTAAGGCCTTGTGTTCTCTAGAAGTTACAGTAACCTCACTTCTATATCAAGAGATGTAACAGGTTTGAACATATCGGACAATCAATGACACCCCATCTACAAGTGAAATTAGAACAAACATTCTTTGACATAGTATAAGATGATGTCTATGTTTATGCTAGCATGATAAAAATCTAAGTGATGAATTATTTTAGAAGCACTCAATATTGAAACAAGTCTTGTAAATCAACCACTGCACCATATCACTTAAATATTTAAGGCTTTGTGACTTGACAACATAGAGCATGGAAACACTTCGATAATCAAACAATAAACATTTTAGTCATGGAGACTAAACACCTTAGACAAGTAAGACTCAAGTCATGACATTCGCTAGAACTAGAAGCGCTAGGAATCACAACTGTTACCCATAATCTATTCTCTTCAATAAGGTCCTTTTCGACATACTTAACATTTTGAAATATGACATGAGACACGTGGTATCAATTCCAGTTGTACCTATCATAAGCTATTCGATTCACCTTAGACTCCTCATAATCATTTCACTCTTCCCATGGAATCTATTAGGACATGAGTACCACCTATTATCCTCAGCTCAATGGACAGAGCGAGAGAACAATTCCAACATTTCAAGATATACTCAAGACATGTGTGATTTTTGGAACCGTAAAGTACAATTTCTTGGCCATGTCATTGATAGTCAAGGATTACAAGTAGACCCTGCAAAGCTTGAAGCCGTAAAAGATTGGGCTACTCCAACAAATCCTACAGAAATCCAACAATTTCTAGGACTCGCCGGGTATTACCGAAGATTCATCGAAGGTTTTTCAAAGATAGCTAAAGCTTTGACCAAGTTGACACAGAAAAACAAGAAGTACGAATGGGGAAAGAAACAAGAAGCTGCTTTTCAGTTGTTGAAGCAAAAGTTTTGCAGTGCGCCAATTTTGGCACTACCCGAAGGAATTGAGAACTTCGTAGTATACTGCGATGCTTCACATAAAGGGCTTGGAGCTGTTTTAATGCAAAACGAGAAGGTGATAGCGTATGCTTCTCGACAACTTAAGGTCCATGAGAAGAATTACACCACTCATGATCTTGAGTTGGGGGCCGTAGTTTTTGCACTCAAGATTTGGAGACACTACCTTTACGGTACAAAGTGCACAGTGTTTACGGACCACAAGAGTTTACAATATGTTCTTGATCAGAAGGAAATTAACATGAGGCAACGTCGTTGGTTGGAATTACTCAGCGATTATGATTGTGAAATCAAGTATCACCCGAGAAAAGCCAATTTTGTGGCTGATGCTCTTAGCCGGAAAGAAAGACCCAAACCTTTAAGAGTCCGATCATTAGGAATGACGATCAGTTCACCTTTACCATCAAAAATACTCGAGGCACAAATCGAGGCACTCAAGGAGGAAAACCGACCAAGTGAAAAGCTTTATGGTATGCCCGAAAATGCAAATGGCTTTGTAAAGAGAGCAGATGGAGTATTATGCTTCAAGGATAGAATGTGGGTACCATTTTATGGCGGGATACGAGAATTGATTATGCATGAGTCGCATAAGTCAAAGTATTCTATTCACCCAGGTTCTGATAATATGTATCAGGATCTCAAGAAACTTTATTGGTGGCCGAACATGAAAGCGGAAATTGCCACGTACGTTAGCAGATGCCTTACTTGCTCTAAGGTAAAAGTCGAATATCAAAAACCTTCAGGATTACTCCAACAACTAGAAATTCCCCAATGGAAATGGGAACGCATTACGATGGACTTTGTCACGAAACTTCCTAAGACATCGGGAGGTTACGACGCTATATGGGTAATTGTTGATCGTCTTACCAAATCAGCCCATTTCATACCAATTAGAGAGACTTATTCCATGGAACAACTCACTAGACTTTATGTCAAGGAAATAGTCTCGAGGCATGGAGCACCAATTTCCATCATTTCCGACAGAGATAGTCGATTCACTTCAAACTTCTGGAAATCATTACAAGATTCGCTTGGAACCAAATTAGAGATGAGCACAGCATATCATCCGCAAACCGATGGTCAAAGTGAAAGGACAATTCAAACATTAGAAGATATGTTGAGGCCATGTGTGATTGATTTTGGAAATGGTTGGGCTAACCATTTGCCATTGATCGAATTCTCGTACAACGATAGTTATCACACCAGTATAAAAGCGGCACCATTTGAGGCACTCTAAGGTTGAGGTATCAATCACTTATTTACGGGCAAAAATCAGGAAAGTCCAATTCATTAGTCCATAACTCATTCATGAAACAAACAAAGAAAGCATACAAATCAAGAATCAGTTACAAGTAACAACATATAGAAGTATGTTCCATAAGTCACAAACCATTAGAATTTCAAGTTGGCAACAAATTTATGTTCAAAATCTTGCCTTGGAAAGGCGTATTGCGATTCAGAAAAATATTGGACGAACCGATGCGACTCAAATATCCTCACATTTTCACCAACAACACCGTAGGACCCAACATGGACTGAATTCAGGGACTGGATTCCTTTTTGGATGGGCGAATGTGACAACTCATAATTTCAGGTCATTTCTCAAGTTTACTATTCATCTCGGGAATTTACTATTCACCGGTTACTATTCAAAATTTTACTATTCACCATTTTCGGAGTCGAAGTAATATTCTGAGAACGTATTTCAAAATTTACTATTCACGAAACACTATTCATTTCTGGAGAAAATCACTATTCAAGTGTCACTATTTCATCGTTTATCGTAAACTAGGTTTACGAGTATCAAATTCGCATAACCTTAATGGTTTAGCTGCGAGTTCACGAACAATCATCAAGGACATTTCATATAGACTAGGTTTAGTCTACATATCATTAGCATCATTATCATCATATTAGTTCATGCATGGATTTGCATTTTTCATGAAACGTTTATTTTCCTATTAAATAAACGCTATCGCGTAAACATTTATTTTTGAATATTGATCCGACAGTTTCAAAAATAATCCTAAAATATTTGTATACTCATTTTAAGACTATAAAAATTATATTATTAGTTTACCCGATGTTTTCAATTTATTTTGTATATAAATTGTTATATATATATATATATATTTACGACGGTTTTCGTAAATTCAACACGATAAATATTTATTCACTAAATTCTTGTAAGAAATGTATTATTATAATTTTTATGACTTCAATACATTTTATTTTGTCCCGCTAAAATCGATTTCTAGCTAATGCTACACTAAATATTTAATTATATGTACAAATATGCACACTATACATAACATTAATATCTTTAAATCATGAAGACTCATTAAACTCTTCCCCTAAAATCCCTTTCCGACACCCTTTCTCCATGTCATCCATTTCTTGTAAAATATCCTTATTAGATCATGTACACCTAATGTCTTTTTATTAGATATTAGCAATAAACAAAGAATTTTACAAAAAAATAAAAACATACATACTTATTATTCTAGGTGTTATAGGCATGAGAAACCTCTCATCCTCATCTCCATGGACGTTCATGATCAAGAACAAGAAGAAACATAATATTTTTTTTTTATGATCCAAGTGATTATCAAGCTCTACTAGTAATCTATTTCAAGGTTTTGAAATAAAAACCTAAAGATTAATTAAGGTTTTATCTCAAAAACACTTCAATTATTCAAGTAAGCATTTCATGATCTTCATAACTCTTTCATATTCATATATATGTTATTTCATCATTTTGCAAGTTACATGTGTATCTATACCACTTAATTTGTTTTTATTACTTATAATGAGTATATATCATCCTATATATAATCCCTTGAAACATATCACTTTTGGTGATGTCTAGGAACCCATGACACCCTAAGAAGGTGTATGGTAGGATTAGAATAGCTTCGGAGTTGTTTTGAATTGGTTAGAATAGGTTTTGCGCAAGAAAAACTCATTTCGACAACTTTATTTAGAGGTCTGATCTTATTTTCGAATTCTGGAATTTTCGACAGTAGATAAAAATTTTTGGCCTAGATATTTAGAAAATATACTTTAAAACGAATACGTGGCCGCTTGAACGGGTTAAAACAGAGCTATAACGAAGAAGATATGAATTTTTCAAGTTTGACGATGAAAAGTGTAAAAACCCGAAAATTCAGCATGTTACGTCTACTTTGTACGAGTCAAAAATGAGGCTTAGGCGTTATAAAATGTGTCGACTTATCAAAAATATATTAGTATACTTTGATACGAAGCTAAGGACATATAAAACTTAGAAAACGGACTTGTAACGATTAAATTACACGCGTTTACACAAAGTTGCCGTAACTATATTATATAAGAAAAACTAATATATTTCTTTTAGACAAATATTACGGCCACGAAGGACCATGTTGAAGGTCGTTTTTAACATTGATGTAGAACTTTTTATAAAGTGATGTCTTCTAGTAAAAGTAAGTTCGCCAAGCATATTCTCCAAAATGTCCGACCGTTTGTCTAGCGGAGTTTTAATGAATTAAATACGGTCACTTAAACTTTGCCGAAAACCATCCTTAAACAATATTTTTGGACGCAAGTACCATACTTAACTTATATTTTTCTCCATGATCGAGACCTCTAGGATGAAAACTTAAATGCTAAAACTTTGAGATAATGATACAAACTTTCCAAAACCGTTGAGTTTGTTTCCTAACACTCGACGTGCACCATTTTACGACTAGCTTTTCGAGGCCGTTTATGCACTTTCATGAAATTATCAAATGACATCATTTTACGACGAAAAGTTATAATTTCATAATATATCACAAAATGACTATCGTAGGATGTTGATTCAACGTATATACTTGTAAAGTATTTTATAATATGACGAGATGTCATAAACATATATTTCGACGATAAATTCTATTTTCAAAAACGTACAAGTGGTATAGATTACATGTGGATTTGCATGCACGACATTGTTTCATGATTTACATTAGAACATATCATTCATAATAGGTCACGGTCAGAGGTTGCACCTCATTTCAGTATTGCCATTATATCATCATTATCATTGCAACAGCTGAGTTTTCATAGCCCCGATTTATTCAAGTTTTTACTTTATTTCAAACCTACGAGGGACAATACATTGCACATCATTTTTATTACGATGCCAAGTATATCAAATTCATTACATTGCTTAAGTTACCTCATTGCCAGTTAAATGTCCCCATTTCATAATCATGAACCGTTAATTTCATAGAAGCGAGGGTGAGTGGATAGATCTATCGAGGGTGACACCTCCATCCGGGTTGGTGGATTCCAACCGGACGGATGCATTTCATTTCATTATCATTATTTGAGTTGTTTGGCAAAACACTCTGTTGGGGTGAACATCATGATCAGTCAAGCTTCGGTGTCATGTGCTTAAGCAATTGTAACATTTTATGTGACATAATTGTCATACATGGCCTATACTTGTGGTAGTCGTATAAAACATTTTACATGAACTCTATGAACTCACTCAACCTTTGTGTTGACACTTTTAGCAATGTATTTTCAGGTAACTAAGGCATTCACTTCATGGCATGCATGTGGACATATCATAGAGTCGCGGTAACAACGCGTCACGCATGGATTTATACATTTTTAAAACCTCGTTTGACTTGTACCAAACTTATTCTCCGCACATGTTGATTTTCATTTGGGACCTATCTTTGTAAACTCTGATTATTTTATTAAATCAAACGATGTATTTTCTAAACGACACTTTAGGTCATTCAATATAATTGTGATTGTGGTGCTATGACAGTCAACCCCCAGGAATTCCATTCCGCTGCAAAACAGGTAATTTGGGGGTGTGACAATGACCGATATGGTACTTGGCGGGGGTCGACAGCCGATGTACCACCGAGCGATATTTACAACCATGAAGCAACCTTACACACTCAAAGGAAGAAAAAGTTACAATAATGGTTTATAACAAATCTGCTATAGCACTGATGAAGAACCCCGTATTTCATGGAAGAAGTAAACATATTGATATAAAATACCACTTCATAAGAGAGTGCGTTGAAAGAGAAGACATACAAGTTGAATTCGTAAGTGGAGAATATCAAAAGGCTGACATACTCACAAAAGCATTACCGAAGATCAAGTTCCTAACAATGAGACAACTTATTGGACTTAAAGATCTATGACAAGGCGATTGTGATTAAGGGGGTGAATATTAGGTTGATCCCAATCTGTTAGAAATAAGTTAGTTAAGTTAGTTATTTGTGAAAGGATATACCTGTTGGTTAAGAGGTTCGAATAAACCATCACAACCTTTCACAAAAATGCCTTTTCATTATCTATAAATAAGAAGACTTGTAAACATTTAAAGTTGATGATAAATTAACTAAAACACTTGTATTTCATAGGTTCAATTCATTTTTCTGTTTCTTGGTATATTGTGACTAAAGTTAGATCATAGATCCATCGAAAAGGGCCAACACGATACCCGTCCTAGTACCATTATAAACCAACCTCAAAGGATAACTCATCCAGTTGTCAACAAGTTGTGAAAGAAGTGATATACCATGATTTATAAACCAGCTCTAAAGGATAAGTCATCCAGTGATTTTTTAATTTCCTTTTCTTTTACATGTAGATAGTAGTTCAGGTTCAACTACTTTCACATGCACTAAAACTTCACTTCTAAACATCTACCCACAACTACACTTTCTATATGTATAGAAGTCCAGCCAAAAAGGAAAAAACTACTACCCAGTAGGCCAGTACCCACCGATAGCCAGCAGCAAGCTTGTCACAAACATCTTTCTTATGCTTTAGAGTATGTCAATAACATTTGTAGTTAACCATATGAAAACATTTTTCCCCAAATAGGCATAGAGACCTTTACCACATCGTTTTCCTACCGACATATATTGTCACACCCCAAAAATGGCGCAGCGGAATAGCATTTACGGGGCATGACTTCAAAGTAAAGAACACAAGGTGTCTAATAGAGAAGTACTGAATGTAATACATTAAAGATAATAGTCATGAAACTCCCACAACCGGGATAATCTAAACATAAGTCTTCAAAGCCAAATTACATCATAAGAGAATAACCTAATCCAACTCCACGAATACAACCCGAGAGGGTCTTTATTTAAGTCTTGCTAAGCGAGGCCAATACTCAACCTCCTAGTGGAACTTCAACCTTAACACCTGAAATGGTTACTTGAAAACGTCAACATAAAGTTGGTGAGCTCGTTGGTTTAAGAGTTAAACAATAAAGCTGTGAATAATATAATATAGGACAATAGTGAAAATGATGACAATATATATGCCCTTAGTCACAAAACAAAACAGTATCGCGTCAACAGAACCTAATATGTCTGTATATCTAAAACCATGTGGAGAACTACCCCGATAGATCTATCATCAATTGGGTCCTCCGTAGAGAGCTAACAGTTACACAGTTTTGTACACACAAGCAAAACATTGTTACAGCATATAATCGCATCATATCACAAATATGTCCAAAATCAAGTAAAACAGTAAATCACAGCATGAAAACAGTTTAAAATATCATTTGAGTACCATTTCCTCCAAGGAAAACATGTTAAAAGTGGGGCTATGAGAACTCACCTCAACAGAGTAATACGATGCAATCAAGTGTGTGCACGAAAATCGAGGCGCGCTACTTTAATCGCCATCTAAAGTAATGATATGTCTTAGGTTCGGCAAAAATGTTATGTATGCAATTATACACTTTAGAATATCACCCGTACATGTTTGTTGTAGAGTTTAGTGATTAAAAAGTTACGTTAGACTCGTAGTCCAAATATACCTTTTTATAACATTACTAGTTTATCCCTTAATTTAAATATACTTGCTTTACTATTTAGTATTTTAGAAAACTTCCAATGTGCCTAACAAGTATGTATAACATTCTACTACTTTTGTTCAAGTAATTTTGGCTAAAACCGCACCTAAAATGTCCAAAATTCACTTTTAAAATTTCTATCAGCTTTTATATTAGTGAAAAGCAGTCAAAAATTTATATTTCATCAACAACTTCAGTTGGCCATAACTTTCTCGTTTTAGCTCCGTTTCTTAAGTTCTATATATCCCCGCTAAGGTATTTAAGTATACTAACAAATTTTTAGTGTCCCGACTAGTCTAACCAACTTTTAATATCCAGTTTTCTCAATTGAAAAACTCTAACAGCACAGGAAAATAGTTTCCGTCACCTATCTTAAAACTAGCATAACTTCTTCGTTATAAGTCCGTTCTAACCCGTTCAGGCGACCACGTTTTCGTTATTAAGTCTATTTGCTATTTCTTTAGCAAATATTACTCAAAAACCAATGATATTTCTGTATTTAGTCGAACGTGACAGTCTCTATTCTTTTAGTGTCAAAACCGTATTTTTCCTAGTTCCAAATACCAAAATCAACTCCATATCAATCCCAAAACTATCCTAACTCTTTCAACAATTCTTCAAAAATTAAAAGTAGTGATTTAACAACTTGGTTAGCAATATGTAAAGTTTAAATCATCATAGTTATTAAATTACCCAAACATGTACATGGTGATATCATAGTGTATGTAAATCATAAGTCATGAAATTTACATAATTCAAAGTGTGTAAAGTTTATAAAAATAGTGTAGTGACTTACTTGAACTTAGAAGGTGTACGTGAAGAACTAAGAACACTGTACTCAAGTTACTACTCCAAAACCCTTTTGTTACTAACTAGAACACCCAAATAAGCACTTGAACTAATAAAACCAAACTTTCTTCTTGTCTTACTCCTTATGGCCAATTACTATGTGTTACTATGTGAGTGAAATTTGTTGTGCAAGTGAAAAATGAGTGAAATATAGCCCCTTTATATAGTGAGACCAAAGTATGGTATAGGGTAATTGTTTATTGAACTAGTTTAGGTCAAAGACAAGAATGTTGGTGGTCTTGGGGTATGTTGGCCGACAAGCAAGGGGAGGTGGCAAGCATGTTGTGTATCCTTGTCTCCTTTTCTAGCCTAGTTTATTATTTATAAATCTCTAATGTCTAGCTAATAATAAGATAATAAAAGTAGGGTGGCTTGTTGTCTAAAGTGTATGTTATTTTGTATAAAATATATTATGTGAGTGTACTGGGTAGTAAAAATTAGGTATTGGGTATTAGTTTTGTAGTAAAAGTTAAATATATATAATTAAGTGTTTTTAATAAAAGAATTATGGAAAGTGTTAGAAATTTATTTTTGCATTTGTATATTTGTAGTGGTTTAAGTAGTGTAAGAATGTATTAAAAATAACTGTTGGGAGTATTTGGTACACTATGTGTTCATGCAAATTGTGAAAAACGTTTATTAATTTAATTGATCATACGTAAGTAAAATGCAATTGTCCTAGAAATTAATTTATCAATTGCATAAGTGGTAATGTACTAAAAATATGTAAACGAAATCTTAGTCCAAAGTCATAGTGCGCAAGTGGGTGCTACTTGTTTTACGCGATTCAACTAAATAATTATACGAAATGGTGAATGTGAAATCTTCCAAAACAGAACAGATTTTGAGTCTAAAGACCTGGAAAAATGCGGGTTGTTATAGTCTACCCCCATTAATAGAATTTTGTCCTCAAGATTTAGCTTGTACTATTGTCAAACAGGTGTGGATACTTAAGTCTCATATGATCCTCTCGTTCCCAAGTAAACTCAGGTCCACGCTTGGAGTCTCAACGGAATTTAACTAATGGTATCTTGCTACGCTTCAACTTCTTGATCTCACGCTCAAAAATTCCAACTGGTTTCTCTACAAAATGTAACTTAGGGTCATACTGGATTTCTTCCAATGGTACGTGTAAGGTCTTATCAGCAAGACACTTCTTGAGGTTCGACACATGAAATGTATCATGAACATCACTCAGCTCTTGAGGTACTCGTAGTCGGTAAGCTACCTGTCCGATTCTCTTAGTGATTTCAAAAGGTCCTACATATCTAGGTGCTAACTTGCCCTTCTTTCCAAATCATACAACACCTTTCCAAGGTGAAACTTTGAGCAACACATGATCACCAACACTGAATTCTAAGGGTCTTCATCTGTTGTCGGCATATCTCTTCTGACAGTCACGTGCAACCTTGAGCCTATCCTTGATTTTGATGATCTTCTCAGTGGTATCTAACACTATCTCAGGTCCTATCATTTAACTTTCTCCGGATTCTGCCCAATAAATATGTGAGCGCACTTCCGCCCGTAAAGTGATTTGAATGGTGTCATATTTATGCTAGAATGGTAACTGTTGTTATAGGAGAATTCGGCTAATGCAAGGTGAGTATCCTAATTCCCTCCAAAATCTATGGCTAACGCCCTAAGCATATCTTCTAGGGTTTGTATAGTACATTAACTCTGACCATTAGTCTGTGGGTGGTAAGCCGTACTCATATCTAAGTTGGATGTGAAACGGCTATCACGATCAGATATGATCGATATAGGGACACCATGTCGTGCTACTATTTCATTTATGTAGATTCTAGCCAATTTTTCCATCTTGTAATCCTCTCGGATTGGTAGAAAATGTGCAGAATTCGTCAATCTGTCTATGATAACCCAGATCGAATCGTGCCCACTACTAGTCCTAGGCAATTTTGTAATGAAGTCCATGGTTATCCTTTCCCACTTCCATTCAGGAATTTCCTGTTGCTGTAACAATCCATATGGTTTCTAGTGTTCAGCCACCACCTTCGAGCAAGTCAAGCACTTGCTGACGTAGACAGCTATGTCTTTCTTCATTCCAGGCAACCAATACAATTCTCTAAGGTCATAGCACATCTTCTCTGTTCCTGGGTGAATGGAGTACCTTGTCGTATGTGCTTCGTTCATGATTAGGGTTCTCATGTCGCCACTTAATGGTACCCAAATTCGGTCTACAAAGTATAGTCCACCGTCTTCCTTTTTCTCCAATTGACTATTTAGGCCTTGAAACTTCTCTGTGGGTGCGTCCATATTCTTAGACGCTTCCCTATGAGTCGCTAGTATCTTATCCTTGATACCCGACTTTATGGTTATACTCATGGATTTTACTTTCCTCGGCTTGAGCCTTTCCTTTCTACTCAAAGCGTCAACTACTACGTTCGCCTTAGCTGGGTGGTAATGAATCTCACAGTCATAGTCGCTGAATAGTTCAATCCACCTCCTCTGGCGTATATTCAACTCTTTCTGTTAGAAGATATGTTGGAGACTCTTGTGGTCAGTATAGATAATACTTTCCGTCCCATACAAGTAATGTCTCCATATCTTGAGAGCGAATACTACAACACCTAGCTCCAGATCATGGGTGGTATAGTTTTTCTCGTGAATCTTCAGCTGTCGGGATGCATAGGCAATCACTTTTCCCCTTTGCATTAATACGCACCCAAGACCTTGACATGATGCGTCACAGTACACTACGAAATCTTCTAGTCCATCGGGGAGAGCCAGAATTAGGGCATTACACAAATTGTTCTTTAAGGTTTGAAAGGATTCTTCTTGTTCTTCGGCCCATTCATACTTCTTATTCTTTTGAGTCAGCAAGGTAAGAGGTTTGGCAATCCTTGAGAAGTTTGCGATGAATCGTCAGTAGTAACCTGCCAGTCCTAAGAATGAGCGGACTTCTACTGGGGATTTAGGGGCTTCCCAATTCTTCACTGCTTCGATCTTCCTAGGATCCACATGGATACCATCTTTGTTAACCACATGACCAAGGAATTGAACTTCTTGTAGCCAAAATTTACACTTCGAAAATTTTGCGTACAACTTCTCCTTCTTGAGCAACTCTAGGATTAACTTCAAATGCATTTCATGTTCCTCTTTTGGCTTGGAATAGATCAAAATGTCATCAATGAACACGATAACAAATTTATCAAGGTATGGTCTACACACACGGTTCATTAGGTCCATGAAAATTGCAGGCGCATTCGTCAGTCCGAAAGGCATAACCGTAAACTCAAAATGACCATATCGAGTTCTGAATGTTGGTCAACAAGCAAAGGGAGGGGGGCAAGCATGTTTTGTCTCCTTGTCTAACCTACTTTATTATTTATAAATCTCTAATGTCTAGCTAATAATAAAATAATGAAAGTATGGTGGCTTGTTGTCTAAAGTGTATGTTATTTTGTATAAAATATATTATGTGAGTGTATTGGGTAGTAAAAATTAGGTATTGGGTATTAGTTTTGTAGTAAAAGTTAAATATATATAATTAAGTGTTTTTAATAAAAGAATTATGGAAAGTGTTAGAAATATATTTTTGTATATTTGTAGTGGTTTAAGTAATGTAAGAATGTATTAAAAATAATTGTTGGGAGTATTGGGTACACTATGTGTTCATGCAAATTGTGAAAAACATTTATTAATTTAATAAATCATACGTAAATAAAATGAAATTGTCCTAGAAATTAATTTATGAATTGCAGAAGTGGTAATGTACTAAAAATATGTAAACGAAATCTTAGTTCAAAGTCATAGTGCGCAAGAGGGTGCTACTTGTTTTACGCGATCCAACTAAATAATTATACGAAATGCTGATTGTGAAATCTTCCAAAACAGAATAGATTTTAAGTCTGAGGTTGAGTAAAGACCCAGAAAAATGCGGGTTGTTATATATATGGTCCTGTTCCAAAGCACCTAAATAATTTGTATCTTAAACATGTCCCTATTTGTTGTCTCACTTGTGAGTCTTGTGTGCAGGCTCATGTTGAAGGACTAAAGCTGGTCATTTTATTTTTGCTCAATAAAGAATCCAAAGTGTTGCTGCTTATGCAAAAAGATAAAATGATGAAGGGGCTCTTTGTCTCTTTCTGGCCTTTATATTGAGTCCCCTTCTTAGGGTTTTACTCACCAACTCATACGCAGCTTTATTCAAAGCTGCTCTCTCTTTCTCTATAAACATTTGTGTATTGAGATCAGTTGATCTCTATTAGTCTCTCTGTAATAGTTTGAATATTATCTTTGTCAATCTGTGCCGACTATTGTATCTCACTCTTGAATAAAGGTTCACTTGTTGTTCTGTCTATCTCTTTGATACCGTCGCACATGGTATCAGAGCCATAGGCTATTGATTATCTTTAAATCCGGATTTCTAGGGTCTATTAGAAATTGGGGTTTTTTACTCTTGATCTCTCCTTTGGTAATTAATTGTGTTCTGGGACGTCTGTGGTGGTTGGATTGGTGAACCTGATTCAATTTATGCCCAATTGAAAATTAATTAGGGTTTGTTCCTGAAACCTTAATTGAGTCTGAATTGAGGGTTCTTTCTGTTGATGTATTTGAAGCTTAATTGGAAAATTAGGGCTTGTTCCAAAAACCCTAATCTTCCTAAAATTGGGGGTTTTGATCTTGGAGTGCTCTCTGGTACTAATTAATCATAATCATACCTAGATGATGCGTGCCAAACAGTCAAGCTAAATCACTCAAGCCTGCCACTTGTGAATGGCAGACCGTAATAAGCTTAAAACTGCCTAAGCACGAACTCAATGAAGATCTGGGGAGTATAGTGTTTCCCTGGGTCGTTATGTCCCAGCGAGCTATGCAATGGATTATCAAACGAAAAGTGATCGAGAGATTTGAACGAAAAAGGGATTTGAATGATATTATAACTACAGGAAAAGCCAACAAATTACAACGGCTTAAATGCGAATTAAAGGAAATTAAAAAGATAAGAAATATTGAATAAACGCTATCACTATATTTAAAATGATGTTTTTGTTTTAAAACTTACAACTTAAAACTTACGTTTAAATAAAAAATTACGTAAACGTACAAAATAAAAAGTGAAATCTAAGAAATAAAAGTCCTAAAAATATGAAAAATACATTTTTACAAACCTAATGATAAAAGAAAATTTATAGAAAAAGAAAATTATTTTTATAACTAATTAATTAATTATTATTAATTAAAAACTATTTTTAACTATTAAATAATATCCTAATATACAAGAAAATATGAAATAAGGCTAGAAAAATAAAATTAAGACTTAGAAAAATCTAAAATATCAAAAGAGACTTTTCAAAACTATTTTTGTAATTTTCTGATTATTTTTGGATTTTCTAGGAATTAAAAACTATTAAAAACTAATTAAATTATTTAAAAATACAAATTTAACTAAGAAAAATCTAAAAAAAATATTTTTTTGGCTTTTTATATTTATCTTAACTTAAGAAAAATGAAAAATTATTTTTTTAAAGCTTTTCTTAATTATTTGTATTAAAAGCTAATTAAAAATGCTTAAAAACTAATTTAGATTAAGAAAAATAGCAAACCAACTTGGAAAAATCTGAAAATTTCAGGAAAACTCTAAAATTATATAAGGAATCTAAGAAAAATGGAAAAACAGGAGGTTGTTTGGAGGGATTTGAAACTGATGAACAAAGTGCTTATAAATAAGCACTTTGAAGAAGCAAATGGAAACCAAGAAGCACCCAACTAAAACAGAAGCTTAAATAAGCTTAAAGAACCAAAATGCAACAGATTACAACAAGCCCTAACCACTGGAATAGCAAATTACTCAGATTTGGTGTATTTGAGCTTTAAGCTAAAGACAGATTTCAGGTACTCACTTAGGGCTTAGAAATAAGCACTAAAATAAGCTGGAAACAAGAAAACAAAATAAGGGACTTAGAGTAGACCTGGTTGAGACCTAGTAAACCAAAAAGGAGACCCTGATAAGCAGTTATGAACCTTGAGTAAGCTCTGCAAAAAGCTGGAAAAAACTGTTTTGGTGATAATCCCCTGTCACAGGGCAAATGGAGCTTATATAACAGCTTACATGGAACTTGAAAGGACTTGAGAAAATTTAGCAAAATTCATATTACCAAACTAGACCTACTGAACTTGTGATCCCCATGATTTCAATGATTTTGATTCAAGATTGAAACTGTGAAAAATCTCTGAAGTTGGGTGAAAATCCATTTAGCAACTTTTGACTTTCATGGTAAAACTAAAATGTTGACTAAAATGAGATTCAAAACTGATTTAAGTACTGTAAATGATGAATTGTAATGAAATGAGACTAATGCAAGCTCATTTATCTATTTCTAATCCTATATGCTAAATTTCTCCCACTTATGTGAGCAAAGTAAGCAGTTAATAAGCAGTTTTAAAAAGATTTGACTAAGAGAGGTTAGAGATGCAAAGCTAAACTTGAAATGAGTTACTTATGGCCAAAGAGAGCTAGAACAAACACATCTCTACTCAGATTTATCCTCTAACTCAGTTTTACAAAATAAACCAAACACTCCTTAATGTGACTGCAATGTAGCTTTAAACAACCAAATCACACTAACAAGTTGCAACTAACTTCAATACAGATTTAAGTTACTGCAATAAACCTAACTAAAGCTCAAGGACAGATCTACACAGCCTCAAACAACAATTTCTAAATGATGACAGATTCAACAGATTTGAACAACTGTTAATCAAAATAAGCTATGCAACTGCTTACTACCTACATAATCAACATAATAGAATTTCATCAACACAAAATAACAGCTAGCAACTAATCCATACTACTAGACTAAAATTGGGATTAAAATGAAAAAACTTACAAGAATCCAAGCTAAGCTAGAATTAACTGAGAACAATTTACACTGACCAATACCCATTCTCCCATCTACATTATGCTCAGATACAACCCAATCCTGAACCAGTTCTGCAATTTAACCCAATCCAGTATCCTTTATTCATCATTGCCTTTCGTTGACTTTTGTTGACCATTTTACAAGATTGCTTAAAACTGAACTATGGCCTTACTCAAAGCTATAATAAGCTTGAATAAACCTATGTGAGCTTAAAAATGAGCTGCTGAAAGCTTGTACATATGAAATAGAAACTGAAAAAGTGCACAGTGAACAACAAACTTGGATTTTGAATAAAGACTTGGATTGATACTTAACAACACATTAAAATGAGAATTAAACTTAAAAGTGATACAAAGAAACTGAGATTACAACATTTTGATTAATCTAAGACATTAATTAAAAAAAACAACATAAAGAAAATTTTATAAAACTAGCTACTCCCCCAAACTTGCTTCAACCTTCCTTTTTATACTCCCACTTGTCTTCTTCTCTCTCTCTCTGCAAATCCCAGCTATATTTGAGGCCATTGGATTGGTTAAACTCATCTTAGCCATTCATTGTGTTTTGGCGGGAAACTTGGATATTTGTCAGTTGGATGAGTTGAGTGTGGGAGAGGTGAAGAATTATTGATTTCTTGGAAGTATGTGTTTGGAGTGATAAGGCTGGGTGGAAAATGAGCTGGAGGAGGGGGGAGATGGAGTGTTGCAGGGTTTTGCAGGCTAGAGGTGGGGGAGAAAGGTTTTGGCGCGTAGGGGTTTAGTCAAACCACATTTGACCAGTGTTAATAATATAAAGGGGGTTCAAAAATGGTTGTGGCAGGGGTCACAATAAGGCTCAAGGTCCAAAAAAGGGTATAAGGGTTTAAAAATACAAGGACCTAGTTTGTAATTTTAGAAATTTAAGGGACCTAAGCTGCCAATATCTCAAAGTTGATCCAAGGGCTGAAAGTGACAATCTCAAAAATTACAAGGACCAATCTTGCCATTTTCCAATTTTTCAGGGGCCAATTCTGCCAATTTTCAAACTTGAAGGACCATTCTTGTAATTTTCTCAAACTTTTGACATTTTTCACCAAAGGACTAAATTTGACAAGTTATGATTTTAAAAGGACCTTTGGTGATTTTTCTTTTGAAATTAGGACTCAGGGACTATTTTTGACAATTTTAGAAACTTGGGGGACTGAAACTGCCAATTATGCAAACTTTGCTCATTTTTCATCAGATTTTAAACATTTTGCATCTGAAACATATAAAATGCAATTTTGGAATATTTTCAGTGTTTTGATGCATTTCTGAGAATTTTTAAACGTTTTGCAGTTCAGATTGACCCAAAAATGATGAGTATTTACACACTCATCAATCCCCCACACTAAACTATTGCTAGTCCCTAGCAATCTTTTGAGAAAACATAATGGATTTGAAACTCTGATTCGTGTGAAGTGAGTGTGTGAAAACACAAATATCAACGTATATCAAAATAACCGTAAAATCCGACAAATCAACCTTTTAGGAAAAGGGTTAACGTGCCAAACCTCACGGGTGTGATAAAAGTGATACCGGGAAGTGATTTCCCCGGGTCGTGTCCCAACGAGGTGTGAATGGAAGGATTCGTTGAGTTTCGTGATTTGAACTTGAATTGGATTTTTAAATGATTTGGATTTGATTACGAATTCTACAAATTAATCAACGGGAAAGTAATTAAGGCAAGGAAACCCTAAATAACTAAAAATAAACTAAAACTAAGCCTAAGAAATGATAAAACGAAGCTATACTAAGTCCTAGGGTGCAAAAACGCAAAAACGTAAAAACGGGAAAACAACCCGAGCCATAAACGTAAAAATTATGAAATTTAAGGGCTACGGGTGTGAAACCAATTTTCCTACGTTCTATTTGACTAAAAATGATTTTAGGAAAAAGCGGAATATTTTTTTGACTTTTAAATTAATTATTACGAATTAAAATCTATTTAACACTAATTAATTTATTAAAAATACTAAACCATTTGAGAAAAATCTGAAAATTTACAGAAAACTACTTCAATCTATGCCGGACCTAGGAAAAATAAGAAAACAGGGCACTGTTTGGAGAAATAAGCAGAAAATAAGCTCAAAAGAGCTTAAAGCCTAAAGTGCTAAGGTGACCTTAAGAGATTAATAATGCAACATATGACTGATAAAAGTCCCAAGGGAGCCTGGTTGTGATGTTGTGTTGTGAGGTGGGTAGCGTGGGTTCGAGTCCCAGCTATGCCACTTTTTGAAAACTATTTTTTTTTTCAACTTTTCTTTTTGAAACTTACAAAGCTTATTGAAATGAAGGTTTTTAATGAAGACAACTTTTCTGAGAAGCTTGAAACAAGCAGTTAGAAACTGCTTATTCCAACAGTACTACAACAATCAAAACAACTTTGCTTCTTTTTTCTTTTTGACAGATTTCAAATCAAACACATTTTTTTGTTGACAATGAGATTAAACTATGAAATTTATGTAACAAACTTTTATCCAAACTTTTGAAATAAGCAGTATCAAGACTGCTTATTTCCACAGAAAAAGCAAATCAATCACCCCTTTAAAAGTAACAACCAAACACTCTTTTAGAAATCACAACAAGTAGCTAACCCAAACACCCTTTAATTCAGATACTAAGGCATTCAAGGAGCAGTTGGCAAGGGGCAAATGAGCTCATAAACAAATGGGAATGAGAGTAAGCTAAATACAAAAAGGAATAAGCTAAAAAAAAGAGGATAGCAGTTGGCATAGAAACTAAACTAGGGAAATCCTAAGCATAAGCAATTGGAAAGCAAGCAACTAAGGGAATAAGCTCTAAATAAACTAAGATTAACTATACTAAGCTTAAACTAACTAAAGTGTACCTAATAAGCAGTTGACAATACTTGATAAGCAACAAAAAAGAGAAAAGTGACCTGTTGCTTGCTGATGTTGCAGGCTGCAAAACAGCAGCCTAGGGGTACCTGTTCAAGCTTATTTTAAGCCACAATTAGATCTCCCAAACAAGTACAAGCTACAAAATGTTAAAGTTAGCCAAGTGAAGATCCTAAAAACACTGATTGGAGTTAAAAACAAGCTGCTCACAGCTTGAAAATAAGCTGAAACCAGCCAACTGAGAGCTGATTTATGCTGATGCAAACCAAAAGAATATTGATCCAAATGACAGATTTCAAGAGTTATCTTACTGCTACTAGAAGTGATTTCAAGACTTGAAAATTAAACTAGATTGAGTTTGGAATGAAAGGATTAGAGAAAGACCAATTTTGTTTATTTGAAAACTAAATAAGCTAAAAAATAAGTTCAAGAACAGCAGCCGTGGCTGCTGTTACAGTAAGCTTCTTTCTTTTCTTTTTCTCAACTTAATTCCCACATAACTTGAACACAATTCACCCTTGCAACTGACCAATGACCCAAATGAAGGTTGACTTTAAGAGTCAAATGGGTAGAAACTGGTTTTTTTGACCAAGAAATAAGCTCAAACCAAACAACCCTTTACTGATTTTTTTCTTTAGCAGACTATTTGACCCCTTTTTTTCTTGATCTTTGAACTCAAAACATTAACAACATTCAAATAAGATTAAACATAACATTTAGAGGAAAAGAAATTTTTCATTAACTAAATAAAAACATTACATCAGAATCTTAAAAACATTGAAACTAAATTTTATCTAAAAAACTAGGGGTGCCTCTATTGGCTTACAAAGGGATCCTATTTATACTACTTCTAAGTCTTCCACTCTTGAGCTTGTGCTTCTCCTGTGTGTTTCTTTTGTGAGAGCAGGCAAGCAAAAATCACATGTGAGCTTTCTTCCCTTCATTCTTGACCATTGATCAATTAGGTATGCAAAAGATTACATCTGAGCCATTGATGGGGTTTTTTTGAGCTGGGATTGGTGAGGTGGCAATTGGGATGAGGGGGGAAAGAAAGTAGTGGGTTGGGGAATTGGGTAAACCTGGATAAAAGTGATTAAGGTGAGTTTGCGTAAAGGTGCAGCTGGGTAAAAGGGATGAAGGAGGGGGTGGAGTGTTTGGGGAGAAGTAAAAAGGGAGAGGGGTACTGTGTTCTAGGGTTCTGGGGATCAGGGGAGCTTGGGCGGGAAATGGAGAAGACAGGAAGGTGTGGGTTGGGTTGTATTATCAATTTGACCGGGTAGGAATATGGGTTTGACCGGGTTGAGTTGGGTTGGACTTGGATAGTTTAAGTTTTGGGCCTAAGGATTTATTATGAGTCCATTAAAACATTCTAGGGACCTATGTTGCCAAAACTGAAAATCCAGGGACCATTCATGAAATTTATGAAGTATTATCCAAGGCTGACTTTGTGAAACTCAAATATGTTGAGGACTGAATCTGCCAAATTGTGAAACCTGAGGACTAAACTTGACAATTTTAAAACTCCAAGGATCAAAACTGTAATTTCTCAAACTTTTGAAATTTTTCACCAAAGGACTAATTATGACAACTTATGATTTCAAAAGGACCTTTGGTGACTTTTCTTTTTAAAATACGTGCTCAGGGACTATTTTTGTCAATTTTTGAAAGACGGGGGACTGAAACTGCCAATTATGCAAACTTTGTTCGTTTTTCAATAATTTTGCATCTGAAACATATAAAACACAATTTTGAGATATTTTCAGTATTTTGATGCATTTCGGAGTGTTTTTAGATGTTTTGCAGTTCAGATTTGACCTAAAATGATGAGTGAATACGCACTCATCAAACTCTTTACCAAAAGCCATTACTTCTGGAGTAGCCAAATGTTTTAGTTCAAGTAAGAACCATGGTACACTGATAACCATGTGATTTTGAGCAAACCACCAGCTTTCAACAGATTTGATTTTGTCTTTACCAAAAGCCGTTTGCTCCGGACTAGCCAACTCTTAGATAAATTATCAATATTATCTTTGGTGAGCTGATTACCAATTATGGTTTTTCCACTGCCTTTACCACAAGCCATAAACTTGCGGGCTAGCCAACTCTTCACTTTTTAGGATATGGTGAGCTGAATACCATACACTTTTGGGCAAATTGCAAGCCGTCAACGGATTTGAGATATCTTTACCAAGAGCCATTTGCTCCTGGATTAGCCAATCCTTTAGTTTTTTAGACAAGGCGGACTGATAACCATATGAGTAAGTGTAGAACACTTACTCCCAAAAAACATTTTGGCCAAAAACGGGGGAATCGGTATAATTATATGATAAAATTCGTGAGAATTCCCCCCCACACTTAGAAATGAATATTGCCCTCAATATTCAAAGTACCGGCGGTTATGCCGAAACATAGAACGTAAAAGGGAAATACTACGGCCATTATTTAGAAAGATGATTTTTTTTTTTTTTACACAATATATATATATATAACATGTGGGGCAACTCCCCCACACTAAGGTGGTACACACGGGTGAAAACCCATGTTAAGCTACTGTTTTTGATTACCGAGTCGCTAGCTTGACTCGACCCCGAATTAATTGGTTCATGGGGAAGCAAAGTGGAAGAAACAATCTCCATCGGACTTTCATTCAAGATGTTTGGACAAACATTTGAAGCACGTGAAAGTTCCACACCGATGAGATAAATTCCCGGTTCAAGATAATGGTACATGGAAATGCCGGGATCAAAGATAATGTCTTCATTCCCGAAGGAGTGAAGAACAGGAGAAGTGACAGAATATATGAAGAAAAGAAAGAAAATCATGATAGAAATCATGACTAATTCTTCATCCTCAATAGGAGAATTCATAGTCTCATGAATCTCATCAGTTAAGCTCGCTTGATCAAGACATATTATGAGAGTGTCTAGATCAAAGTAGAAATTATCATACTCCGGCGGAGATATGATATGAGTGAGTTCATCTGAGAACTCCATGAAGGTGAATGAATCATATTCAGAATTGATATGAGTAGGTTCACTGGTGAACTCCTCAAAAGTAAATGATTCATGATCGAGGAGAGAATTATGAGAATGAAAAGTGGTACTGCCACTAGTCTTCTCTCCCATATTATCAAAACAGGAGGCTTTCATTTCCGGAATAGAATCATCGGAAAGAATGTCACTATCCTTAATAGGGATAGGAGATGAAATAGGTTTCTCTTTGAAAGCCTCGATTTTAGAAATGAGAAGACTGACATTCAATAATGTTGCTCGAAGAGCTTCATCTTTGATTTCAGTGTTAGTAACTTCATCATTCTCTTCTTCTAAGCTAACAAGCTCAGAAGGTGAATCTTCCACATAAATGATGTCTCCACAAGATAACGAATCATCATCATCAGAATCGGAGAACATCTCAACATGATCATTTTGGAAGACAAGAGGAGGAGGGATATCACACACATGATCAAGAATTCCCTGTGACTCTATTGGGATTGGGACAAGGTCCTCAACACTAGACTTTATGAATTCGTCCGATTCCTTTTCAGGAACAGTGTCAAGATGCTCGTCCCACATGTTCAGAGAGTGAGTGGGAGCCTCGGGTGTGATAGCAGTTGTTTGAGATGGAATCTCAACTGCTGGGATATCAACTGACTGAGGGAGTTGAGAAATATTATCTTTAAAAGGATAAAAACTCTCCTCGTCATCATCATATAGAGCTGCCTTGAGAAATTGGGAACGCCTTAGAGCTGCTTGCTCTAGGATTAATAATTCTTCCCTAGATTTGCGAGCCTCTTGTTCTTCTCGTTCTTCGGCCAGCAATTCTCCTATGGTCTTTTCACCACTTACTTGATTCTTAAAGTTACTAATCATATCATCAAGTGTTTTCATTGTGGTTTCAAAATCTTGGGAGATTTCTTGAGATAACGGCTCAGGTGGAGTTTGAACCGTATGGTGCTGTGGAGGTTGGAAATTGTCAAACATGTAAGAGTCATGATTGTTACAAGGAAATGGATTCCCTATTTGACAATCAGAGCTGAAGTGGGGACCTCCACAGTACTCACAACAGTAAAACTGTTGAGTCTGGACTGGTGAATCATATGGATTTTGGTCATAACCAAAGTTCTGAGCATCACCGGAAAACTGTTCATAGACAAACGTGTTTCCGGATTGACACTCAAATCCTTGGTGAGGACCTCCACAAAATTCACAACAGACATGTTGATTATATGAAGATAAGTCGGGCTGTGGTGGTTAATTGGAAAAATTTGAGGGGTCGTTAAATGAGTTCTGATTAGAATCATAATCAAATGAATTCCTCGAACCACAAAACAAACAACTCCCGTTATGAATATCATTACCACATTGTACACACGTACACCAACGACAGGGTGAACCAAAAAGAGGCTCACCACAACCGACACAAGGAATAAACGATTGTATTTGAGAGTTATGATAAGGAATCGGTTCATTCAAAGTATCAACAAAACCAACATGGTGATCCGAATGATTATCAAGTCTCGAAGAACATTTTAAAAAATCAGGAGGTGGGACAAGTGGTGTGCTCTGAGAGCTAGCAATTTCCACCACTTCCGTTATGGTCTCCGGTTCTTGAATGGGTTCATCGGGTTGTGGCGGATGGTCGGAAAAACTTGGAGAATCATCGAGAGAGTTATCAGATAATTCGCACCAATAACAATATTTGCTTGCACCCACCCTTCCACATTGCTTGCATAAACAATCCGGATTCTGACAACGGAGCTGATCCTCTTCCATACGGCTTTTGCAGTGGAAACAACGAGGATAATCGATTGTCGCCGTGAGAATTAAACATGTAGACGGTTAAAGAAATAGAATTAAACGGTTTTGAGGTTAAAGAAGAGTAGAATCAAACGGTACGAGGGGGTAAGAGAAATAGAATCATACAGATAAGAGGAATGAAAAGAGTATTTTTGTATTTTTGGATAAGAAAATATAAACATATACAGATGGATGGTATGAACAAAGAGTGAATATCCAAATTACTAATCTGCTAAACGTAAGATAATCAGCACGGCTCCCCGGCAGCGGCGCCAAAAATTTGATGCGTGCCAAACAGTCAAGCTAAATCACTCAAGCCTGCCACTTGTGAATGGCAGACCGTAATAAGCTTAAAACTGCCTAAGCACGAACTCAATGAAGATCTGGGGAGTATAGTGTTTCCCCGGGTCGTTATGTCCCAGCGAGCTATGCAATGGATTATCAAACGAAAAGTGATCGAGAGATTTGAACGAAAAAGGGATTTGAATGATATTATAACTACAGGAAAAGCCAACAAATTACAATGGCTTAAATGCGAATTAAAGGAAATTAAAAAGATAAGAAATATTGAATAAACGCTATCACTATATTTAAAATGATGTTTTTGTTTTAAAACTTACAACTTAAAACTTACGTTTAAATAAAAAATTACGTAAACGTACAAAATAAAAAGTGAAATCTAAGAAATAAAAGTCCTAAAAATATGAAAAATACATTTTTACAAACCTAATGATAAAAGAAAATTTATAGAAAAAGAAAATTATTTTTATAACTAATTAATTAATTATTATTAATTAAAAACTATTTTTAACTATTAAATAATATCCTAATATACAAGAAAATATGAAATAAGGCTAGAAAAATAAAATTAAGACTTAGAAAAATCTAAAATATCAAAAGAGACTTTTCAAAACTATTTTTGTAATTTTCTGATTATTTTTGGATTTTCTAGGAATTAAAAACTATTAAAAACTAATTAAATTATTTAAAAATACAAATTTAACTAAGAAAAATCTAAAAAAAATATTTTTTTGGCTTTTTATATTTATCTTAACTTAAGAAAAATGAAAAATTATTTTTTTAAAGCTTTTCTTAATTATTTGTATTAAAAGCTAATTAAAAATGCTTAAAAACTAATTTAGATTAAGAAAAATAGCAAACCAACTTGGAAAAATCTGAAAATTTCAGGAAAACTCTAAAATTATATAAGGAATCTAAGAAAAATGGAAAAACAGGAGGTTGTTTGGAGGGATTTGAAACTGATGAACAAAGTGCTTATAAATAAGCACTTTGAAGAAGCAAATGGAAACCAAGAAGCACCCAACTAAAACAGAAGCTTAAATAAGCTTAAAGAACCAAAATGCAACAGATTACAACAAGCCCTAACCACTGGAATAGCAAATTACTCAGATTTGGTGTATTTGAGCTTTAAGCTAAAGACAGATTTCAGGTACTCACTTAGGGCTTAGAAATAAGCACTAAAATAAGCTGGAAACAAGAAAACAAAATAAGGGACTTAGAGTAGACCTGGTTGAGACCTAGTAAACCAAAAAGGAGACCCTGATAAGCAGTTATGAACCTTGAGTAAGCTCTGCAAAAAGCTGGAAAAAACTGTTTTGGTGATAATCCCCTGTCACAGGGCAAATGGAGCTTATATAACAGCTTACATGGAACTTGAAAGGACTTGAGAAAATTTAGCAAAATTCATATTACCAAACTAGACCTACTGAACTTGTGATCCCCATGATTTCAATGATTTTGATTCAAGATTGAAACTGTGAAAAATCTCTGAAGTTGGGTGAAAATCCATTTAGCAACTTTTGACTTTCATGGTAAAACTAAAATGTTGACTAAAATGAGATTCAAAACTGATTTAAGTACTGTAAATGATGAATTTTAATGAAATGAGACTAATGCAAGCTCATTTATCTATTTCTAATCCTATATGCTAAATTTCTCCCACTTATGTGAGCAAAGTAAGCAGTTAATAAGCAGTTTTAAAAAGATTTGACTAAGAGAGGTTAGAGATGCAAAGCTAAACTTGAAATGAGTTACTTATGGCCAAAGAGAGCTAGAACAAACACATCTCTACTCAGATTTATCCTCTAACTCAGTTTTACAAAATAAACCAAACACTCCTTAATGTGACTGCAATGTAGCTTTAAACAACCAAATCACACTAACAAGTTGCAACTAACTTCAATACAGATTTAAGTTACTGCAATAAACCTAACTAAAGCTCAAGGACAGATCTACACAGCCTCAAACAACAATTTCTAAATGATGACAGATTCAACAGATTTGAACAACTGTTAATCAAAATAAGCTATGCAACTGCTTACTACCTACATAATCAACATAATAGAATTTCATCAACACAAAATAACAGCTAGCAACTAATCCATACTACTAGACTAAAATTGGGATTAAAATGAAAAAACTTACAAGAATCCAAGCTAAGCTAGAATTAACTGAGAACAATTTACACTGACCAATACCCATTCTCCCATCTACATTATGCTCAGATACAACCCAATCCTGAACCAGTTCTGCAATTTAACCCAATCCAGTATCCTTTATTCATCATTGCCTTTCGTTGACTTTTGTTGACCATTTTACAAGATTGCTTAAAACTGAACTATGGCCTTACTCAAAGCTATAATAAGCTTGAATAAACCTATGTGAGCTAAAAAATGAGCTGCTGAAAGCTTGTACATATGAAATAGAAACTGAAAAAGTGCACAGTGAACAACAAACTTGGATTTTGAATAAAGACTTGGATTGATACTTAACAACACATTAAAATGAGAATTTAACTTAAAAGTGATACAAAGAAACTGAGATTACAACATTTTGATTAATCTAAGACATTAATTAAAAAAAACGACATAAAGAAAATTTTATAAAACTAGCTACTCCCCCAAACTTGCTTCAACCTTCCTTTTTATACTCCCACTTGTCTTCTTCTCTCTCTCTCTGCAAATCCCAGCTATATTTGAGGCCATTGGATTGGTTAAACTCATCTTAGCCATTCATTGTGTTTTGGCGGGAAACTTGGATATTTGTCAGTTGGATGAGTTGAGTGTGGGAGAGGTGAAGAATTATTGATTTCTTGGAAGTATGTGTTTGGAGTGATAAGGCTGGGTGGAAAATGAGCTGGAGGAGGGGGGAGATGGAGTGTTGCAGGGTTTTGCAGGCTAGAGGTGGGGGAGAAAGGTTTTGGCGCGTAGGGGTTTAGTCAAACCACATTTGACCAGTGTTAATAATATAAAGGGGGTTCAAAAATGGTTGTGGCAGGGGTCACAATAAGGCTCAAGGTCCAAAAAAGGGTATAAGGGTTTAAAAATACAAGGACCTAGTTTGTAATTTTAGAAATTTAAGGGACCTATGCTGCCAATATCTCAAAGTTGATCCAAGGGCTGAAAGTGACAATCTCAAAAAGTACAAGGACCAATCTTGCCATTTTCCAATTTTTCAGGGGCCAATTCTGCTAATTTTCAAACTTGAAGGACCATTCTTGTAATTTTCTCAAACTTTTGACATTTTTCACCAAAGGACTAAATTTGACAAGTTATGATTTTAAAAGGACCTTTGGTGATTTTTCTTTTGAAATTAGGACTCAGGGACTATTTTTGACAATTTTAGAAACTTGGGGGACTGAAACTGCCAATTATGCAAACTTTGCTCATTTTTCATCAGATTTTAAACATTTTGCATCTGAAACATATAAAATGCAATTTTGGAATATTTTCAGTGTTTTGATGCATTTCTGAGAATTTTTAAACGTTTTGCAGTTCAGATTGACCCAAAAATGATGAGTATTTACACACTCATCACTAGACAAAGTGAATCTAGGGTGATTGTTACTGGTCCTTGCTTATTCCGCTGCACAAAGCACTGTAAGTTCTTTTTCCCTTTCTTTGATCAATAATATTCGAGCTGAGTGGATGTAAACGGGTAGGTTAACACCTTGATCTGCCACCTTCTAAGTGGTATGAATACCTACTCTGGCCTACCCCAGTCGAAAGGCTTGGTACTTGTTGATTCGTGGGTGTAAGTTATTTACTTTCTGCCCTTATTTTCTAGTCTGAAGGAGGATAGGTTAAGTTAGTTTGGTGATTGATTTGGGTTTATTATTATTTATTGGTTAAGTTTGTGGTTGTTGTTGTTGCTTGCTTCTGCTTGCTTATTTGTTATGTTCTGTGTTGTCACCATGGTTGACATTGATGACGAACCCATTAATAATGAATTTGTGATTAATATAAGTTCCTCTTCTGATTTAAAACTTACCTTTGGTGATTCCCTTTACTTGCACCCTAATGATACTGATAAGGATTTAAAACGTACACTTTTAAGGGGTCATTTAAGCACTTAATCGATCACTTTTATATCCGTTACTGCTTAATTTTGTTCCTTTTCACTTTTTAGGTCTCTTGGAAGCAAAATGCTGGAATGATGCATATTTGGACGAAAAGGAGTGAATATATGAAGAAAGCGGCAAAGTCAAGATCGAAGCCACTCAAGTTGCCGAAATTGAAGCTGACGGCGTCCCAACTAAAGGGTGACACCTTCCCTCTCTACAGAGTTGATAATAGATGCACCTGACGATACAATATACTTTTTGCTCAAATACTTCGGACGGCGTCAGGCTTTGAAGAGGAAGGGCGTCGCTAAGACTTTTCATCTCAGACTGCCCAAATCCAGAATCAGACGGCTTCACAACCACAAGGTGATGCCTTCGCAACGATAACTTTGCCAAGACGAAAACCCTAATGACGGCTATCTGACGGCGTCCCACCTATAAGGTGACGTCGTCGCAAGTGTAAAATTATATATAGAAATCGAATTTTCAGTATTTTAAGAGGTATAAACGTTTGTAGTCCGACTTGGACAGTATCTTACGATCCCAAACCCTATTTTACTCATCAAGATAAGTGTTTTACTTCAATAATATCATTATGTCTTTCATTGAATGTGTATATGCTTGCGTGTTTAACATGTCCGGCTAAATTTCTTGTGTGTTTGCTTAGATCTATGAAACCTAGTTGTTAATTATTGTTAGGTTGTCTCTTATCTTAATTGTAATTGGCTTAGGAGTGCGACTAGGCTATCATTATGTTTAATGCTTGATGAATCTTTGGTAGTTTATGGATGACTTAGTGGATTTCGTTTACTGCACTCAAGGATGACCTCAAAGAGTTAGGGAATATGCACACCCTACGACTTTAGGAAACATAACGCGTTAAGAATAAGAACGTGACAATTCAACCTACAATAAAAGATAACTAGGAAGTAATAGTATCTAGGTAAACACATTTTTAATCATCATACGAGCACACATCAATAGACATAAGACTACCCGTAGAATTAGATAATTAGAATAGTAGAGAAATCGGTAGAAGTACCACCCCCCAAATCCAAACCCCGAGATTTTACCCTTAGCTTTCTAAAAAAAGTATAAAAAGATAAAAAAAAATAATCATCCTCAACCTTAGTGTAGTACACTTCTTACTAGAATTCCTATTCCCCTAGAGAATGATATCAATCCCCGTGGCTTACCCAATACTACACTACAACAATTAGGTTCACTGCCTAGGTGGTTGAAAAACTTGCTCGAAGAAAAGGAAGTTTCCTTTGACCTCGAATGCGCCTTATACGCGCATCAAGTTTTTGGCGCCGCTGCCGGGGAATAAAATAGCTAGTTAGATTTTTATCTCGTTTAGGTTTCCTTGCTTGATTCATATCAAGTGAGATTTTTTCTCATTTTTAGCTTCCTTGTAGTCTATCCCCCTTCTTCGTGACTTTGTTCGTAAATCCCATCACTCACCATGATTCGCATCTTTTGCCGAAGAAACTTTACACTACCCGCTCCTAATCCTGCAGTACAAAACGCAATCCCACAAAACCTTTCACCCGTTCACCACTTTGGAAATCGCCTAAGGCATAATGAAATAAATTGGCAACAACATAGTCCTTTCTATGATTCGGATTCCGATGAAGAATTTGACTATGGTGAGGCACTTGATAATGGGGAGGTCATCAATGAAGTTAGTTTTGAATTAGAAGAAGACCCCTCCCAATGTTTTGACCCTAGGTGTAGGATTGAAAAAGATAGTCCTTTCAACATGCAATTCCCTTGAAAGATAGGATTAGAAGGATTTGATGCTTACTTGAATTCGTTCTTACCTTTAAATCTAATCTCAAGGAATTTATACAATAAAATTATGGCGAATGAGTTAATATATCAAGGGAACAATGTTGTTGATGCGGTCACTCTCTTGCATGTGTTTGTTGAAAGTTTTACCTATTTGGTAAAGTTCATGGTCTTAGAAGACTTGGGAGAATTCATTGATAAAGACCTCACTCAAGTGATATTTGGAAAGCCCTTTAAGAGAATGACTAGGTTGAATGAACGAATAATTGATCTTACATTCTCTAGTGAAGTTGAAGATTTCGTCTATCAGATGCCCCGTGCTCACCCTAGGTTTAAACACAAGGATGTTGAGGCGTGTAATCGAATGATTCCTATTCCACTACTAAGTGAAAGAGATAAGCAAAATGGACTTAGATATCCGTATGAGAAAACTAAGAGGTATTATAAAAAGTGCCTTGAGCTAGGAGATGATTACAAGAAAAACGAAAGGACACTAGAGTGGCTTAGATATGGGTACGTAAGTGTGCACGAGACAACGTAGGAGCACGACTTCGAGTCTAGCTAGAAGACTCATAAATAAAGAAAAGCTCTTCGTGGGAGGCAACCCATGCTTAATTGTTTGCTTGTTTGTGTGTCATGTATCTTTTTCATTATTGTATGTTCTCATGTTTGATTTTGTGAAAATGATTTATTTTGTCTTTAACCTCGTCTTAATTACATATAAAGGTATTTTACAAAAACATAAGTGTAGGGAGGATTACATACGTTTTTCAAAAACGTGAACATGAGAACTACGATTAGTGAAATTGATATATATGTGTGTTTGTTTGAGTCAAATGCTTGTATCGAGTCATAATGGATGTTTTGCAGGAATTTTTCCAGATTCTAAAGATGTAATTTTTCCAGAATTTTTCCAGGAAAATGCAGCAGACCAGTTTATGTCAGGACAACCTGACGGCGTCAGGATTAGAACCTGACAACATCAGGTCGAGCAGAAACAGCTTATAAAATTTTCTCGTTTTCTGTGCTATTTATAAACTTTTGGAAATTCACAGATCTTAATTTTCTAGAAATTCTACAACCATCCATTCCACAAGCATTATATACTAGTTTAGTTGAGTCATCTATAGTTTTACCACCGATTTTACGCGAAGGTTTCGTCTATTTTCTTAAAGTGTGCAGGTTATGTTTAGCAAGAAGAAGAAACACAACACTGGATGGAGCTTATCACGTATAAATTCTTCTTGGAAAAGAATTTAACCACTACTTCACACGGATCCTACCGAGCTAATCAGGGGAGTACTAGTTTCTTTCTCTTTTACTTACATTCCTTTATCAAAACTTTGATACTTTCGGGGAACATTGGGGAAAATGTTCATTTTAAGTGTAGGGAGGGAGAATAAAACGGGAACTTTGAAACTATGCTTATCCTTGATTATTTGTCTTGTCCTAGTTCATTTGTGTAATAAGCCATGAGAGATATCGGTTAGGGCAATTTTAGCGCCAAATTAAAATTTTTTTTATGACATGTACGAGTGGGACTTTGGTCTTAATAAAGTGTCTCATGGATAGGAGTTATATGACTAGCACAAAAACCGTTTACCACTCAAATTCCACCCCAAAAATGTGAGGTTCGCCCCTAGATCTATAGGAATTAAATCATTCACCTTTAATGCTTCGAGAGTGTACCGGTAGTATTATAGATTCTAGAACTTGCTTTGTGATACATTCCGAGATCGCTAGTGAGACTACACTTGTGTAGTTAGGAATAACTAAATGATAAAGAGGCATTAGGATAACCCTTGTTTGAAACCCGTATTATAATTACTTCTTCCACATCAGTCGAGTAATTACCACACACCCTTGCGATGTACTCATCTTTAGTACACGATACCCCTAGTTAACCCCTCAGAGCCTATCCTTTTCGCGGTTCTCGTGATGTTTCGGTTTTCCGGAATATCAATGAAGAGCGTTGTTTACAATCCACCCCCAAATGTACACCCAAATCGCCTTAGCCTACCGTGTATGCACTCATCTTTAGTGCATTATTGTTATCATTACTAAACCCTTAGTTCAATTATCTAGTTACTTACATGGTTGCTAAGTCGAATCATATCTTTCGTACACAGTTTTGGAATGATTAGGACTCATGGGTAAAAATAATATGTTATGGAGTAACGGGAAGGAATGTCAAATTCAAATTCCCTTTATTTACGTAATTGAATACTCCAAGTGTTTTGATCTTTTCAAATCAGGTCAAATTAGTGTTAGAGTAATAAAAACTAAAGTGTAGGGATGCTCCTATAAATCCTTTATATTTTGATGCTATCTTAGAGGATGGTAGAGTAAAAAAAAAACAAAACGGGCTACCATCCTACATCTTTCTTTATGTTTGTGTCTTTAAATTTATGTTTGTTTGTTTCAAATTATTTAGAGTTTAGTGAGTCGAGTCTTGGCTTAGCAACGCCATTCTTTTCATGCTTGTAACATAAGATTTTTGACTTGCCACCACTAAATCCCCTATCCAACCAAACCCTTTGTTTCCTTACCGTAAGCCTAACGTTACAACCCTTGAAAAGACCTCTTAGATAGTTGTTCCTAGGTGCTTACGCCAAAGCGGTGGAGGTTTGATCTATTCTCAAGCCTATGTTAATCTATGTACTATGACTAGGTAATGAGTGTTTATCTTCTATTTCCATTTACTATATTTCATATACACCCGAGAGATGAGAGAATCCAAACACCCCTTCTGAGGTGCTAGTATATAATTTCCGTGCTTGTTATGACTATTGCGGTGCTTTTACTTTTTGTAAATTATGTTAAACTTATGCTTCATGCCCCCTAACTTATAAATTGATTGGTCAAAAGCACACATTTGCTTGAGGACAAGCAATACCAAGTGTAGGGATATTTGATAAGGATTTAAAACGTACACTTTTAAGGGGCCATTTAAGCCCTTAATCGATCACTTTTATATTTATTACTGCTTAATTTCGTTCCTTTTCACTTTTTAGGTCTCTTAGAAGCAAAATGCTGGAATGATGCATATTTGGACGAAAAGGAGTGAATATATGAAGAAAACGGCAAAGTCAAGATTGAAGCCACTCAAGCTACTGAAATTGAAGCTGACGGTGTCCCAACTAAAGGGCGACGCCGTCCCTCTCTACAGAGTTGATAATAGATGCACCTGACGATACAGTAGACTTTTAGCTCAAATACACCAGACGGCGTCAGGCTTTGAAGAGGAAGGGTGTCGCTAAGACTTTTCATCTCAGACGGCCCAGATCCAGAATAAGACGACGTCACGACGGCGTCACAACCACAAGGTGACGTCGCAACGATAACTTGGCTAAGACGAAAACCCTAATGACGGCGATCTGACGGCGTCCCACCTATAAGGCGACGCCGTCGCAAGTGTAAAATTATATATAGAAATCGAATTTTCAGTATTTTAAGAGGTAGAATTTTGGAGTAAAAACCCTAAATGTTTGTAGTTCGACTTAGACAGTATCTTAGGGTTCCAAACCCTATTTTACTCATCAAGATAAGTGTTTTACTTCAATAATATCATTATGTCTTTCATTGAATGTGTATATGCTTGCGTGTTTAACATGTCCGGCTAAATTTCTTGTGTGTTTGCTTAGATCTATGAAACCTAGTTGTTAATTATTGTTAGGTTATCTCTTATCTTAATTTTAATTGGCTTAGGAGTGCGACTAGGCTATCGTTGTGTTTAATGCTTGATGAATCTTTGGTAATTTATTCATGACTTAGTGGATTTCGTTTACTACACTCAAGGATGACCTCAAATAGTTAGGGAATATACACACCCTACGACTTTAGGAAACACAACGCGTTAAGAATAAGGACGTGATAATTCAACCTACTATAAAAGATAACTAGGAAGTAATAGTATCTAGGTAAACACATTTTTAATCATCATACAAGCACACATCAATAGACATAAGACTACCCGTAGAATTAGAAAATTAAAATAGTAGAGAAATCGGTAGAAGTACCACCCCCCAAATCCAAAACCCGAGATTTTATCCTTAGCTTTCTAAAAAAATATAAAAAGATAAAAAAATAATCATCCTCAACCTCAACCTTAGCGTAGTACACTTCTTACTAGCATTCCTATTCCCCTAGAGAATGATATCAATCCCCGAGGCTTACCCAATACTACACTACAACTATTAGGTTCACTGCCTAGGTGGTTGAAAAACTTGCTCGAAGAAAAGGAAGTTTCCTTTGACCCCGAACGCGCCTTGTATACGCATCAGATACTAGTGGTACTCCCATTGTGTCTGTGAAACTGACTGGTTCTGAAAATTATAAAATTTGGAGTATTGCTATGACATTTGCCTTAAGAAATCACAATAAACTTGGTTTTGTTGATGGAACCTGTAAAAAGGATGTTTCTAATGCTAGTCTTACTAATCAATGGGATATGTGTGATTCTGTTGTTCTTACCTGGATCTTAAACTCTTTGAGTCCTGAACTATTTGGTGGTGCCATATATTCTAAAACTGCCTATGAAATGTGGAATGATTTAAAAGAAACCTATAACAAAGTTGATGGCTCTGCTGTCTTTAATATACATAAAAACATCAACTCTTTGAGTCAAAATGGGTCCCCTCTTGCTGATTATTACAATAATCCTAACTCTTTATGGAAACAGTTTGACTCTATGATCAGTCTTAATGCATGCACTTGTGATGCTGCAAAACATTTTATAAAACACAACCATCTAATCAAGTTAATGCAGTTGTTAATGGGCCTTGATGACACTTATGTGCCTATCAGAAGCAATATTTTAACCAGAGACCCTTTGCCATATGTCAAAACTGCTTTTTCTGTTGTGTCAAGGGAAGAATCCCATAGGAACTTCTCCTCTGGGACTGGATCTACCAAACCTAATGTATATGCTTTTGCATCAAAAATTTTTGATAACAAGAAAAAGGTGAACAATAATAACAATTACAAAGGTTCAAATTCCACTTCTGGTAATAATTCTAACAACAGAGGACCCAATATTAACCTAAAATGCTCTAATTGCAACAAGCCTGGTCATACTATTGATAGATGTTATTACCTTCTTGGTTACCCTGCTGGTTATGGAAAAAGGAACTTCAATTCTAATACTAAGCCTGCTACTAGTAACAATGCTTCTTCTGATGTTAACTTTGAAAGTAGAACCAGCAACTCTCTTGTTTCTTTGTCCAATGAACAGATGGCCAGACTCATGAGTCTTCTCAATGACAATCCTGTCAATGCCAATATGGCAGGTAATTGTTTTTCAGGAACCTTTTTTAATGGAAGTGTAAAATTCAACTTAAAATTTGAAAAATAATTTAATGGAAACACAAATTGTTTAAAAGGAAAATTCAGTCTGGGTTGGATTGTTGACTCTGGAGCAAACCAACACATGACTGTGTCTTCAAACTTCTTGGTCAATGTTGTTGATGTCTCTAAACTTGGCCTCACTGTTGGACACCCAAATGGTACCCAGGCACTAATTACTAAAATTGGTGACTTAAAAGACAACAACAACATTACTTTACATGATGTCTTAGTTGTCCCTAAGTACATTGTCAGTCTGCTATATGTTCATAAACTTGCTAGAGATAGCAAGTTATTTGTTGGTTTTGATGAATCTAAATGTTATATTCGGGACTTTGCCACAAAAAATGTGGGGATTGGTAATCAATGCAATGGGCTGTACTTATTTGATGTTGACTCTACTTGTAAGATTGTATCTAATAAATGCATTTCTTCATGCTTTGTTTCTAGAAACCTTTGGCATCAAAGGTGTGGGCATCCCTCTGACCAAATCTTACATGTCCTTAAACCCAGCCTTAAACTTGATAATCCAACTGACTCTAATCATCTCTGTGACACTTGCAACAAAGCCAAACAAACCAGGGAACCTTTCCCTCTAAGTGAACATAAATCTACTAAAATTGGCCAACTTGTACACCTAGATGTTTGGGGTCCCTATAAAATCACTAGCAGAGATGGTTGGAAATATTTTTTAACTATTTTCGATGATTACTCAGGGTCAGTCTGGGTTTATATGCTTAAACGCAAAAATGAAGTCTATGATTCCATTATTAATTTTTCTCAAATGCTATCAAATCAGTTTGAAAGTAATGTCAAAATCTTTAGAAGTGACAATGGTACTAAATTTGTCAACAACAGAATGCAACAGTTTTTTCATAATAAAGGAATATTACACCAGACCTCTTGTGTCTACACACCTCAACAAAATGGAATAGCAGAAAGGAAACATAGACATCTTCTCACTGTAGCTAGATCCCTTAAGTTTCATGGGGAATTACCTCTTTATTTGTGGCCTGAATGTGTTCTCATTGTTGTTTACATTATCAACAAGTTACCTTCTTCTGTTTTGTCTGGCAAATCTCCTTTCTTCCTTATGTATGGGCATGACCCTACACTCTCTCATATTAGGGTTTTTGGTTGTCTATGTTATGCTACAATACTTAACAATTCTGAAAAGTTTGATAGTAGGTCTGAAAAATGTATCTTTATTGGTTATTCTAATGAAAAAAAGGGTTATAAACTCTTAAGCTTGGAAAAAAAGGATTATAAACTCTTAAGCTTGGAAACAAAAAATGTTTTTTATTCAAGAGATGTTAAGTTCTATGAAACAGTTTTCCCTTTCAAAATGAAAAACAATCTTCAAAAACAGTTTTTTGAAACAGGTGTGTCAAAAGATTTAAACCACAAAAACTTTTTTGATACTGACAACCCTAAAAGACCCAATGATGAGGGAAGAGTGTCTTCCAATGATGATGGCACTGAGTTGAATCCTCTTAATGAGGATGGTAACTCTGTTGCAACTTCCATAGAAGAAAATACACGCCCTGAGGGCACTGTTTCCCCTAAAACAGACTCCATTGACATCAACTCGGATGTTAATTATGATCCTGACTCTAATGAGTCCAATCCTGAACAAGGAGGCTTGCCATCCATCACTACAAGAAGGTCAACCAGACCTTCTACAATACCCAAAAATCTTAATGACTTTATTATTGAAGGCAAAGTTAAATATGGCATTGAAAAGGTGGTGAATTATTTTAATCTAGACTCTGATAGTTATTGTTTTGCTTCCAATATGAATAAAAGTGTAGAACCTACATGTTATGAGGAAGCCATTCTTGATCCTAATTGGATTGATGCTATGAATGCTGAAATTGAGGCTTTAAATGAAAACAAATCTTGGATTATAACCACCCTGCCTGCTAACAGGAAACCCATTGGGTACAAATGGGTTTGTAAAATCAAATACAAATCCAATGGTGAAATAGACAGATATAAAGCAAGGCTTGTTGCCAAAGGGTTTAACCAAAGAGAAGGCATAGATTACAATGAAACTTTTTCTCCTATTGTGAAAATGTCTACAGTTAGACTCCTTATTGCTTTAGCTGTTAAGAATAAATGGCCTCTTTTCCAACTTGATGTTAACAATGCCTTCCTTTATGGTGAGCTTGATGAGGATATATATATGACTATTCCAAAAGGTTTTTCTGATGAAAACAACAAAAACATGGTTTGAAAACTTACCAAATCTCTGTATGGCCTCAAGTAAGCTCCTAGAAAATGGAATGAAAAACTTGTTAGTGTTCTCAAAGAACATGGTTTTGTTCAATCTGTTAGTGATCATTCTTTATTCAAAAAATCCAAGATAACAAGTTTATAGCCTTGCTTGTTTATGTTGATGACATTGTCCTTACAGGAAACTGTGTTAATGAAATTGAACAGTTCAAAGTTTTTCTTAAAACTAAGTACAACATAAAAGACTTGGGGTTACTCAAATTTTTTCTAAGAATTGAAGTGATAAAAACTGGGGATGATATTTGCCTCTCTCAAAGGAAATATTGTCTTGAACTCCTAAAAGAATTTGGTCTCCTAGGGTGTAAACCTGTGACTACACCTATGGAACCTAACTCTGTGCTCCCTTTTATTCCAACTAAGGATGACCCTTTACTTGATAATATAACTGGGTATCAAAAACTGCTTGGAAAACTAATATACCTTACCCACACTAGACCAGACATATCCTATTATGTTCACTATCTTGCTCAGCATATGCACACTCCCTTAAAGTCTCATCTGGACTCTGCTCTGAATGTTCTAAGATATTTAAAAGGTGCTCCAGGTAAGAGCCTAAGGTATGATCATATCAGTTTTAAGAATGTTCTTGAAGGATATAGTGATGCATATTGGACAAAATGTATCAAAACCAGGAAATCTGTAACTGGTTACTGTGTTTTCTTTAACAAGTGTTTAATCTCATGGAAAAGCAAAAAACAAAACACTCTTTCAAAATCATCAACAGAAGTTGAATACAGATCTACGGCAGCTACAGCCTGTGAAATTATTTGGGTTCAAAAAATCTTAAAAGACCTAAATGTTGACATTAATCTTCATGTTAACATGTTTTGTGATAACAAATCTACCTTACAGCTTGTTGTTAATCATGTGTTCCATGAGAGATCTAAACACTTTGAAATTGATGTCCATTTTATCCGAGAAAATATTGCAAAAGGTGTTTTGAGTGCTATCAAAATTGGCTCCTCAAACCAAATTGCAGACATAGTAACCAAACACCTTCCAGTATATCAACACAAATTCCTTTGTGATAAGTTAAAATTATTTGACATGTTTGGGAAACAGATTAAGGGGGGAATGTTCCAAAGCACCTAAGTAATCTGTATCTCAAACATGTCCCTGTTTGTTGTCTCACTTGTGAGTCTTGTGTGCAGGCTCATGTTGAAGGACCAAAGCTGGTCATTTTATTTTTGCTCAATAAAGAATCCAAAGTGTTTCTGCTTATGCAAAAAGATAAAAAGATGAAGGGGCTCTTTGTCTCTTTCTCGCCTTTATATTGAGTCCCCTTTTTAGGGTTTTACTCACCAACTCATACGCAACTTTATTTAAAGCTGCTCTCTCTTTCTCTATAAACGTTTGTGTATTGAGATCAGTTGATCTCTATTAGTCTCTGTGTAACAGTTTGAAAATTGTCTTTGTCAATCTGTGCCGACTATTGTATCTCACTCTTGAATAAAGGTTCACTTGTTGTTCTATCTATCTCTTTGATACCATCGCACAGGTCCCCAAAGAGGCATGTCGACCTTTACAGCATTGTTTTCCTGTGAACATGAAGATGTAAAACCGTAAGAGTTGACCAAAGACGGAGGTGACAGCAACTTTAATTTATACAATAATACAAGGGGTGATTCGAGTTGTTATAAATAGTATATTTTACAACAATATTTAACCTCTCGATTACTCTATCTTTGTTCTTTATATACCAATTATATCTCATTTTCGAATCAGTTCATATCATTTAATTATTTGGGCTAACAAAGTTTCATGCCAACCCAACCCGACCTATACAAAAAATGACATGTTTTGACCCATTACCCAACCTCATCATTTCCGTACAGTAGTCGATTAAGCATAAGCTAGCATTGGTTATAGCCTTATTCAGTTGCCATCTGATACATTACTCATTAAAAGTGGGTGTGACAACATGAAATGAAACAACAATTCAGGAACAATAAACGAGTAAAAATTGTACAGTTAGCAAAGCATCACCTGGCAAAAATAATCATGCACCCACCGACCCGCCCATTTTGCCACAAATAGTGGATGCCCAAAGATGATATTGAACTCAGAAAAAATGTTCGGTATGTGCACAGTCAAAGCCTTAATAGTAAAAAATTATATTTGAATTCTGAAAACTTTGGACAACTTATAACTTAACTAACTTTGACAGTTATCAGTAAAATACAACTTAAGTTAACCAAATTTTACTTCATTAAAGGGTTGAAATTGTCTCCTTTATCTATACCCATCCCGTACTACGAGATTAATATGCCATAAAAAGAATAATCGAACATGTTGGATATACAATAGTTATAGCTCATATACAGCATCATGCCCACCAAGATGCAACCAAATTATAACTTCTGGATCTTTCTCAAATCGCGCCTCCTCGAACTCCTTTTGAGCATTTGCAGAACATCACGCACTTCACCACGTGAATCAACCCACATAAAAAACGGGTTGCATGAGCTATATGTCACGGCAGAGACTGAGCATCTCATGGCGAGTGGTGGTTAGTCTTTGTCTAGTCGGTCTCTAATCTTTGTATATAGGCACAGAAGATTTATAATTGAATCTAAAAATAATCACAGAAACGTCTCAACATTAGATTATGACTCATTTATAAAATTACACGTTTGGTCCCTGTAGTTTGCTTAGATTTCATGTTTAGTCCCTAAGTCGTTTTAATTAGACCATAGATACCTATTTTTGAAACCTTGCACTCATTTAGTCCCTATTTTGGATGGGCCATAAGTTTATCCGTTAAGTGTTTGCACCGTTAGTCCCTCCGTTAAGATTTTTTGCACCGTTAGTCCTCATTTTTTAAAATAAATTCAAAAAGCGTTTTTATTCGTTTTCATCCATCTTTTTTACATTTTCGTTCGTTTTTTATTACGTTTTCGTAGATTCTTTTTTACGTCTTCATCCGTATTTTTACATTTTCGTTCGTTTTTTTACGTTTTTGTCCGCTTTTTTACATTTTCGTCCGTTTTTAAATGTTTTCATCTGTTTTTTACGTTTTTGTCCCTTTTATTTACGTTTTTGTCCCTTTTTTACGTTTTCGTCTGTTTTTTACGTTTTTAAATGTTTTCGTCCATTTTTACGTTTTCGTCTGTTTTTATACGTTTTCGTCATTTTTTTTACGTTTTCGTCTGTTTTTTAACATTTCCATCTGTTTTTTAATGTTTTCATCCTTTTTTTATGTTTTCATCCGTTTTTTTACGTGTTAGTCCGTTTTTTTACGTTTTCATCATTTTTTTTACATTTTTGTCCCTTTTTTACGTTTTCGTCAATTTTTAAACGTTTTCATCTGTTTTTTTGCGTTTTCGCTTGTTTTTATACATTTTAGTCTGTTTTTTTACGTTTTCGTCCATTCTTATCCGTTTTCTACGTTTTTGTCTGTTTTAGTCATTTTTTACGTTTTCGTTCATTTTTAAACGTTTTCATTTTTTTTACGTTTTCGTCTGTTTTTTACGAGTTCGTATTTTTTACGTTCTCGTCCGTTTTTTACATTATTATCTATTTTTTTACGTTTTTGTCCATTTTGATCCGTTTTCTTCTGTTTTTTATGTTTTTGTCCGTTTTCGTCCATTTTTAATGGACGGAAATGTAAAAATGGACAAAAACATATAAAATCCAACGAAAATGTAAAAAAATGGACGAAAACGTAAAAAAACGGATGAAAACGTAAAAAGAAGGATGAAGACGTAAAAAATGAACGAAAACGTAAAAAAATGGACGAACACATAAAAAAGGGACTAGAACGTATAAAAACAAACGAAAACGTAAAAAAAAAAGATGAAACGTTTAAAAGCGGACGAAAATGTTATAAAAGGACAAAAACATAAAAATACGGACGGAAACCAAAAAAAATGAAAGAAAACGTACAAAAATGGACGAACACGTAAAAAACAGCTGAAAACATTTAAAAATAGACGGAAAAAAAAAGGATAAAAATGTAAAAAAAATGGACGAAAACGTTTAAAAATAGACGAAAACGTAAAAAAAAAGATGAAAACGGTTAAAAACGGATGAAAACGTAAAAAACGGATAGAAACGTAAAAACCGGACGGAAACGTAAAAAAAGGGGAAGAAAATGTAAAAAAGCGGACAAAAACTTAAAAAACGGATAAAACCTATAAAAACAAACGAACACGTAAAAAAACAGATGAAAACGTTTAAAACGGACAAAAACGTAAAAATTGACAAAAATGTAAAAAACGGACGAAAACGTAAAAAAAGGACGAAAACGTAAAAAATGGGCTAACACGTAAAAAATGGACTAGAACGTATAAAAACAAATGAAAACGTAAAAAAATAGCTCAAAACGTTTAAAAATAGACTAAAACATAAAAAAATGGACGAACACGTAAAAAACGGACGAAAACGTAAAAATGGACAAAAACGTATAAAAATAAACGAAAACGTAAAAAAAAACAGATGAAAATGGTTAAAAACGGATGAAAACGTAAAAAACGGACAGAAACGTAAAAAACGGACAGAAATGTAAAAAACGGACGAAAACGTAAAAAAGGGGAAGAAAACGTAAAGAAACGGACAAAAAACGTAAGAAACGGATAAAAAAAACGAAAACGGAAAAAAACAGATGAAAACGTTTAAAAACGGACAAAAACGTAAAAAGGACAAAAACATAAAAAAAGGGGACGAAAACGTAAAAAAATGGACTAACACGTAAAAAACGGACGAAAACGTAATAAAAAACGGACGAAAACGTAAAAATAATGGACGAAACGAATAAAAATGAGTTTTTAATTCATTTTAAAAATGAGGACTAACGGTGCAAAAGTTCTTAACGGAGGGACTAACGGTGCAAACACTTAACGGATAAACTAAAGGCCCATCGAAAAAGGGGACTAAATGAGTGAAAGGTTTCAAAAATAGGTATCTCTGATGTAATTAAAACGACTTAGGGACTAAACATGAAATCTGAGCAAACCACAGGGACCAAACGTGTAATTTTTTCTAATTGGTTTATCATGGTTGTCTAATATCACCAAAGGGTAAAAAGTCTATACCTACAAAATTTAACCAACACTAGTATATATAATGAACAGATTAGCTGCTTAATTTTGTGATGACTGGGTTGGGTCTGCTTCCCCTGTTCGTAACCTTTCCTGAAAAATATGTTTCTTCAATAAAAGGGATTATAATTAACAATTAGTTGCTCTACAATGGACGGTTCGGTTATCTGGAAAAAATTAACTGACAAAAAGTGTTTGCATGATAATGACGATTTTGTCCGGACACTTGACCTTGACTTGGCAATAAGTGTAATGCATCAGGACTCGGGGCACTATCAGTTGAAAAAACCAGTGAGTTGGAAATAAATGTATGATGTTACTCATTTGTTTACAACCTATCCTTGCTTGGTCCACAAATATTAATTTGTAAATTGTCAAGTTAGGGACCATTTGTACTTATTTCCCATCCGTTCCATTTTCAAAGTTTTTAGCTAGTCATTACCAGAAACTGAAAGTAACCAGTGACACATAAATACTTGTGTTTAAATTGAACTCCCAAGTACGTCCAATTAAAAAAATAATACTAAGCGTTATTCTCTTTGTAATTAACCAATATGAGTGCTTTTTCATTTTCTTATTTCTCTTCTTGCTACTTGTGGTTACTTGTTGTTGTGGCCTTGTTTCATTTTTGCTTATCTAATCAAACCTTTAGTGATGTAAAATGCATCAAAGAGGAGAGACAAGCACTTCTCCGGTTCAAGCACCATCTCATTGATGAAGGGGACCTGCTTGCTTCTTGGGTTGGTGAGAAAACTGATTGCTGCAACTGGGCGGGGATTGTTTGTGATAACATGACTGGTCATGTTCATCACATTCATCTTCCTGGGCTTAATGGCCATTGTCGTGACTTTCACGACACAGACAAAGAACTCGAAGAAGCCTCAAAACAGCAGTTGAAAGGGGAATTAAGTCCGTCCTTGTTGGACCTGAAGCACCTCAAGCATTTGGACTTGAGCTGCAATGATTTTGGATGGACCCAAGTTCCTGAATTCATTGGTTCTCTTGGAAACTTGAGGTATCTTAACCTCTCGAGTTCCAATTTTAGTGGAATAATCCCTCCTCAATTGGGTAATGTTTCGGAATTGCACACCCTTTGTCTAGGAAGTTTTCAAGATTGGCGAGGTGAAAGGGAAAGCACAAGGGTGATGAATATGGAGTGGTTGTCAAATCTTCGACTGTTGCGTCACCTAGATATGAGTTACGTTGACCTCAGCAAAGCAATGGACTGGTTTCAGGTGATCAACACCCTCCCTTCTTTGGCCGAACTTCATTTTCAAAGTAGTTATCTCTTGGATATACATCTCAATGTTCCTAGTCTTAATACCACATCCCTTTTGTTGCTTGATCTTTCTGGAAACCAATTTACTAAGAGTCTCGTGCCGCGATGGATATTTAGTATCACTAGTCTGGTTTCGTTGGATCTAAGTAGGTGTGACTTTATTGGCCTTATTCCTAGTAGTAGTGCTCATAGCTTCCGTAATTTGACTTCTCTTAAGTGGCTTCACCTCTCTGACAACAATTTCATGAATTCTTCATTAGTATTAAAAGAGTTGTCTAGTGGCATTGGTAGCAATCTAATTTCATTAGATGTTAGTGATTGTGATTTATCGAGCACAGCTCTTGATTCCCTTCACAATTTGACCTCCCTTCTTAAGCTTGACCTGTCAGGGAATCAACTCACCAACATAATACCTAAATCATTGGGTAACCTTTGTAATTTGAGAAATATTGATTTGTCATATAACTCTCTTCAACACATTGATGTAACATATCTTCTTGAAAGTTTTACTGAATGCAAATCACCTCATTTGGAGTCATTACACATATGCACCTCAGGGCTTTCTGGTCATTTGCCGGACCAGCTTGGACAACTCATGCACATGAAGCACCTGAATCTTGGTGATAACCATCAAGGCTCTGGAGGTAATTTTAAGAATCAAATTTCTGGTCAAATTCCATTCTCGATTGGACGATTATCATCGTTGGAGGTTTTAGATCTTTCAGATAACCAACTAAGTGGCAGTCTTCCTGACTCTTTTGGACGATTGCCATTGTTGAAATGGTTGGATCTTTCATATAACCAATTTAATGGCAACCTTCCTGATAGCCTTGGTCAACTTTCAAAGTTGGAAGAATTGGATTTTTCTTCCAATTTTCTGACAGGTGTCATAACAGAAACTCACTTTGTCAAACTAGTGCACTTGAAATATCTGATTGGAGGAGGAAACAACTTAATCCTAAGACCGCGCCTTGAAAACTGGATTCCCCCTTTCCAGTTGCAGAGTTTAAATTTGAACTCTTGGAGGTTAGGGCCTCAATTTCCATTATGGCTTATATCGCAGAGGGATTTAATAGAATTGGACATAAGCAACACAAACATTTCTTCACCCATACCTGAGTCATTTTGGAGGTCATTCCCCAATCTAGAGTCTTTAGATATGTCAAAAAATCATATGCAAGGTATACTGTCGGGTATCCCTTCAGTTATCTCACTCGACTTAAGCTCTAACAAATTTAGGGGGAATTTGTCTGATGTCTTAAATGGTTCATTTCCATTGTCCATTGAGCTATCGAATAATTTATTTGTAGGATCCTTGCATCATTTCTTGTGTTCCAATGATGGTGAACTGACAAGTGTGCTTAATTTAGGAAATAATAGATTGTCGGGTGCCATTCCTGATTGTTGGGAAAAGTGGCAGAGTTTGTCATTCTTAAACTTGGAGAATAATAATTTTTCAGGTAGGATTCCAAGAACATTGGGTCATATGAATAGAATAAAATCATTGAACATGCACGGGAACAAACTCGTAGGGGAATTACCTGCTTCTCTAATGAACCTACCATCCTTAGAGATCCTTGAACTTGGCGGAAATGAACTTAATGGAAGCATTCCATCTTGGGTTGGGACAGAACTCTCTTTGAGTATTCTCAACCTTAGATCCAACAATTTTGTTGGAAATATTCCTCACGAGCTTTGTTATCTTACATACATTCAAATTTTGGATCTTTCTGATAACAAGCTAATGGGAGATATTCCAAGATGCTTCAACAACTTTAGCGTCCTTTCTGGGAAATACACTTTCGAATATGATCAATTTAGCTATTGGCTTACTGATATTAAAGAATATTTCTTGAGCGATTCATTGGTGATGAAGGGCCACGAGTACATATACAGCACTAATCTTAAACTCGTGAGGTTGTTGGACCTTTCAAGTAACAATCTTGTTGGCCTCATTCCAAGTGAGCTAACAACCCTCGTCAAGCTACAATCGTTGAATCTATCAGGAAATCATTTGACAGGAATGATCCCGGAGAATATAGGAGACTTGAAAGAACTTGAATCTTTTGATTTATCAGTGAACAAGCTTTCAGGGGAACTTCCCATCAGCTTGTCAAGGTTGCACTCCTTGAGTAGCTTCAATGTGTCTTACAACAATTTGAAGGGAAAAATTCCATCAAGTACTCAACTTCAGAGCTTAAATGAGTCGTGTTTTGTTGGAAACGAACTTTGTGGAGATCCCCTCACCGAGCATTGTTCAAGAGTTGAAGTACCTAACACAGATCAGGAAGAAGACAAAGTATCACGTGGAACAGATTGGGGCTTGATTATTAGTGTGGTGTCTGGATTCATTGTTGGTTTTTGGGTCATCATGGCTCCTCTGATAGTGAGCAGGTCATGGAGGATTGCATATTTCCGTTTCGTGAGTGAACTAAGGTATATGGTTTATGATGTTACGCATAAGATGTTTTCCAGGTGATCAAAAGTGTGGTCATGCTGTAATATGTTTTTACTTTTACGCTGAAAATTATAAACTACCTTTAATAAAGTTGTAAGTTTGTGTTTGGTAAGACTAGTTTTATTTTGAATGATTTTTCATTGTTATAAGCTTGATTAAGTCCAGACAATTAATACTTTAATAAAAGAAAAAGTTGAAACTCAGTGTGTCAGACGTCGGTTACCGCCAAATTATAACCACTTGCAACGTTGCAACACCACAATTGATCGTTTAAAACTCAGGCGATGGTGTATTTAGACACTTGTCAACAAGTTGTACAGTAAGAAAGAAATTTATAATTAGTGACTCCTTTTGTCGAAATGCTTGAAGTGACAAAATCAAACTTCATAAACTTCAGAATTTAATCAATTTATAACACCACAAACCAACCATAAAAGGATAACTCACCAAATGATTCTTTAGGTTTCTTTTTCTTTTACAAGTTGACACCAGTTTAGTTTCAACTACTTTCACATACACTAACTAAAACTTCACTTCTAAACTTCTACCCGTATGTAGCCAGCAGCTGCTTGTAACGGACATTTTTCTTATGCTGTTGAACAACACAACTAAGCCATCAAATGGCTCCTGGAGTAACGATAACTTAAGGTATGTCAAGATCTGAACGATAACAGTAAGAATCCAACATTTGAGACTTTGTCCGCAAAGAGGCATATAGACCTTTACAGCATTGTTTTCCTGTCAACAAGAAGATGTACGCAGTAAGAGTCAGCCAAAGACGGAGAAAGCAGCAATTTCAAATTGATCTAAATGTGCATCGCTCGATTAGAGTTGTGTTAGAATAGCGGGTCAAATAATAAAAAACTTTTAAAGAAATGGGTCAAGTGGTTCGAATGGGTCAAAAGTTACATCAATGTCAATTATGGTCCCCAGAGAGGCATGTAGACATTTACAGCATTGTTTTCCTGTGAACGTGAAGATGTAAAACAGTAAGAGTTGGCGAAAGATGGAGGTGGCAGCAATTTTAATTTATACAATAATGCAAGGGGTGATTCGAATTGTGTTATATTTAGTATAGTTTATAACAATATTCAACCTCTCGGTTACTCTATCTTTGCTCTTTATTTACCACTTATAGCTCATTATCCAATCAGGTCATAATTTCATACTACCTCTGTCCCTAAATAAATGTCCAGTTTGACTTTTCAGAGTCAAACTGGATCAACTTTGACCTTATCTATTTTTGTGAGTGTTATATAATACTTGATGCAAAATATATGAATTGATTGGGTTTTAAGTGTATTTTTCATTGGTATAGTTTTTCATCAAGTATTATATAACACAAAAAAAATATTTACGGTCAAAGTTGAACCAGTTTGACTCTGAAAAGTCAAGCTGGACACTTATTTAGGGACGGAGGGAGTATCATTTAATTATTTGGGCAAAAGAAGTTTCATGCCAAACCAACCCGATCTATACAAAAAATAACATGTTTTGACCCGTTATCCAACCTCCTATTTTCTGGACAGTAATCCGTTAAGCATAGCTAGCAGTTGTTATAGCATTATTCAGTTGCCATATGACACATTAATCATCAAAAGTGAGTGTGACAACATGAAATGACATAACAATTCAGGAACAATAAATGAGTAAAAATTGTATAGTTAGCAAAGCATCACCCAGCAAAAATAATCATGCACCAAACTGACCCACCCATTTTGCCACTATTAGTGGAGACAGAAAGATGATACCGAACTCAGAAAAAATGTTTGGTATCTGCACAGTCAAAGCATTTAATTGTAAAAAAAATTCATTGAATTCTGTAAACTTTGGGCAGCTTGGAACATAAAACTTTGACAGTTATCAGTAAAACACAACCTAAGTTGACCAAATTTAACTTCATTAACGGGTTGAAATTGCCTCCTTTATCTATGTCATCCCGTACTACCAGATTAATATGCCATAAAATGAATAATCGAACATGTTGGATATCCAATAGTGATAGCTCATATACATTCTTATAAAAATTCCTAATTCTTACTCGTATCAACGACGATCACGATCTGCTTGTTCCTTAGCAACTTGCTGCCTCTGCTTTTCAACTAGCTTATCAAGAGCAGCCTGCACAGCATCATGTCCACCAAGAAGCAATCGAGTTATAACTTCTGGATCTTTCTCAAATCGCGCCTCCTCGAACTCCTTCCGGGCATTTGCTCGGAGCACATCACGCCATACTTCACCTCGTGAATCAGCCCACATAAAGAAACGAGTTGCACGAATTATGTCACGGTAGAGACTGAGCACCTCACGGCGAGTCGTAGTAAGTTTTTGTCTAGTCAATCTCTCATCTTCATCGTCATCATAACTCTTCTGTTTCTTGACTACATGTCGATCCAATAGCTCCTCAACAGTGTACGGACCATTATTCAAGAAATAACGACGATGGAGGTGCTGAAAACACATGTCGGGCTGAAGGGATATTGCAAGGGTCCGACATTTCCTAATACTAGCAGCCATCCCCTCTTTCCCGCTATATAACCTAACTTTTTCTCAAAATAACGAGACTCCGCTCCTCAAGTTATTGTAGTTCTGTGTCATAAGGTATAGTGTAAGAGAACCAAGTGTAATAATTCACCAATTAACAGGACTATCATAGCGGATGGTCTAAAATTCCTATTTTATGGATAAGCAAGAAACTTATAACGAAAGCGATGTATGTGTAACAGTAAGAATTAATCACTCGTTAAGAATCTATCTTAAGCTACAAATTCGGTAAGAGTGCCAGCCGGGTCTATTATAACTTTTGCTTAAGAGGGTGTTTGGATAATTGGATGTAGTAGTAATTGCCAGTTTAGTGGTTGGATAAAGCGATTCTAATTCTGCTTATTTAGGGACGTAACAATCAGTTTCATACCCCCGCTTTTAACCTTAGGACAGATTATTACATTTCAATTTCCGATATACTCTGTAGTATCTGATTCTGATGTTTACGGGTAAAAAATTAAGGTTTTCCCTGATCAAGTTACCCCGGGGAGGGTGAGTCTTTGACTCAGATGTACGCGGCCTAACAAGGGTATCCCCGTGACCGTTTCCAACCCTTTCCCTCGCCACCCCAAATGTGTAACGTGAATAATGGTTATCTGGATCAGATTGTTCAATTGCAATAATCATATTTGATATATAACAATAATAATAATACAGCAATTAATTAAAAGCAAACATCCATGTAAATAATGAAATGAAATGAAATTAACCTCGTGGCTGATGAAGAAGATTTCTTCTTGTCGTCAGTTGTAATTTGGGGGTTTGGCGTCAATTGAAGAGAGGGGTCTTTGGTTGGTTACCTTTTCTGTTTATAATTTGTATTTGGGGGTGTTTGTTATTTCCGGGTGTTTGTTTGAAGTTAAGATGCACTTATTTGTTTTTTATATTTGATAAACTCTAATTTTTCGGTTTATTTTGATATTTGTGGGTTTATATAAGTTAATTATGATATGATAAAGTTATATAAGCCTATAAGTTTTAAAATAAGTTAGAAAACTAAAGTTTATGAAATATAAGCCAAAATCAAATAAGCTCATAAGCCTACATATTTCGTGGGTTTAAGAAGTTTCTTTTGGTTTTATATTTCGTGGGTTTAAGAAGTTTTATATTTCAATTCGATTTGAAAGAAGTAAAAGTGATTAGAAAACAAGGTTATGTATTTGTGTGATTCGAGTAGGTTTAGGAGTTTGGATCTGGTGGATAAAAAGAAGTTCGTTGGTTGATGACTGCAATGAGAAGAGGGAGGCATAAAGTTAGGAGAGGGTGAATTTAATGTGTGATTATTTTTAGGGTATTAGCCTTTTATATTAGGTTAAGAAAATATTTGGGTTACTGTTGATTTGGGTTGGCATATATTTGTGTTTTTGGGCTTTATAAAGTATTTATGCGGGGCTTTAGACTTTAAGTTGTAAACGTATTTGTGATTTTAAAGTCAAAGTACTAACTTTCTTTTTAATAAGAACATTATTGTTCAAAAGAGGTCTATCAAAAGTTAAACAATATTATGCATTGATACGGAAACATTTGATAGAAAAATATGTTCGATGTTTTGGTATAAGTGAGCTTGGGTTGAATTGGACACGACTTAACCTGACCTTTTGGATTTCTGGCTGAAATACTGTGCCATCGTAAAAAAAGTACTTTGAAAAGATTATCGCCAGAAAATAAAATCACACGGGTACCCGCCGCTGCAACGCGCGGGTACCCGGCTAGTATAAACTTAAATAAACACCCATCCAACTTATTTTTATTTTAAGACTTATGGACTTATAAGTTTGTTACTAATATAACTAGCTTAAATTAGCCTATAAATATTAAAATAAGCCAAAATTTTGAGGTTTATAAAATATAAGCCGAAATATACTCATAAACTTGTATATAAGCTTAGACATATACCTCTTTCTCAACCATACATATCATACGTGTACGCACTATCAAAAAATTAAATAAATAAATATACCTTTCAAATTTATATTTTTGACTTTATTTTAACTTGTCAAACATTTTATCTATCAAACTTCATTATTATCTGCATATCATTCTTTTTTTAAGCGTATATTTACTCATCACTTCATTCAATAATCATATGCATTAACTAAATATTATATCTACAAATGAAAATAAGGTTGAGCAAAACAAAGCGAAAACCGAACCAAACCTAAAAGCTGAGCCGAACTTATTCAATCAAAACCGAACCGACCCTTGTCGGGTCAATTTTCGATTTCGGTTCGGGCCAAAACCGATAAAAACACACCTAAACCATCTAAACCAAACTCAACCGACCGACACAAAACCGAAACAGGCCAAGTCACTTCGGTTATATTTTGTGTGCATGTTTTTCACGAGTTTGATCGGTAGTGATAGATAAGGTTGCTGAAAAAAAATTCGATTGATAACAAACTAAGTTATAGTGGATAATACAAAAAGTGATAAGAAATGTGAAAATGACATAAGAGAGATAAAATATTCATTTTTATCCTTTTTTTATTATAAAATCTGAAAAATAAATAAAAGTTAAGAGAGATGAGAGAAAAAATATGAAAAAAAGAGAGGAGATATAAAAATATGTATTATCGTTTTATATCGTACAAGGTGTAAAAGTAGGAGAGAGGGGAAAAATGTCAGAAAAGTATGAGAGATGAAATCTTATCGTCTTTTTAAGGTTAACTCTATTAAACACTAACGAACTTATCATTATTTTTATTGCATTGTCACCATTGTAAGTTGTTGTAACTGGTTATAAGAGAGCACGGTGCAGTGCACCAATAATGGTTATAGGTGTCAAAATGGCACCTATGGCACCACTGTAACATCTTATATTGCACTGCATGTTGGTGTTATATGTGCCATTGTGGTTGACTTCACGTTCGTTATTCATATATTTTTGTATGTGAGTGTGAGGAGTATTTTGGGTAGTGTGGTATAGAAATGTTATTGGGGATGGTGCTTATGTAACAGGAGTGTTATATGGTACATGTTGACGTGGCGACACCTATAAAATTTATAGATGCCCACTGCACCTGGCTCTATAAGTAAAATTGTTACCAGACCACGTCACTAAAAACATCCCAAGCATTTTTATTTTTTATTTTTACATCTAGACTTGATTTTAGCAATTGTTAAATGATTAAGATACCATTTTTTTCTCCACCAATTCAAGTTTTTCAAATACACTCATTATCTATATATATATATATATATATATATATATATATATATATATATATATATATACACTAAAACTCCTACGGTTTGAAATATAATGTAGAAAAAAATTGGCCCATTATTGGGCTCTCTTAGCCCAACAAAAAGAGAATTTGGTTTGGTTCGTTATTTGTCACCGTCTTTGCTATATGTTGTGTTAACATTAATCCGTATCTACCATGTTATCATAAAACTCGACTTTCCAAACGTCTTTTGATACGATCCACCGACTCTAAACCGTCATTTTGAATCTGCAAAGGTTAGAAGTTTTGGGATTCGAAGGTGTTGCCATATACATCTGTTTGTTGTTTCATATACTTTATGCTTTGTATCTTTTCCTTTTTTTACTGTTTTTTTTTTGTTTGTGCATTCATTTTTCGTTTCAGATAAAGCTTTGTTGTTCTTTGCTAATACGTGTTCTTTTGCTTTTGTACGTGTTATATTAAAAATATCGCTAAAACTTCTTAAAGCTAATCATTTGTGTTATGTTATATGCTTTATGTATGTTAATAAAATATGAGAACCAAAAACAAAGATGTTCCTAGAAAGGATCTTACAAATAGGGGTGCTCATCGGTCTAAAACCGGACCGGACCGACGAAAACCGGACCGGACCGAGACCGAATCCGGCAAAAACTCCGGACCGAGACCGAATGAAGTCGGTCCGGTCCGGTCCGGTCGGTTTTGTCGGTCGGTCCGGTCCACAAGGCTAAATTTCGGGTTTTCGTCGGTTTTGGGTCCGGACCGGACCGGACCGAGACCGAATCCGGCAAAAATCCTAGACCGAGACCGGACCGCCGGTCCATCGGTCCGGTCGGTTTCGGTCCGGTCCGGTCGGTTTTGTCGGTCGGTCCGGTCCGTCCGGTCCGTTTGAGCAGCCCTACTTACAAATATACCAACACAATCTTAACCAATAGATGAAGTAACGCCTACACCTGCTGTAAGTGGTGTTGGTGTTGGAGATGTTAATTAGAAAAAGATTAAAAGTTGGTGGTACTTATGAGGCAATCTACGTTGGTAGTGCAACAAGGCCACGTGGATACGCAACTGGTATAACTATACGTGAACCCGATTTAGTTCGGGAGTAAATGCATATACGGTTTCGATTTCTAATGCGTTGTCAGCTTTTGACAAGGGTAAGCGAAAGATAGATGTTATTGACGATCAAACATCCGGTTCGCTTCCAAGTTCAGTACAAGAACGTTTACTAATGATAGTTAGAGTCTTAATGCACGAGATGTGCAGTTTTCTACAGTAGATGGCGCATTTGCCAGATTCTCAACAACCAATTTTGGTCGGCTTCTTACACATCTACTGCTCATTCTTCGTCGCTCACATTACCAGATATTGGCAACCATTTCGGTAATTTCTTACTCTTTTAATTAACAGTTTTGTTTTGGGTTGTTGTTGTTTCATTGTGTGACCAAAAATTCAAGATTACTATATTCATAACATTAATTGTCATGAACAGATACGTCGATGCTCTCTTCCAATCCATCGATGGGTACAACATCTAGGCCCATAAGTTTAAGACTTTTGTCGGGGTACCATTTCAAATGATGTGCATATGTGTTCACCCAATGACGCTATATCCCATCAGCAGTGTTTGCTGCTGGATGGTTCGCTTATAAACCATACCGCAGCAGAAACTGACAGATATGAAATACAACTACCAGCGAGAAATGCAACGGCAGCGGGTCATAACAATGAGTATTCTTATATTTTTATGCATGTGCTCACCACTAATATTTAGCTTTACTACACAACTGCACATTATACGTATATATGTCTCTTATTTTTTTGTAGTTGTATTGATGTGCGCAGAAAGGCGCGTTCGGGGTCGAGAAAACCTCCTATTCTACGAGCAAGTTTTTCAACCCTCTAGGGAGTGATCCTAATCGTTGTAGTGTAGTATGGGGTAAGCCTCGGGGATTGATATCGTTCTCTAAGGGAATATGAATGCTAGTAAGAAATACATGATGAGAAGGTGGGGTTGAGGATGATTTTTTTTTTTTTTTAATCTTTTTTAGGATTTTTAGAAAGCTAATGTAAAATCTCGGGGCAATTGGTTGGGGGTGGTACTTCTACCGATTACTCTACTTCTACTAATTATCTAATTATCTAATTACTACGGATAGCTAGTTTAATTGAGGTGTGCTCGTACGATGATTAAAGATGTGTTCACTTAGATACTATTACTCCCTAGTTATATTTTATTGGTTGGTTGAGTTGTCACGTCCTTTATCTTAACGCGTTGTATTCCTAAATGTCGTACGTTATGCGGATCCCCTAGTTCTATGAGGTTATCTCTCGTATATGATTCACGAAATCGACAAACCTAAGCTATTCCATCCGTACACCATATCATCATTAAGCATACTCAAGCATTAAATACAATGATAGCCTAGATGCACAACTAAGCCAATTTCAATTAAGACAAAAAACAACCTAACAACAATCATTAACTAGGTTTCATAGATCTAAGCAAACACACAAGTAATTTAGCTATACATGATAGACAAGCAAGCATACACACAATCAATTGAACATGGGGTAGACATAATGATAAATTGGATTAACAAACTTATCTTGATGTGTAAAATAGGGTATGGGACCCTAGAATACTATCCAAGTCGGACTACAACTGAGTTAGGGTTTGCTCTCTAAAATTCTACCTCTTAAAATACAGAGAAATCGAATTCTATATATAGATTTACAATCGCGACGGCGTCACCTTTTGCATGCGACGCCGTGAGGTTGCCGTAATTAGGGTTTCGTCTGGGCCAAGTCGCCGATGGGACGACGTCACTTGAGAGTTGTGACGCCGCCGGTCTTTAGTTGAGACGTCGTCTGAATTCTAGATCTGGGCCGTCTGGAGTGAAAACTGTGAGTGACGCCCTTCATATTTAAAGCGTGACGCCGTCAGGTCTTACGATCAGGAATTTCACTGAGCCGTCGCGTGCATGTTTTGATCAAGTCTTCATAGAGGGAAGGTGTCGCCCTTTGGATGGGACACCTTCAGGTTCTGCTGATCAGTCTTGAGTGGTTTCGATCTTGACTTTGCCATTTTCTTCATGTATTTGCTCCTTTTCGTCCAAATGTGCTTCATTCCAGCATTTTGCTTCCAAAAGACCTAAAAAGTGAAAATGAACGAAATTAAGCAGTAACAGATATAAAATGTGTCAAAACAGGGCTTAAATGACCCCCTAAAAGCGTACGTTTTAAATCCTTATCATGTATCTACTAGAGGCGGCAGCAGGCGACGACGATCACGTTTACAAACTGATCATGGACAAGATACATGTGCGGGTATTGTCTTACTTAATAAATTTAGTTTCGATAAAACTATGAAACTAGTGTTCTTCTACCTAATTTTTTGTTGTTGAAGAAATCCGCCAGCATGCGGAGACAAATCTTCAAATTGCATTAGCGAAAGCAAAACAACCAAAGAAAAAAATACAAAAAAGAAAATACTTTTTTTTTAATCAAAAGATACGACTGGAGTTAAATAGGAGATAGGTGGAGGATTTTTTGTGATAAAGGTGGCCATTAGGGTTTGACGGAGTGACCTAGATAAGGCGGCTTAATGTAACCACCTAGGTCTGAGGATCAGATCCGCTCTGATAACATGTTAGATAATGTAAACCTCATAGGTATTATATTTTATCGATCGACTATTTATAAAACCTAAAAACTAATGGGCCCTAATCGCACAAACCGATCTTGGGCTTACTAATATACATCTAATATGTTAGATACGTTAGTTCGCCCAAACCCAATAGTGATTTGAGTCCATTATGTTTAGGTTTTGGTTATTTATTATCAAAGCTATATATTTAGTATACATGCTTTCTTATATGTAATTGATTCAATCAATAAAACTATATTAAATAAATATACATGCTTTCTCATATGCAATTGATCTAGCCTATCTCCTATCTAACTCTATCTTTTGATTAAAAAAAGTATTTTCTTTTTTGCCTTTTTTTTTCTTTTAGTTGTTTTGCTTTTGCTAATGCAGTTTGAAGATTCGTCTCCATATGGTGGCGGATTTTTTCAACAACAAATTATATTTGGTTTTATGCTTTTTCTTTTGTTGCGTGTTTATGCTTTTCCCGTTGCTGTTTGAAGATATGTCTCCACTTGCTGTCAGATGTCTTCATCAACAATTTATTATTGCTTTAATGCTTTTAGTTTTTTTTAATCAAATCCGAGTTTTCACGATTTTTCGGCTTTGATTTAGAGGAAGTATTAGATGATATATTAGTAAACTCAAGCCCGGTTGGTGGGCTTATGGCCCATTAGGTTTTATGTTATCTACATTATAAATAGTCGATCAATAAAATATAATACATACAGGGTTTACATTTACATTATCTAACAATTTGCACACTTAAGGTTTTGATTGAAACACTCTAATTTGTGCATAACATAATTGTACAGTGTTTACAGTGTGCTTTGTATACTTGTACAATGAGTATCCCAATCAAAATAAGAATTATGCAAATCACTTCTTTTATTATAAGGCATTGTTTGCTTTTGAAGTGATAATCATACTTCACTAGTTAAGGATCGTTTAGTCTTTTGTAAATAGATATATTAAATTTATTTTATATGTAATAAGCAATTATAACTACCTCTCCCATCACACACAATTCAAAACGGCTAAAGACTTAATAGCTCTTGGGTTGTGAATAAACGCCCAAAAACCAAATTAGCATTCTTAATTTCATACATCCCTTTCTCCACGACTTAGTTCTACATTTACCCAAACAAACTTTATAATAACATACATACCCATTTAATGTAGTTAAATATAAAATCTACCCATTGCTATCTCACTTTTCTAAAACCAAATCACAATAATGACCAATATCAACCTCCATATCAATACATTTAAACTTTAGTAAAATGTGCCTAATGCTGTTGCCGATGTTGGTGCTGGTGCTATTGCTGAAAAAGATTATTAAAGGAGATTGTTTTTATAAGCTACATGAAGTAACATTTTATTTTTATGAAAGATTATTTTTTTTAAATAATCTTTTATAAATTTTGTCTGGCAAACAAAAATTATCTTTTAAATAACTTATTTTTTGAAAAAAAAAAAATAAGCATAATCCTTCTATAATATGATGTGTCAAACATACCAATGACACACAAATTATATGAAACACTAGGCACATTTTACTAATGTTTATATGTATTGTTTCCTCGGGTGTTGGTACGGCTAAAGTTTTGTTTCCTCGGGTGTTCGCCTTAGAGAACTGCAAGGAGGTGAATCTTCGGGTTAAGTTGCATGACACGAGCTTGGACAGGACGTTCCGTCGACATGTTAGGGGTGGTGCGGAACAGACCCAATATGATGCTCTTATGGAATTGGCTCACAAGATAAACCTGGTTCCTATGGGTGACAGATGGATCTGGTCTTTGGAGAACTCGGGAGATTTCACGGTGGCTTCCATTCGTAAGGTCATTGATGAGAAGCGTTTACAAACAGGGTTTACTAAAACAAGGTGGATCAGGTATGTTCCCATTAAATTAAATGTGCTCGCATGGAAAATTAAAACAGATGCGATTCCTACGAGACTGAATATATCTAGGCGCGGTATTGATATTCAATCTTTGGCGTGCCCGATATGTGATGGTGGTATGGAATCTTCGGAACACTTGTTTTTTCGATGTGATCTATCTAGACAGATCGGTCGCAAGATTGCTAGTTGGTGGAATGTTTGCTACGCTGACGCCCAGTCGTATGAAGAATGGCTCGCTTGGATGGTGTCTTTGAGGCTTGCGGGTAAATCGAAGGCGTTACTTGAAGGTGTTTTTTATGTGATGTGGTGGAACATATGGACGTATCGCAACAAGATCGTGTTTGAAGATAAAGTCCCTCCGAAGGCGTTCATTTTTGATAATGTTGTCTCTAGCTCCTTTTATTGGTGTAAATTTAGAAGTAAAGCCTCGTTCAGTTGGATCGAGTGGCAAAAAAACCCGTACTTGATTACTGTGTAATCTAGCTCCTTGCTAGTTTTCTTTAATAAATTCGCTGTTCAAAAAAAAATGTTTATATGTATTGATATGGAGGGTGATATTGGTAATATTGTGATTTGGTTTTATAAGAGTGAGATAGCAATGGGTAGATTTTAAATTGAACTACATTAAATGGGCATGTATGTTATTATAAAGTTTGTTTGGGTAAATGTAGAACAAGTCATGCGGAGAAAGGGATGTTATGAAATAAAGAGTATTCTTAATGTATAACTTTGATTAATCAAACTTCTACTTTCAAACAGTTGGGTACAAGACTACAGAGTACAGACAATAATTATATGAATATAATCACCTTTCTACAAGTGATGATCATTCGTAACATATAAATTTGGGTTTGGATTTTCATAAAATCAAACGAGCGTAAATTTTGCACCTCTTAATTGTGTCAAAACTTATCATATTATTTAAAGGCTATGATCGATCTCCTTTTCTTTCATGTAAACTCTCTTTTGCATATGATGTGCATTAAGTGTAGCATTCAAGTGTGTGCCACTCAGAATTTAAACATTGGTTATCGAGTTTACTATATTTTGACATCATATTACGTTTCAAACAAGACTTATAGATATTATTGCATGCATAACTATTCACTTAAAGAAGAAGATCTTATTGAATTACTTGATCATCAACATAATTAGAAACTGGAGCCACCATCGACAATTTAATCTAGTTACATTTTGCACAAACTGAGTTTCTCACTATTTTGTGTCATGGTATCAAGAATTTGTTTTAGGTGATAGAGAATGGATAGTTTACAAAACAGGATAGTAAGGTAAAACATAGGATATATTTGATATTTTAAAGTTTGACTGCGCAAATATGAAATTGAAAACGGATAGAAGAGGAGAGGATAGAGTGCTTTCTTGTTACAATGTCATATTTAGAATTTTGTTAGACATTTTTAACAAAATAGACAAATGCTTGTGCACAACATTGATATATATAGCGGTAAATTTTTATATTTGCGTAATTATTAATTTTCATCAACTATGAACTAACAGAACAACTGAAAAAGTTGTAATATAGTGTCATAGTAAATTTTTAGAAACTATTAGTGTTGAGACTAAATAAAAATAAGTGTTTATTATTATTATTATTATTATTATTATTATTATTATTTATTTATTTATTTATTATTTTTTTTTTCTAAAGAAACCACATTAAAAAAAAGTTGTCAAAATTTGTCATGCATTTTTTGAAATTTTAAGTTATTGTTAAGTCAACTACTTTATTAAGACAATCTTGTTTTTTATGTGTGAGAATTTAAGCCAAAAATGGATATTTTAATGATTAAACATTACTCATTTAAAAAAAAATTAAGTTTTAAGATAAAAAAATTTATTACCAAGTCCAAGGACCATAACTGCAATTTTTATGAATTTGAAGAAACCTAATTGCAATTTTTATGTATATAATATTACCAAGTCCAAGGACCATAAGGTGCAATTTTCACTAATTTAAGAAAAAGGAAACCTAATTTTAAGTTAGACCTATCTATACTACTTTATAAAGTGTTTAGGACTTTCTAAATAAAGAAGTCTTAAAATTTTTAAGACCAAAAACATTTCTTTAATAGGAAATTAATAAGCCATTAGTTAATGTTATTCACCATATAGCTTTCATGACAATTTTCATAAATAAAAAGTAACATCTCTTCATACACTTTGTAACAACCTTCAAATATTTATAGAGTCCGTTAATACAGTCAAATATTTATGCAGTCCATTAAGTGCCGACTTGTAACAGCCCAAACCTCAATGGTATATAAGCCAACCTAAAAACTCAAACACCAATACGAAACACACTATCTTTTTTTTCCGAGAACCGATAAAAAAACACACACAAAATTAATAAATCTACTCTCATCTTGGTATTCGGTTACCTACAATAGAAATAAATAAGCTTTGCTTCTCGGATTATAGCAATAGAATGACAACTTTTATTTGGATATGAATTAGTTTGCATTGTTATTGCTTATAGTTATTTTAATTAAAAGTTGTCATTAATTCGTAAAGTTTTATTGTTAGAAAAAACGTATAAATTAAAAATATTTGTTCGCCATAAAATTATGCACCGGGTACCCACCGCCGCATTGCGCGGGTACCCTTCTAGTACAATATAAATAGGTGTATAAACTTGATTTTTATGTCACATTCACACTTCCAATTATGATGCTCTTCCCAGATCTCTGCCTTCCATTCATTTGCCGTTCAGTTCAATCATGAAAGCAGGTTAAAAATTTATCAAATCACTTTGTATATATTGGTTTAATTTTTAGTTTTTGATAAATTTGTTTGTACCTTTTGAGTATTAATTTAAATATATCATCAGTTTAGTTTTTCATTTTAAAATCTTAACAAACCAAAATGATATTGTACAGTATTAGTGTATAATGTAAAGCTTTCATTTTATTAAACCTGTATGCATTTTCAAAACAAATATTAAGTTGGGGACTGAAAATATATCAACTATGTAAAACTTGCTCATATTTTAATAGAAATAAACAAACATATATATTAACTTTAAAAAAAAAAAAAAAAAAAAAAAAAAAAAAAAAAAAAAAAAAAGGAAGTAAACACTCAGTTTCACTTGGCAGTAATAAATTTTAGCTACCAGTAGAAACAAGAAGTAAAAGATAAGACATGTTTTGTTGTACCAATGTATTTACTGAAAATGTATTTTTATTTTTTGGGGAAATTCTCTAAATGCCCCAGTTGCCCAACTTTATTACCCAAATGTCCCACTTTTTTTTCACTTCTCAAAATGCCCTATGGGCAACTCTCCCAACTGAATAATTGGGCAACTATCTTAAATACATGACATGTGTCCCATTTTGTGGGGCAACCTTGTACTTATATAGTACAAGTGTACTATAGTTTCAGTTGGGCAACTTTGACTTTTAAAATTGGGCAACTGACAATTTTTGTTTTTTAGCCAAAAAGTAATGCCTTTTTTTATTATTAAAAAGTACATAAATATTGGGCAACTGGGTCCCACAAGGTTGTAATTTGGGCAACTTATGATGTATTTAAGTGTTGAATGTATTGAAGGTATAAAAAAATTTAAAAAAAGGTATAAGTAGTTTAACCTTTATACCTTTATACCTTTATACATTTATACATTTATACATTTATACAGAGAAGATAAACTTCCTCAACACACTTCTTATTTGAAACCACCACATCGCCACCACACAGTTCCTCAACACAATCTTCCTCAACACAATTATCAGCTAGAGCGAACACAGTGTCCGATCACATCGGCAGTACATCGGCACGACACTGTCCGATCTAATGTCTATCAGAAAAACTTTTAGGGCTAGGGTAAGTAATTTTACGTATTTTCATCTATTGATTTATGGTTTTCTTAATTTATGTTTTCGCTAGTTTAGGGTTTCGATAATTTATGGTTTCGCTAATTTAGGGTTAACTTTAACTTAATTGTTCTTGTTTGATTTTGGGTTTCGATAATTTAGGGTTAACTTATTGGGTGATTAATTGTTTCTGTAAGATAACTGGTAACCTATTCGGTGATTAATTGTTCTTGTTGTTTTAGTGATTTGTTGCTACTTATTAAGTTTGACAAACCACTGTAAGATAATTGGTAGTAAGTGAATAAAGCACTCTAATGATGGTGCAAACTGGTTGGGTTAACGAAACAAAATACACAGAAAATTAAATTGCGACACAACTAAATATAATCCGGGTGATCCCAAGTTTGAGAGTTGTTAGAGTCGTAACCATCGTCGTAAAGATACTGAGAGCAACCTTCAAATCTGCGCTCATCCCACTCTGCATATAATGCATTGAATTCTCTGTCCCGAGCAGCTTCCTCCATCTCTAACAGCACTTCTTCATCTTGGAGCATAAGTCGCTCCCTTTCGGCTTCCATCTCTAACAGCACTTGTCTTTCTGCTATCTCCCATTCTTCTTCCTCCTTAATAGCAGCCTCCTCCATTTCTATTAAAAGTTGTTCTTCATCAATTTGTTGGCCAAAGTCTTTTTGTTCCGGAAACTGTTGGCAAAAGTCTTTTTGTTCCGGAAACTGTTGGCCGAAGTCTTTGTGGTGCGGAAACAGTTCCGGAAATTGTTGGCTGAAGTCTTTTGTAGACATTTTTGATAGAATTTTGTAACCTATTTAGCAACACCACTTGAATTTAAATTCACACATATAAGGTGGGTAAGTTTGAAAATTTATTACCCCTGAATATGTCAATAAATGTGGTGCAGGTGGAACCTCTCCCATATACTTGACATGGGCCCACATTGTAGTTACTTACCTGATTTATTGGGCAACGTTTGCTTATTTATTGCCAATGAGTGTTTCAGAAGGAAGGTTTGAAATGTATTTTGTATTTAGTACATGCAAGAGGCTGTGATGATGATTATCTTATTTGATATGCAAATGATATGATTTACCGTATGATGGCATGGCAATTTTAATACATTATTTTGCAGCCACGGCGGTTATATCCTGATGTTTTTTTGTTTAACAAACCTTTTACAGATCTGAGCCTTGCTAATGCATATAAATACAAACTCCTGATTGGTATACTCACATAGATGATTAACATCTTCTGGTCAATCATGTTTCATTGTGGGTGGCATCCTATGGCAACACATTATGTATATATGGTGTTAATTGGTAAGAGGCTGTGATGAGAAGTATCTTATTAAATCATGCAAATGATGCGATATTCCGTTTCATGGCGCGGCAATTCTATAGTATTGCAGCCATGACGGTTGTATCCTGATGTTATGTAATCTATTGATTTATACAGATCTGAGCCTCCGTATTATGTTACGAAACTAACACATTAATGATCAAAGATGGATCTACGGCACCACCGTATTATATTACGAAACCCTTTTGAATATGGTGTCGTTCATCCATGTTTGATTATTCACTACTGTTTGCAGCCATGGCGGTTATATCTTAGATGGAGGCACGTTAATGAAATGCAGATAGTTTGTTTACTTACAATTCAGCTTTGTTGATTGAATGGCATGTCAGACCTGGGATAATTTGTGTGAATCATAAATCAACCTAGATCTGACATGCTATTCAATCACCAAACCTGGATTGCACGTGAACAAACAAGTATATGGAGGAGTTTTAGACCAATGTCAAAGCCGACTGTTGCCCATGGGCCATTTAGGGAAGTTAATTTTTTCATATCTTGATATTATCACTTTATATTATCTTGATATTTTGTTACTGATGATGAGGGTAGAATGGTGGTTCAAAAGGGTTTAGCTTACTCTCAGAGTTCATAACTGTGTGGGTGTTTTTAGTGTGTAATTTTTGGTGTGAAACTCTTTGTCACCATGTCAGAAAGAGATGTCAGAGATGATAAGAAAAGAGATGTCAAGGTCATGGTAAGGATAGTGGTGGAATGGTGGCGAGAGATATCAAAGGGTTTGTGAGGGTGCCTCATTAACCCTATTTCACTCTGCACTATTCTAGCACTATCATTACAAACCCTTTCATCTCTCTTCTTATCATATCTGCTCTCTCTCTCTGACACACATATAGAGTTTGACACCAAAAATTACACACTAACATCACATACACAGTTATGAACTCTGAGAGGAAGCTAAACCCTTTTGCACCACCTTTCTAGCCTTAAATATTCAGCCCTCATCATCAGGTAACCGGAACAATAAATTGTCTTTACATATCATAATATTTCCAGTAATTTGCAATGAGTGTCATATAATTGTTATAGACTGTTGATAGATTTTTATAAAAAATTAGTTTATATATGTAAAGGAGTTACTTAACAAAGAAGGAAAGGATATGATATACTTGTGGATTGAAAGTCAAGTTGAAAGTAAGAATGTGGCCATACGCAACTTCATACATTGAAATTGTCTTTGAATATCTAAATGATCACGATAGTGTGTAATGTTCATGACACGCCACACTTCATGATTATCCAACTGAAATGCTTTTCTAGAATCCACGAATTGTAGAAAGGACGTTGGTACTTTGAGCTTCCCCACGAAAACCCATTCCTATGTCACTGTCATAGCAATGGGTTTTGACATGGCAATGGGATTTCGAGTGGAGGGTCAAAGTACTAACGTTTATCCACTTGTTTATAACATATTGACAATCAACTATGTTAACCAACTCCTTTACATAGGTAATTGTTTGAAGTAGTTGGTTTATTTTGGGACACATGTGTGTATTTGTGATATGCAAGAGGCTGTGATGACAGATTATCTTATACTATACGCTAATGATGTGATTTACCGTATGTTGATACGGCGTTTAAATAGTGGTGTATTATTGGCCCATTGTTTATTTGATGTGAGTATGATAGTACTGTTTCATTTGTTAAATATGATCGCAGTATCAGGAAGTCAGTATACGTTTTTTTATTGATTGAAGTTTTCGTAAGATACTTGTTAATTATTGTTAACTGTTTTTTATTATTTTTGTTTTTCTTAGGAATACGAAGCCAATGTCATTGTAAGGAGCAAATTGAAATACTTTGCAATAATTAAAGAAAAGCTGAATCATAATAGAAAGAAATTGTTTAGGACAACCTGTTTTGGAGGGTGGTTGGATATGTTCTTCTTTGACCATGAACCACATTTGTTAGATTATGTTTTACAAAAACAGGGTTTCGTTGATAAAACAAGCTATGACATGCCCCTTATATATACTGTTGGTGGTCGTTGTCTACATTTTGGTCGACCGGAGTTTTCTCTTATAACAGGCTTTCGTTTTGGGACAGCAAGTTTTGATTTTTATAGTTCAGGGGATTTAACATTTAAGTTGAGGGTATTTCCAAAAAAATTAGGGGTAAAACTTTCCAACTTAGATCTTGTTGGTGTTATTGAGGATGAAGAGTTGTTCGGTAAATTAACTGATGAAGACGCAGTCCGTGTGTGTCTATTGTTATCGTTAGAGGTTATTTTTATGGGTCGCTTATTGGTTGAAGAGGTGGATGATTCACTCCTTCGTTTGGTCGAAGACCTAGAATCATGGAATTCCTTTCCATGGGGGGAGCACATTTGGAGGCACTTGTACGACCAGATACTAGACGTTGTATCAAACCACAAGTGGGAACACCTAAAGGGTCTGGAAAGAGACCGGAAGTATGTTCCCACATACACGGTTGCTGGATTTGTTTGGGCATTCAAGGTTAATCCTATTTATATTATCTTTTCTTAGTAGTATTATTGAACCCAATGTATGAGAGTAATGCATCTTTATTATTGTAGATATGGATTCTTGAGTCGTTTGAAAGAAGCATTCGTTGGTGGAATAAAGTCCCAGATGTCATACCAAGGGCAGTAGCGTGGTCAAGGAAAGTAATGTTTACAAGATCGCATTATGGATTGCTATTTGGCAAGGTAAAACACATGCATTAGACGAGCACCAGTCGGATACTCCAATGTAATTTAATTTCCTTGTTGTTGATGATGTTATTTAGGACTCGAAGATAATTTATGATCTGAAACCAACATTAGACGAGCACCAGTCGGAGTGGTATAGTCAATTTACGGAATTTTACCTGCACTACATACCAAGGACTCTTCCAACAAAATTACCGCATGATTACGATGTGTATCTACAGAAGTTGGCTGCTGCACGGAAACGTGGTAGGACAGAAAAAAAGTATTTACCGATTGTGTCTAGGGTACAGACCAGTAGTCTTCTAACAGAAATCAGCCTCAAGGATTGTGTCATTCAAGAGTTGAATTCTCGTGTTTTCAAACTCGAGGCTATTATTCAGGTAATTTCCTAGTCAAGGTTAAATAATAATTATATGTTTATATTAGAATTATTCTTAAGGATAATACCCTTTATTACCTTGTAGGTCCTTGCAAGTGAAAGAACTTGCGGATTTCGGGTACGCCAGTTCATCCAAGTATTATCTTTATTTCTTTGAAAGAACTATCCGTTTTTTTTACAATGCACTTTATTTCGCTTACAGGATAAATTGGACTTTACTGCATCCTTTTCCCACCTCAGCTATGAGTTTCGAGAGCAAGTAAATCGTGAATTCCACGAGTTGGTTGACTCTCTTATTTCTAGCATTCGTTCAGAGCCGGCAGATTGTGATGATGAGGATGATGTAGTTCTGGTAATGTGATATCCAAATCTACACTTTTGCCATACTGTATTAAATGTATTTTAAATGCATCAGCTGTTACTCAGGAGTATCTGTTGGAAGAGGAATTAAGGTTGAGGAAAGAAGAGGAAGAACGGTGGAGGATGGAAGAACAAAAGATGATGGAAAAGGATTTTCTAATGGCTATGATAGAGGAGAAGAATCGCAGGTTGCAAAAGGCAAAGTTGTTGAAGATTAAGAAGGAAAAGAAAAAGAGGTGTATAGCTTTCTATAATTCAGACCATTGGAAAAGAGCCAAGGCAGACATAACACCTGACATGAGGAGTAAAAAAGATGGCGCTGAGTCGTCGTATTACTGGTCAAAAAGATTTGTGGAATCTGAAAATAATCGAACACATGGGTGCCGGGATCCAGATACGACAACACAGTTAAAAAATGTTAAACCTTGGGTTGAGGTATTAAAAACAACTTTTAATATATATTTTTTTTAAAACTGTTTTTAATTTACGTGTGTGTAGGTTCTTTCCCAAAGGAACAAGGCTATCGACAAAGTACATCTTACTGATGAGTACGACGAATTTCTTGGAAAGCAGGGGCCCCTTCGATGTATGTTTCCTTGGTCCAAAGAAGTTCGTGTGGATCGGAGATTTTGGGAATCCTTAGTGTGTTTAGACCCTCCTAAGAAAGGTTGGCTTATGGACGAGGTAACAGTCACACATATCTTTCACCCCGATGGTATATTCATTTGATATTGTTGCTTTTATACCCTAATCAATTTTTATTGTTGCTTTATAGCACATAGAGTTGTGGGTGGAATACATGTTGCATTTCAGACCCGATGGCGCTGATTGGGCTATGGTAACTGCATACTTTGTTCAGCTGCTATTACAAGACTCCATCCCCATTTGGTATGTTAATGGGGAAAAGTACAAACACCTTTGGGCTGATGTTGAACAGGTAATAGTTGTGTTCATGGCTTTATACATATATTGTTATGTGTTTTGTAAAACTGGCCTTTTGTGTTATACGGCAGGTTTATATGCCTATCAATGAAAAGGATAAACATTGGTTTCTGGCTCGATTCCATATTAGGACGGGGGTTGTAACATTTTACGACAGTGGCTATAAGCCTGAAGCTGAGTGGCGTCCTTGGTACAAGAAGATGCGTGCATGTTTACAGGTACCATTGCTTATAAGTTCTTAATTGATAAATGTTTGTCAATACAACAAAGTTAACAAACTAGTTATTGACTAACAAACTAGTTATTGACTAAGTTGCCTATCAGACTTTATAAAGGAACAACATTTTTGTAACTAGTAGTTACAAACAAACTAGTTCTTGACTAAGTTGCCCATGCGTCATAGTTGCCCAACTATAATTAATTATGTAACATACACTTTCAAGTGTTTATGAGCCAGTCCCTTGTACTTGATCATTAATTTGATGGTAGTATTAAGCACAAGTCAACTCTTTAAACTGGAAGTTAACTGTTTAACCATTGAATACATGTACTATTTCTTAAATGCATATCTTATGGGTTGGTCCCTAGATATTAATTCTGTAATTGTTCTATTATAAATACTCTTACAGTTTAATAGTTGCCCACAAATTTCTTGTGAAACTTGCCCATCTTAACTGATCTCACAGTTGCCCAAAAAAATTTCACGATGTCTGACAACATTCCACTTGAAGTTCAAATGGACATAGTGAATAGGCTCTCAGTGAGGTGTGTGGCTCAATGCCGCAGTGTCTGCAAGGCTTGGAAGTCTTGCATAGACAACATGCATTTCACCGTCCGTTTTGGTGTTCGAATCACTCCACCAGTGTCATACGTTTTGATGTACAAGCAGAGGTTTAAAGGCTACGTGGGTTTGGTAAATCAACATTTTGACTTGCACCCTCTCTCCTCAAACATTTCATTTTCTAACGTCAAACCAATTGGCTGGTCACATGGAGTTTGGGGTTTTACCTATGGACCAATTGTCCGTGATACCATGGCGGTCGTTTGGAACCCTTCTATCAACCGATCAGCCGCCACGTTTGTCCCCTATGTTTTGACATCACAGGAGTATGAAAAACGCTTTATGGCTTTTGGGATTCGTCCTGACAATTTTGATCCGACGTTCCTAAAAATTTCATACCCATTCAATCAAACACAGCCATGCACTGTTTTAATTTTCACCTTCTCCTCTAAACAATGGACGGTGTTAGATCAGCATTGCTTGCTTCCGAACACAATCAGGATAAAAAAAGCAAGTCAAGCTAATGTTGGGGGTCACATCTATTGGTGTGGCTATCAACGGTTGTATGCTAACGATGGTAGCACATTCAACAACTATTTGATTGTGTCTTTTGACTTGCTCACCAACCGTTTCCAAGTCCTGGACATACCTGCTGAATTAATAGGCAACCTTCCGTTACCGTTCTATGTTTCAAACATACGAGACAGTCTGGTTGTTTCGGGAAACATTCAAGGGGATGTCAGTTATGTTTTCTCTATATGGGTTTTATCGGTTGGGGGTGGTAGGATTGCATCTGCTACACAGCTTCTTAGCATTACCACCCCAATAGCACTCAAATTAATCGGTTTTGACGACAACGACGACCCTGTAATTGAAATTGGAAACCAGGAAGGATTTAACGCAACCATTGTACTATACAAGCTTGCTACTGGGAACTTCCAGCACTTGGGCATCGAGGGGGATGTTGGGTCCTTTATGTTCAAACCGTTACGTGAATCACTTATTTTGCAGACTCATAGTGATATGGCGGTTTATTAGGTTATCTTGTTTCAGTGTAGTTTGGTGTAGTTTATGTTTTTAGTGTTTGCCGTAGCTTCAGTGTGTCAGATGCAAACTTGTAAGTTGTTATGTATTGTGCTAAGTTGGTATGTAAAATAACAAATTATGTATGGATGTATAAATTTAAGTTGTTATGTATTGTGTTAAGTTGGTATGTAAAATAACAAAATTTGTTTGGATGTATATACAGGCTGGACTACCAATAGTTCTAGACAAAGCCAATGTCTTCCATAAGAAAGGTATAAATCCGACAACATACGCAATTACCTTCAAGAATGCACCCAACGTTCCAGATCAGGGGACTCTGTTTGGTGATTGTGGTATCTGGGTATGCATATTCTTATACAGACTGTCACATGGGAAGTCATTAGCCGTCGATAACCCTGTACAGGCTGCCCTTGCATATCGTGAGCATATGTCTAATTTTTTTTTAAAACACAGAGTATGTGTTTGGTAGACATCATGTTGTCAATGTTGGTTGTAATTGTAACTGTTTGTAACAAGGGATGAATTTTGTATTAGGGTATGTAGTAGCTAAACTGATGTATCAACTACTTTAATTAATGTGAACCACAAACAGGGATGTATTATTTTGTTAATATCGTTGTCATTAAAAGTGTTCACATCGTTGGGTTTTTTGTATCGAGCTCTATTTAAAGAATGTATCGGACGGAATGGTTCTCATTTCGGCAGATAAGTGCCCTTTTCATGCTGGCCTTTTATTACAACTTTTTAATTTTCTTTTTAAGTTATTTTTAAATAATGAAAAGCTTTTCATTTTTCAGAAGAAACAACTGCTGCAAAGTTAAAGAATGTACTCGATGAAAATCTTCTCATTTTGCAAGATAAGTGCCCTTTTCATGGATGTATTATTTAGGTTAACTACTTACTAATTTTCTTGTTAACATATTTTTAAATGAAATATTCATCAGTGCGTTGATCCTTCTACCCGTGGCTTCAAGAATGCTTATATCCGTGGGTCCACTGACAGTGGAGAGGAAACCACAGCTAGTGGAGAAGAAACCACGTCTACTTCAGAAGAAACCACGTCTAGTTTACAAGAAACCACGGCTAGTTCAGAAGAAACCACGGCTAGTTCAGAAGAAACCACGACTAGTTTAACACAAACCACTGCAACATGGTACTTGTGAGGTAATTCAATCCAACAATAGTTAATATGCACACACTGTTATGGTAACCACAATCAAACCACAATTTAAAATTAAAGTTCGAGTGGGAAAAAAATGTAATTCATACAAATTTAACAACCCATTTTATTCAATTCAATATCTTACAATCGCATTTCATGGGCCAAACACAACCACTACAAGAACACTCATAATAAGATAACGGACACATACTACTGCAAAAACACCAAACAACATAGAACACAATGAAAAGACACACACTTAGAGATCCATCAAGCCCCTGAGTTTCTCGATAAAGATGGCATGGTTCGCAGCATTTAGCTCCAGTTCCCGTGAAATAATACGCATCTGCATGATCTTTTGATCATCTTTACCATTTACCCCCCTCAAATATTCTGCTGTTTTTTTAGCATGCCTGTTTCCAACACTTTCCAATTCTTGAATGAAGCTAAGCCTTTCTTCAGTTATTTGAAACAATCTTCCCGCAAGCGCATTCAATTGTTGTGCCATACGAACATCTTCGCCAGAGGCTTGGTAGCAATAGAAGACTAACATATCAGGCCAGTTGTTAGAATTTGCATCCGCTCTAAGCTTATCACACCTAGGAAATCTAGACATTTCCTTAATACTTTATCACAAAAAAAAAAAAAAAAAAAAAAAAAAAAAAAAAAAAAAAATTGCGTTAACTAACAAGGTGGGCTTGGTGTCTTTAAATAGGCAAGCAGCAAATACATACATTACTGTTAACTGTATTTGTATTATCATGACGCCAATTGATGTCCTCATAATATAGCATTTGTCACATGATGCACAGTTGCTCCCATATTATTGAATAACATCCAAATAAAATTTGTACAGCCTTTCAAATGCTTTAAACCCCATCCACATATTCTCCCTATATTTGTTTTTTTTCACTTACACATGGTCACAAGATTTACTATTTCTGAACAAACATCCAAAAGAGGATAAATTCTAGCTGGTTTTGCCATGGTCTTTTGCATTGACTAACCTTTCACAATTATTTACCATGAGAAAATACAAATACTTGGTTAATACAAACACAACGTTTTATTCATGACAAAACACAAATACTTGTTTAAAACTACACAACCATGTGCAGTAGTGTTTAACTTTAAGCATACAATTTCATTAGTTAAATAAAGAGAACATTGTACTAGTAATTATCCATGTTATTGAAATCATCCAAGTGATATGTATTTGATGATTCAGGGAGTGAGTTTAGGTTAATGCCAGAATTATCTACGTAACCCTCCCGACCGCTGTTACTTGCTTCACCATCCCAACGTACGACATCCCAATCCAGGTAAATTCTCCCATTTTGAAAATACTCGTAGTCCGCTTGTGATTGTGGGTCATCTTTCAACTGAAAATGAGTACCTGACGTACGTTTACCCGTTCCTTGTTCAGGTGCCATCTCTTGCACAACTTCTTTACCATTGTCTTTCCTGGTATTTGTTTTTTTCTGACAACAAATATAACCTATCCTGTCAGAATAGTAAAAAACATTTTTAGATGCCCATTTTGAATGAACTATCTAGGTTACCTGTTTGCTGCGCAATGGTTCCATGCAATCTGCACGGGTATGCCCTACGGTACCACACCTCCCACATTTTCTAACTTTTGGCTCCTCATTTTTTGATGGGAAGCGATCTTTGTTTTTAGGTCTTCCTGCCTGCCTCTTATCCATCAACGGCGGTTTAACCTTTTGCAAGTTACCCGGATCATGCCATTCTGACTCTATTTCCAAAGGATACACCATTTCATGATATGTGCCTTTGAGTGCAGTTTTTGTAAACCATGTTTCCGCCCATTTGTTACAGTTAGTCAATTTTTCTTCTCTACACACGGCACACACATGACCACATGGTAGTCCCGAAAGTTGCCATTTCCTGCACGTTATTCGTAATCAAAAACCATACACGAATAAACAACAATTACCGTAATTGACAACCGGTATATTGCAGGTACCTGCAACTGCATTCATTCTTTACGAAATCAACAATATGACTATGACGATTGTCTATAACTTGGTACATAGCACACATGGCAATGCCTCTTACTTCCCAATTCGCACTCTTCCACATTCTATGCTCAACCTTCCTAGATGCCCACTTTGTAAGTTCAAATTCCGGTGCGTCTGCAAAATAAGCGTACATCATGTAACATTTATCGAACAAGTAAATTTGAGACGGCGAAGATATATACCGTAGTATTTTTCGCGACGTTCGAAATACCAATCTTGTAGAAGACGTCTGTAGTACTCCAAGAGCATAGTTATTGGTACCTTTCGGACGTGCCTTGTTAATGAATTTATTGACTCCGCACTGTTTGACGTCAAATAATTGTATCTTTTTCCACTGCAGTATGCTCTTGACCACTTTTCGTACCCGGCGTTTTCAAGTTTTTTGACGGCTTCTGATTTTTTGGAACGAAGCTCTGAAATTGCATTATCAAAATCTTCAGTCGTATAGCTTTTGCACACCTTCCAGTACAAAGCCTTATGCTTTTTACGGGTGATATTGCAATTCATCATCAAGTGACGACAACAATAACCATGAAAGCAATTTGGAAACACTGTGTCACACGCTTTTGTTATTGAATGATGCCTGTCTGAAATAATCGCCAGATTAGGCACTTCACCAATGCATTCTTTCAACCACCCCAAAAACAATGTCCAGGCTTCAGCGGTCTCACCCTGTGCGACCCCGGTAGCGATTGGAATAATCTGATTATTACCGTCCATACCAACAGCAAGCATGTTGGTTCCGAGATACTTCCCTTTCAGATGCGCAGCATCAATTATAATCAATGGCCGCATGAAGGCTATAAAACTCTGAATCTAGTATCGTTAAGTATATATTAGTGATTAGTATACGTTAAAGCTTAATAAGATGTGTGTATAAGAATAATAATAGTAAAAATACTAATACTAACAATTAATATAAATGTGTCTGAAACTTACCGCAAAACCAAATGCTACAAAAACCATCTTAAATCTTCCAGCTTCGTCTGTATCGATGTGTGTTACAGTCCCCTCGTTTTTTAGCTTTAGGTTATGACAATATAAAGCTAACTGCTCAAACGATTGTTCATGTTTACCGTTCAACACCTCAAAAGCCAAATTCCTACCCCCCCAAGCTCGTTTGTAAGAAACGTTTACTTTCCATTCAAGACTCAGATCTCGTTGTATGTTGATAAGGTTTTAAAAGGTACCATTTTGAGGGGTCGTTTAAGTCCTTATTTGATCACTTTTGTATCCGTTATTGCTTAATATCGTTCCTTTTCACTTTTTAGGTCTCGTGAAGGCAAAATGCTGGAATGGCACTTATTTGGACGAAAAGGCGCGAATATATGAAGAAAATGGCCAAAGTCGAAATCAGACACTCACAGTCGCTGAATGTAGAAGGCGACGGCGTCAGGAGTTACTTGCGACGCCGTCGGAGAATTATTGTGACGGGTCAGAACTAAAAACTCGTGTTTTCAAGAGACGGCGTCTAGTTGTGAAAGAGTAGGCCGTCGCTACTCAGACGGCCTAGATGCGATCCAGACGACGTCAGAAGCTGAAGAGGACGGCGTCACGGACATAAGGTGACGCCGTCGCAAGGTTAACGTGGCCAAGACGAAACCCTAATGGCGGCGACACGACGGCGTCACTAAACATAAGGTGACGCCGTCGCAATTGTAATCTTATATATAGAATCCGAATTTTTCAGTCTTTGTGTGGAGAGTCTTTGGAGTAAAAAACCTAAACCGAACCTAAGGTGTCTTGTACAGTATTTTAGGGTTTTTAACCCTATCTTACACCAAGATAAGTCTTTGCTTCATTAATTCAATTATGTCTTTGATTATTTGTGTGTATGCTTGCATGTTCTCCATGTCCGGCTAATTTATTTGTGTGTTTGCTTAAGAAGTATGAAACTTAGTTATTGAATATTGATTGGTTGTTTCTTATCTTAGTTGTTTAATGATCTAGTAATGCGATAGGTCATTCGTTGTGTACTTAATGCTTGATTCATCTTTGTGAACCTTAGAGTATGATTACCTGAGTGATTGTAGGCTAAAACATCCGAAGAGTGCCTTAGAGTAGGAGTCTATGATCTCTATGTGGATTTGTAGACAAGACCCTTTGGTAAGTTCAAAGAGTTAGGGAGAAACGCATACCCTACAACTTTAGAAACACAACGCAACTAGGAATAAGACGTGACACTCAACCATCAATAGGAGATAATTAAGGAGTAATACAAACTAAGTAAACACATCTTTAAACTATCATACGAGCACACATTAATTAGACATAGACTCCCACAACCTTAGTTTAGATAATTAGATAATAGTAGAGTAATCGGTAGAAATACCAAACCCCCCAAATCCAATACCCGAGATTCGTACCTTTCCATTTTCATAAAATATAAAAAGATAAAAAAATAATCTTCCTCAACCTTAACCTTAGCGTAGTAACTCCCTACTAGCATTCCTATTCCCCTAGAGAACGATATCAATACCCGTGGCTTACCCTAATTACTACACTACAACGATTAGGTTCACTGCCTAGGGTGTTATAAAACTTGCTCGAAGAAAAGGAAGTTCCTTTGACCCCGAACGACGCGTGTAGCGTTATCAAGTTTTTGGCGCCGCTGCCGGGGAATAGAATAGCTAGTTAGTAGTCCACCTCGTTTAGGTTTCTTTGCTTGATTCCTATCAAGTAAACTTTTTTCTCATTTTTAGATTTCTCTTAGTCTATCCCCCTTCTTCGTGACCTTTGTTAGTAATTCCATCACTTTTCATCATGGAAGGTGATAACCCACTACCATTCATCAACCCACCACCAAATGACCCACCAAGAGCCCGTACTCTTGGTGAATACTCGAGACCAAGCCACTTAGGCTATAGGAACACCATTGAGCTTCCCGACCAAGCCCAAACTACGGCCCTGCGATCCGACACCATCCGGTTGGTGCAAAACGGATGTGCATTCCATGGACTTCGTTTCGAAGATCCAAATCAGCACCTGAGGGATTTCCTCAAAATCGTCGATTCCATCGATCTTGATGCTACTACTCGGGAGACCACGCGCCTGCGTCTCTTCCAATTCTCTTTACGGGACCAAGCTAGTAATTGGCTTGAGCGACTTCCCGCCGGCTCCATCTCAAGTTGGGATGATCTTACTTCTCGCTTCCTTGCTCAATTTTTCCCACCGGGGAGAACCACTAAGCTTAGGAATGACATCTTGATGTTCCAACAACGTCAAGGTGAATCTCTCTACGAAGCATGGACCCGATTCAAGGACTTACTTCATAAAGTCCCTCATCACGGCATTGATCTTTGGCTCCAAGTCCAAATCTTTTATGATCATGTCAACTTTCCCACTAAGCGATCCATTGACCAAGCGGCCGGTGGAAAACTTAGTGATCTCACCGCAGAAGAATCATGGGAAATAATAGAGGATCTTGCCCTCTATGACAACGAAAGTTGGGATGACCCCCGTGAGCTGCCCAAAACCGTCAAGGCAATCTCCTTGCCTCCTCCCGACCGTAGGATGATCGAACTTGAAGATCAAGTTAAATTCCTCATGAGTTCCTACGAAAATCCTAAGTCTTCACACCATGTGAACAAAGCTTCCTCTTCATGTGAGCCGTTTTGTGATCCTCATAACACGCGCAATAGCACCCGATCCCCCGAATACGCTTCTGTTGACTACGCATCCTCGCGTGTCAATGGAACAGGAGGAAGATTCCCTACAGCACCCGGACCTAGGAATTTCAATGAAACCCGAGAGGCATGGAAAGGAAAGCCTGATTTCTACTGGGGACAAACCAAAGAATTCACCTCTAATGATTTCTCATGGCCCCCACCTAACGGTCCTAACCAACAAAGTATCGAAGGGATGTTGCAAAACATAGTTGCATCCCAAGAAACCCAAATAGCTAAGCTCTCGGATCGCTTTAATAATCAACAAGCCGAGAAGGATAGGAAAATAGACAACCTTTTGAAAGCCATAGCTAATAGTGATAAGAAGGTTAGTGCTATCTCAACTCCCGAGCCTTCAGGAATAGAGATTAAGGATCCAAGCAAGCTAAAGTATGTCCAATTCGTCAATACCATCGCCTTAGTTGAACCGGATGAAACAAATAACGAAGAGGACTATACACTAGTGGATGAGGAAATACCCAAGGAAATAGATGAAGTAGACATTGACTATTTCAACAAATTTCCTACGGACGAAGAGCTATCTCGCCACCCTCACTTAGTGCGTGACCTCCGTCACATGTATGTTAGGAAAAGTCCTCGAATTAAGTTTGGGAACCCTTGGAATCTTAACATACCATGTGTCATAGGACACCTTTTTGTGGCAAAAGCTTACATTGATCGCAAGTCCCCAATCAACATCATGACTAGCACCTACTACAATTGGATATTGAAGAAACCTATTCCAACTAGGCAAGACCCCAATGATCCTAATGTTAGTTGCAATTTTCTTGGTAGAGTTAAGGGATTGCCCGTTTATGTAGGTAGTTTCACGTTTCCTACGGACTTCATAATTGTGGAAGATATTAGCACGGCCATAGACCCTAGCTTGTCCCACGTTATTCTAGGAACACCTTTCATAGAAAGCACCAGGATGGCCTATGACCCATCATTAGGAGTAGTGCGATTCAAGGATGAGACCAATGACATAGCTTACCAAATGCCGTTTAAGATTGAGAAGTTTTCATCACTCTCTAATGATGAAAAGGAACTTAAACTGTCGGTTTATTACAGGAATGATGAGGATAGGGAAAAGGGAATAGACTATGTTATGGCTAAGATTTTTGGGTTCTATAAAGATTGTTTGAATTTAGGACCGAAATATAGGACCGAGTGGGGAGAGGGTGAACTCTTAGAAAGGAGTATCATGGGACACTTCTACAACATGGAACCCCCCGATAGAGACCGTCAAGAGGGCGGTGATGAAAAAACGTAGGAGCACGACTACGAGTCTAGCTACAAGACTCTTAAATAAAGAAAAGCGCTTCGTGGGAGGCAACCCATGCTTAATTGTTTGCTTGTTAGTGTCATATATCTTTTATTAATTGTTTATCCTCATGTTTAAATTTGTAAAAATGCTTTATTTTGTTTTTAACTTCGTCTTAATTACATATAAAGGTATTTTACATAAGGGATAAGTGTAGGGAGGATTACACACGTTTTCAAAAGAAACGTAAACATGAGAATAACAATTAATTAAAAGATATATTTGTTTGTTTGTTCGAGTCAAATGCTTGTATCGAGTCATAATGAATGTTTTGCAGAAATTTTTCCAGATTCTAAAGATGTGAATTTTACAGAAATTTTTTCCAGAAAATCGCAGACCAGTTTTTGTCAGGATAACCTGACGGCGTCAGGATTGCAACCTGACGGCGTCAGGAAGGAGTAAAAACATCAGATTACTTTTTCTCGTTTTCTGAGCTACTTATAAATTTTTGGAATTTTCCAGGTCTTAATTTTCTTAGAAATTCTGTAAACATTCATTCCACAAGCATTATATCCTAGTTTAAATCGAGTCTTATATATATTATTACCGCCGATTTTACGCGAAGGTTTCGTTTGTTTTCTTCAAAGTGTGCAGGTTTAGTTTGTCAAGAAGAAGTTACATAAGATTGGAAGGAGCTTTTCACGCAATAATTCTTCTTGAAAAGAATTTAACCACCACTTTACACGGATCCTACCGAGCTAATCAGGGGAGTATTAGTTTCTTTTGTTTTTAATTACCTTCTTTTATCATAACTTTGATACTTTCGGGGAACATTGGGGACAATGTTCAGTTTAAGTGTAGGGAGGGAAAATAAAACGGGAACTTTGAAACTATGCTTATCCTTGATTATTTGCTTTGTCCAATTGCACTTTTGTAATAAACCATGAGAAGATGTCGGTTAGGGTCATTTTGGCACCAAATTTAAAATTTTTTATGACATATAGGAGTGGGCCATTAGTCTTAACAAAAGCGTCTCATGGATAGGAAGTTATATGACTAGCACAAAAACCCTTACCACCCAAATTCCACCCAAAATGTGAGGATCGCCCTTAGATTAGTAGGAATTAAAGCATTCATCTTTAATGCTTAGAGTGTGAACCGGTAGTATATTAAATTCTAGAACTTGTTTTGTGATGCATTCCGAGATCGCAAGTGAGGCTACACTTGTGTAGTTAGGAATAACTAAATGATAAGAGGCATTAGGATAAACCCTTGTTTGATACCCGTAATATAATTACTTCTTCCACATCGGTTGAGTAATTCTCCCACACCTTTTGCGTTGTACTCATCTTTAGTACACGATACCCCTAGTTAACCCCTCAGAGCCTATCCTTTTCGCGGTTCTCGTGATAATTCGGTTTTTCCGGAATATCAATGAAGAGCATTGTTTACACCCCACCCCCAAATATACACCCAAATCGCCTTAGCCTACCCCTTATGCACTCACTTTTAGTGCAAATGTTTGTTATCACCCTAAACCCTTAGTTCAATTATCTAGTTGCGTGCATAAGTTGCTAAGTCGAGTCATATCCTTTGTATACAGTTTTGGGATGATTGGGATTCATGGGAAAAGTTAAAGTTTATGAAATGACGGGAAGGGAACGTTAAATTCAAATTCCCTTTGTTTACGTAATAATGTACCCCAAGTGTTTTGATCTTGTCAAATCGGGTCAATCTAGTGTTAGAATAATAAAAACTCAAGTGTAGGGATATACCTATAAATCCCTAGTATTTTGATGTTATCTTAGAGGATGGTAGAGTAAAAGTGTATGGAAAAAAAAAAAAAAAAAAAAAAAAAAAAATCGAAAAAAAATAGAAAAAGAGAAAAGAAAAAAAATAGAGTGAAAAAAAAAAAAAAAAAAAAAACGGGCTACCATCCTACATCTATCCTTTAAATTTATGTTTGTTTATTTCCGTTACATAGAGTTTTAGAGTGTCGAGTCTTGGCTTAGCAACGCCATTCTTCATATGCAGTAACATAGAGATTTTTGACTTGCCACCACTAAAAAGCCTATCCCACCAAACCCTTAAATTCCCTACCGTAAGCCTAACGTTACAACCCTTTAAAGACATCTTTGATAGTCTTTCCTAGGTGCTTACGCCAAAGCGATGGAGGTTTGATCTATTCTCAAGCCTATGGTAATCTATGTACTAGGACCGGTTAATGAGTGTTTATCTTCCATTTCCTATATTGTTATATTTCATTTATACACCTGAGAGAGATGTGAGTATCCAAACACCCCATGTGAGGTGCTAGTATGTAATTTCCGTGCTTGTTATGACTTTTGCGGGACTTATATGTGTTGTGGACCATTTTGAATTAATGCTGAATGACCCCTAACTTATAAATTAATTGGCTAAAAGCACATTTGCTTGAGGACAAGCAAATAACAAGTGTAGGGATATTTGATAAGGTTTTAAAAGGTACCATTTTGAGGGGTCGTTTAAGTCCTTATTTGATCACTTTTGTATCCGTTATTGCTTAATATCGTTCCTTTTCACTTTTTAGGTCTCGTGAAGGCAAAATGCTGGAATGGCACTTATTTGGACGAAAAGGCGCGAATATATGAAGAAAATGGCCAAAGTCGAAATCAGACACTCACAGTCGCTGAATGTAGAAGGCGACGGCGTCAGGAGTTACTTGCGACGCCGTCGGAGAATTATTGTGACGGGTCAGAACTAAAAACTCGTGTTTTCAAGAGACGGCGTCTAGTTGTGAAAGAGTAGGCCGTCGCTACTCAGACGGCCTAGATGCGATCCAGACGACGTCAGAAGCTGAAGAGGACGGCGTCACGGACATAAGGTGACGCCGTCGCAAGGTTAACGTGGCCAAGACGAAACCCTAATGGCGGCGACACGACGGCGTCACTAAACATAAGGTGACGCCGTCGCAATTGTAATCTTATATATAGAATCCGAATTTTTCAGTCTTTGTGTGGAGAGTCTTTGGAGTAAAAAACCTAAACCGAACCTAAGGTGTCTTGTACAGTATTTTAGGGTTTTTAACCCTATCTTACACCAAGATAAGTCTTTGCTTCATTAATTCAATTATGTCTTTGATTATTTGTGTGTATGCTTGCATGTTCTCCATGTCCGGCTAATTTATTTGTGTGTTTGCTTAAGAAGTATGAAACTTAGTTATTGAATATTGATTGGTTGTTTCTTATCTTAGTTGTTTAATGATCTAGTAATGCGATAGGTCATTCGTTGTGTACTTAATGCTTGATTCATCTTTGTGAACCTTAGAGTATGATTACCTGAGTGATTGTAGGCTAAAACATCCGAAGAGTGCCTTAGAGTAGGAGTCTATGATCTCTATGTGGATTTGTAGACAAGACCCTTTGGTAAGTTCAAAGAGTTAGGGAGAAACGCATACCCTACAACTTTAGAAACACAACGCAACTAGGAATAAGACGTGACACTCAACCATCAATAGGAGATAATTAAGGAGTAATACAAACTAAGTAAACACATCTTTAAACTATCATACGAGCACACATTAATTAGACATAGACTCCCACAACCTTAGTTTAGATAATTAGATAATAGTAGAGTAATCGGTAGAAATACCAAACCCCCCAAATCCAATACCCGAGATTCGTACCTTTCCATTTTCATAAAATATAAAAAGATAAAAAAATAATCTTCCTCAACCTTAACCTTAGCGTAGTAACTCCCTACTAGCATTCCTATTCCCCTAGAGAACGATATCAATACCCGTGGCTTACCCTAATTACTACACTACAACGATTAGGTTCACTGCCTAGGGTGTTATAAAACTTGCTCGAAGAAAAGGAAGTTCCTTTGACCCCGAACGACGCGTGTAGCGTTATCATATGTCCTTTCCAGTATATACCCTCCGAGTATCTTTCAATTTATCGATTAGCAACTGACTAAGTAATTTCATTGTCGCATTACGATGATTAGGATGTAATTCAGTTCTTGAACATGTGTGGACATTGTTGATGCTAGAAACAAAGAATGTGCTATCCATTTTTTTTTACGGGTGTATATGTTCCATGAGCAGCCTTCATTTATACATTTCACGCTGTACCTCGTGGGTTCAGATTTAATAACTTTGTATTCAAAGCGCTCAAGTAATGATTTCTTTCCAATAGTAAACATGCATTCTGCTTTATTATAAAATTCTTTATGTTTAAAAAAAAAAGGTATCGGTTTTTTGGGAATCGATGTTTTTTAATTCTGCTTGTGGTGCAGTTGGTGGCATGGGCATATTTTTAAATGAGTCTCTTTGCGATGGAGGAAGTGAATAATCAGGTTGGTGAAAAAAGGTATCCTCGACCTTTGGTGTGTCATGGTAACTATCATTGTGAAGCAGCGGAAAATTCAGGTCTAATGATAAATGATTAGAAGCCGAAGATGATTTTACCTCTGAAGGTGGCGGTTCTTTTGTTGAAATTAGCAGAGCTTGAGTTTGCTCATTCTTACAACATAGTTCACGAATGAAGTATTGGACGTCTTCATCATCAACCACGTCCAATTCCATGGAACCATCTTTGTAAGATAACCTGACTCTATCATTTGGTGTCTCTTTGACAGCGTGAACTTTTTTCTTCACATACGCAACTAGTTTATTGAAAGTGATATTTTTAGGTAGTTTCACTCCATGTTTAGAAGAAGGATGCACTAAATAAACCTTAAAAGTAGAATTGTCATCGTAATCCATGGTTGTGTTTTGAACAAACTTAGGTGGAAAAAATTGTTGGACATTACAGTAAAGTCTTTTTAGTAAGCCAAGTGCAAACTACCAGCCCTTTGTACTTGTGCATTTACTTAGGTTGCCCAACAATGTAAACTTTCTAAGGTTGCCCAAAATTATTGTATCAACATTGATACACTTTCATGAGTGTATTAAGTATAAACCACCCATTTGTGATTGTTTATTTTAAATGTTGTACTTGTGCCAACTGCCTAAGATTTACTAAGATACACATTTATTTGTGTTATGTGACAAATTTATTAACTTTCCTAAACTTGCCAACTGCCCACTGGCTGAAACTAGTAACTTATCCCAACTACATATACATTGTAATAAGTAATACCAATTTCAAAGTTGTAGTAATGTCTAACGGTAAAAATTCATTATGCTATAACTAGTTTTAGTAATATATTTGGGATTCTTACTTTTGTTTTTCATAACTAACAGGGATTGTGCGTAAGCGTTTGTCTTTTGAAGTGGAACGACCATGTGATGACGTGATTCATGAAATATATAGCAAACAACTTAACAAAAGATGTAAGAAGGATGTAGCTGAAAAATGTGTGTTGGCGGTCAAGGAAATAGGTGACAATAATAAAGATGAGCACAAAAGTATAAATGGAAATGTTGATGGTGAGAAGTTGCTTACTAAGAAGCATGAAGATGAAGCAATAATGGAACAACAAGCCGAACAAGATAGGGCTGAAAGAGAAATGGAAGAGAGAATGCGGCAAGACCGGGAACAGGAGGATCTGTTCTGTAACATAGAATAAGGTCACCTTGGACAATCAAAATGAAGGATAAATTTAGTAGAATTTAGTTAAAGTTAGATTAACAACCTGCACACTTATGCATGTTTGTTTCCTAAACTTAATCTTAGTTTAAGAAAACATGTAATATTCAGTTATTTAAAGTTCATATATTTCACTTTCCAGACTTGCATGTTTGTTTCCAGGCTTATATTGTTGGGAAAAACGGGAAACTACTGAATCTGCTGAAGAGAAGAAATTGAAGTGAAATTGTTCATTCATTCATTCAAGAACCAGTTTACAGCTTACAGCTTACAAAATGCAATCAACTTCAAATGCCACTACAAGAAAAGAGCTATACAAGATATACTAATCCTAATCTAGTACATCTGTTCCAACATCTAAGAGGCTGTTGGATATGCATGATCGCTCACATCTTTCACACTAGATGCTGGATATGCGTTCGTGAAGTCTTGCATAACCACCCATTCCTTCTTTCTCGATGGGTGGATATGCATGACTACTAGGACGAGGAAGCTTAGGATCAAAATGGGAAGGATGGATTGATGCAAATAATGATGATGAAGAAAAATAAAGTGTCCTTTATGCTTCATCTGCTGATTTCACCAAAAAGCAATCCATTCTCCTTCACCAAGCTCTTCCTCTATACGAAGTGTGAAGATGCACCAAAACATGGCGCAGGTAGAGCAAGTACCACCTCCCTTTCGGCACGAGGCCTTTGTTGAGGTTGAGGTGCTGGAGGTTGGGAGTAAGAAGGTATCTCAGCAGTGAGTTCCTCTGTGTTATCAGAAGAATCACTTGGATCCACTACACCATCATCTTCAGAAGAAGAGAGAAATGGGGATGTCAAAGGGCGAGGGTCATGTGGAGGTGTCCAGAACTGGAGAAAATCACTGGATGATGAGGATGATGGAGAAGAGGTTGGATTTAGAACCTCTGGTGAAGTATTCATGGTCAATTTTTGTTGATTGTGTTTGTGATGAAACTAGGGTTCATAATGGTAATTGGGGGTAAAATGGTGTGAGAGAAGTATGCATTGGGATGATTTTATAGACGGGTTCAAGGTTTAATGTAATTTAATGCGAGTTGTTGGCACAGTAATTCTAGAATCTTACCGAAGATATCCAAGTCTTGGGTTGGTTTCTACTGAAGTGCATAACTATCAAATGGGTATAAGGTGTTGTTGTGTAGTAAATGAAGTCATTGACTATTTGTCTTGTTGTTTAGCACTTACTATAAGTGGGTAGATGGTTGTGGGCATTCCTAAGCAATGCTGTTTGTGGGAAAACCACAGCAAGTGCAATTTTTTTGGGCAACCCACGGGTAGTATATTTCTAACCACCCCTGTGTTTGGGCAACTCAAGGGGCTGTTATGTAACATGTTGATCTATTAGTATATAATCCCCAAATCACTGCGCTATCAAATTATTCATCTTTAAACACTTGAAATTGGCGCATATCACAAACCCTAACAACTCCCAACTGATAATTAAACGTGGTTTACATCCAAAGGACACAAATGCCGACAGAATATCCCACCACACACAACGTCGTTGCATACCTAACCGAGAACAATCATACTGAAGGGTTCCATGAGATGATTGCTTTTCTCAAACACACACCAATTCACTATGCAATAAGTGTACAACCTATCATTGTTCAAGAATACATTAATCAATTTTGGTTGAAGGCAAAAATTCAAGAACGAGTTGGAACCGAGGTTATTAGGAGTCTTGTTGATAAGAACGAGATAATAGTCAACGAGGATGTGATTAGGGATGTTTTGAAGCTGGATGATGCTGATGGGGTTGTCAATTTGTCTGATGATGATATTTTTCAGGGGTTGCAAAGATTGGGTTATGAGAAAAATGTGGAAAGAATTAAGTATCATAAAGGTATGTTCTCACCCCAATGGAAGTTTTTAATACATACTTTGCTTCTGTGTCTAAGCAACAAGACCACTGGGTTTGATGAGTTTCCATCAAAAATAGCAACTGCTGTCATATGTTTATCACAGGGGAGGGTGTTTAACTGGTCTAGGTTGATATTTGAGGGGTTAATAAAGAACATTAAAGAAAAGGGTAAATACTACTTATATCCTAGGTTTGTTCAATTAATAGTCGAGAAACAGATCACGGCACCCATTCATCATAAAAGGGAGTATGAGGTACATCATATGTCTCCTAGGGTGTTTACACACTTGAGAAAAAAAAATGACAAGTTCTCAGGAAAGATTACACCTTTATTCCCTAATATGCTTAACCTGGCAGACATTCCTGAAAATGAGGAGGTGCTTGAATCCCAACCCAACCAACGCAATGATGCTCAACCCACTCCGACAACGTCTGAACATACTGCTACACCAACAGGATCCAATGCTAAACCATTACCTTTACCTGAATCACAAAACACCCAAACCAATGATGCTGCTCCCACTGCTACCACTGAACCTCAACCCAATGCCAGCGTATCAGATCCCACGGGTGAGAATATTATAGAAGTAGTTAATGAATTGAAGGCTAAATGTACACAAATGGAAAATACAATAAGAAGGTTGAAGGAAAGGGTTTATGTGTTGGAGAGAGTAAGAAGACCAAGGTTTGGTGCATCTAATAGAGTAATGAAGATGACTAAGAAAGGCAGGTCCTCAAAGGGGAGGAGCAAAAGCATTTGTTCAGGGGAGGAGGTAAACATGGATGTTGACCTTAATGAAAGCACTGATGCGACCTTAATGACAACCACGGTCCCACAAACACCCAAGGAAGTTGAAAAAGAGGTTGCCGGTACATTGATGAAGTTATGTAAAAGCTTACCGAGTCGGACTGGATCGGGTACTGCACATTTTCCTATTATAATTAGACCCACTGGTCCTAAACCCTTGGCTAAACCTTTGGGTAAAGGTTTGAAGGTTGGAAAAGCAGAATTGATAGAGGAAGGAAAAGAACAAATGGTAGAACCTTTTAATGTTGCAGTTGAAGACGAAGAGGAAGAAGTTGTGCATGCTGTATCTAGTGATGATACAAATGACAACACTGCTGTAACCTCAGAGGTTATTTCATCAACAGTTACGTCAGATACACATATTGGTACTACAACCACTGATAGTACGATTATCACAACTACTGTAACACAACCATCGCAGGAGAAGGAGGTTGCAGGTACGCTGCTGACCTTATGTAGAACCTTAGCAATTCCTGATTCTGTTATTGCACCTGTTCCCATTGTAATTGAACCTACTGGAAATAAACAATTGGCTAATACTTTGAAGAAAGGGGAGGCAGTGAATAAAGTAGTAGATCAACGAGACATACGAAAGGGTGAAGCTATTTCTGAACCTGAAGTAGATGAACTTCAATTTGATAGTACGGAGGATCAGATTTCACATGATCATGAATTATCAATACAATTGGATGAAAATTTTAAGGCAGAATATCTAGCATTAGAAAAAAAAAAGAAAGAACAAGATGAAGCGACTATGAGAGTGATTGAACAATTGAACAAGGAACAAGCATTTGTCCAGGGTTCTGAAATGATAAAGTTGGAATGGAGTAATGAAGAATGGGCACTATTAGATGTTCCATCAAGGTCAAAGGTTCTTGCTGCGAGGGCGAGACAAATGCAGAAGGAGAGAAGTGTCGTACCATACAATAGTAAGAATAACAAACCTCCAACTAGGGCTCAAAGGAGAAATTTCATGATCTCAATTCTCAACAACGTGGAATTTTGCAAAGGCAAAGATTTGAAAAAATGGCCGGACGAAGAGATTGAAAAGCTGTATGAACGTTGGTTAAGAATGAAAGATGATTTCATTCCTATGAATTCTGATAAAGAAGCTGATTGGATCAACAACGAACAAAAGCGAATGGCAGAAATTCGGGAAAATGTGCGTTCTAAGAAACAGAAATTGGATGAAGGGATGGAGAGGGAAGAAAGAATGGATTTGTATCTAAAGGTGAGTGATATACAAGAGCCGATTAATTGTACACCACTAAACGCAGGTCAACCAGTTAATGATTTGAAAATAATCACTGACAATGGTAGAGAAGTGATTGAAATAACAAGAGCAGATGGATGCAGAAGTAGATACGTAGATTTTGGAAGCTTGTTTTTCTTTCTATCAAAAGAGGATTTGGAACAGTTATGGAAAGTCATTGATTTTAGATATGGAAAGCATGGGCCAACTAGAGGATTAGCAAGGTTGGTGTGGAGATCAGTGAAAACATGTGTCAACCTAATCCATCGGACAAATTCTGGAAACAATTTGAAGTAGTTGAATGGATGCTTTATGAGCATTCCAGAGTACATGCTGTACAATCTACTAAGGATAAGTTTTTCATGTTTATTGATAAAGCCTATCCATTGTCCAAAACTGTTTCCAGGAAAATGTTGGAAGCGAAACTTGATCCACAAGGAACCATATCAACAAATCCAATGGTAGATCAATTGCTATTGAAGATTCAAAAGATTGCTGGTGTACAAGGTCCTTTGGCAATAAAACTCTCAAGGAAGGTTAATTAGAATGGGTGGTGTATCGTGAAAGAATGTCTGAGACGGCTGGTGGGTCAAACCATGGATTGAATTATTGTTGGAACCACGGCAAGTATGAAGAAACCACGTTTATAATAACTGTTGAAACCACGGGTAGTTCAGAAGAAACGACGGCTAGTATGAAGAAACCACGGCTAGTTCAGAAAGGAACCACGACTAGTTCAGATAAAAACCACGGCTAGTTGAAAACATACCACGGCAAGTATGATCAAAACCATGGCTATAAGGACTGTTGAAACCACGTCTAGTTGAGATGATACGACGGCTAGTTTAGAATAAACAACGGCTAGTAGAAGATTGGAAGCTGGTTTAAATGTAATATCATAATTTATATGTAATCATTTTTTAGTAGTGATCCTTAGAACTTAAACAAGCAATAATAATATCAACTAATAATATTTACAAAACATTGACAAAACATTTTGGATATTTACAGATTTATCATTCCAATAGTTACTACAATTGATTATACATACACAAAGAATGACCATTCCTTATGAGCTAACATCTTTATGTACCAATTATATACATACTTAGTCAATGAGTGTTGACGATACAACAAATATAGTCAATGACCAGCATACTGAATCTTGTATTTCCATAGGTACTCAAACATTCTTTCACGATAGGCAAGAGCTGTTTCTGCAGGATCGTCAGACTCTAATGGCATGTTATGAGTCAGCCTATATAGGTTAATGCAAGACCATATCCCGCAGTCACCGTATTGACCTGTTTGTTTGGGGACGTCAACACATTTTTGAAAGCTAATCCGATAGGCGTTGATATCTATGCCTTTTGCTGCAAAGACTCCCGTTTCATCTAGTAATTTTGGCAGCCAATACTAAAATTTTGCAGGCATGGTATCCTTCCACCAGATACATTTGTTTGTAAAGGCTGGAAACGAATCATACAATGTCAAAACACCCGTACTGATATGCAGCTCTCCTACCGCCCAGTGCTTGTCAGGTTCGTTTATTGGAAATAGTACCTACATCATTTATGACATCAGCATAACGCACCCGCTGAACATTTTCAGACACCTACGGCAATATGGAAAGAAATAAATACCTTTTCAACATTAGCCCAAGGCACCGGGTACTTTACACCATTTGCCCAATAGGTTCGTACCCAGTCATTAAATACTTGAGCTGTGAAAAAGGGACCCACCATAGCCCAGTCGGCATCTGATGGTCGGAAATGCCACAGCAAATCTACCCATATGTCAAGGTGATGTTTACACAATTGGGCACATTATTAAAAACATGTGGGAATCACAAAGAAACATTTATGGTAGAATACTAACAACTGATTTTATACGCACCTCGTCCCTCAGCCATCCATCCTTGTTTGCACCCGTAGCCAATAAACAGTCCCAAAACCGGAGATCAGCAATAGTGTCTTCATTGCCCCATGGGAAAATCAACCTAGTACCATTATTCTCTTTCAAAAAATTTTGAACGGAACATGGCACAGTTACCTTTTTGGTTTTTTTCTTCCCAGTCCCAGTTCTCGACAGATTCTAAATTATTAAAAATTAACTCTTTTAGTTAATGTTTGTATTACAAAGTAAGAGACATATAAGTTGACACGGTCAAATACCTCCACAAACGGTTCCAATGTATCATCAAAATCTGGAGCGTTAGGAGGGGATGGGGTTTAACAACTGATCCGTGCTGAACGCCTTCTCTTTGGAGTAGTGGCTGGTGGAGTAGTATAGGGTGAGGTGCAATATCTCCCTGGCTTCCTCTTACGTTTAAGGGAGTTGAAAACTAATCTGATATTTGCAGCCTTTAAAAAATAAAACGATTCATCTTTTAACAAACAGCTCGACTATCCAAACAATTAAATAACTTCAATGCTCAACTGTTATTCTACGGCATAAATTATTTTAGTCATGACTAACCATGTGGTGTCTATTTTAAGGACAAGAACAACAAAGCATGACTGTTTGTTCAGGGCCCTTTATTATTTTCAAAAGTAAATCCTCTGCAAAGTTGACTATGTATGTTTAACTATTTACATGTGACTTAGCACGTGGTGTCTATTTAATAGCGAAACCATGATCTTATTGTTCACCATATTTCCATCAAATATTTGCTCCTATCCATTTTCAGTTTCATAACCATATTTCGATAACAATAATTGATTTATGTCGAGTTCTAAAGGAGTTAGGTTTCAGGAAAACCACGATGAAAGGGAGTGGTCGATAAAGGTAGCAAGAGAGGTAATGTTTCCTGAAATAGTTAAATTATATGGACCAGATGCTGAACCTACTTACCGATTACCAGCTGAAGTGCTAGAAGACATAAGAAGAGAGATATACGGTATTGAAAAAAAACAAGTTATAGAACCAACTGGCGTTGGTAACTCTAAGCAATCACAAAGGTTGGGAGCCAATGCGCAAGATGTTGGTCCTAGTAGCCGTGAAACTAATGTTCGGAAGCAAATGAATTGTCGTAAGACACTCAAACAGTCAAGTCAACCATAAGTGAAAAAGAAAATAGTTTGCATGTCTCCTATGTTGTAAAAGTGATGTATTAATGAAAAAGATAAATTAATATTTTAATAATTATATCAACTGTAGCACATTGTAAAGATAAGATAAGATTCTTTGCACACAGTAAAAGACAGTATTTTATTCTAAGTGAAGTACAGCACAATGTAAAAGATAAGATTCTTGTTACTGCTACATATCCTACTACATAATATTTTCCTAGTTTCTGTTCTCTTATTATCACAGATCTCACTTTCTTCTCTCTTATTCTCGCTCAAGAACAATGGCAGCACCAAATGGAAACTTTCAAAATGATGAAGAAGAGTACGAGTTTGTCTTAAACAACGATTTCCTTTTTGACGCAGTGTTAGATGCTTTTGGGGAAGAACCAATGTCAGAATATGGTTCATATAGGCAAGTGAGTGTGTGGATGAGGACAAATATCCTTACTTGGCTGCGTCGCCAAGACTTCTACTGGGATGAGATTTATGGAGTTGATGAGGAAGAGGAGGAAGAATATGAAGATGAGGAAGATCTAGAGAATGAGGAGGAGGCTGAAACTGAGCTGGTGCAGCAAGGTCAGATAGTGCAGCAAAATGAGGTAGAGGAAGAGTTTCAAAGTGAGGTGATGCAGCAAAGGGAGGTGGTGCAACAAACGCAGGAAGATGATAACAACCCAGTGGAGCAACATGTGAATAATCCTACATTATTTGAAAATATTTCTAATTTGGAAAATAGGATTACTAGTCTTGAAATACTGTTTCAACGACTCAAAGCAATTAAGAAAAGCAAGGGAGAAAGCTCTGGAACTAAAATGTAGATTATGATGATGGTCATTTATGTATTTAGTATCATATTTGTTTTTTAGGTGTCGAAAACTGTTTTAATGTATGTTTATGTGCTATCTATGCAAATGTATTAATGTATATAGTAATCAAATGAAAAGCAGGGACTTGTTTGTTGATAAGATAATTAAATGTACCTTGACAACATCCTGCCCATCCTCATCATCAATGCATATCACTTCAACAGGTTGTGTATCTGCCCCTTCCATAACCGTTTCCTCAACATCCATATCCAATGTGTCTAATTGTGGAGCAACTTGCGCAGCGGGATCATAAACGTTGTCTACCGGTAAAGCCCCCTGCTGCAGCCACGGGTCTAACAATGTAAGCGTAAACTGTACAAACCATTCCCACCAAAGAGGTGGCCGCCAAACAACAATTTCTTTACCCTTGGCACTGTCATTATCTTTTACCGCACCATTCACATCCATCGATTCCTAGATAAAGGGTATGTGGGTTTGATTTTGAAATAGAATAAAATAAAAGAAGGGAAAAAAAACAATATATATATATGCGTACGTCAACAGGAGTTGGATCAAACCCATCATAAGCAATGTCTGAGAACTCATCATTCAAATTTGGTAAGGCAGCAAAATCAAATTTGTTATCCACCTGCATTATATTGTTGGAATGATGAGCATCGTCAAGACCTCCCGATAATGTAGCTTTCATAAGTTGGGACATAGGCCCGGTAAACTCATCGGAATCGGCATACAACAGCTTCTGCTTGTCATCGGATCCTACGTTGCTCCTGATTGGGGTGTGTTCATCGGTAGTATCCAACGGTTTGTTGCCATCAACAGTATCCACCTGTAAAAAAGTTAACTTACTTAGGCAATCAAAGACACCATTTTGGTGGAATGAAGTAACAAAAATTCAAATAACAGGTTTTTACCTTAATCTCACCAACATCATCTTCTGACTTTATTCCTAAAGCATCCTCAATTACCACAATTCTCTTTTGTACGCTGTGTAACTCACATAAGAGCTGTGATACACCAACTACTCCTACACGTTCTTCTATAGTACCAACCCAGGACTTAAGGGATTTAAGCTCGGCACGAAAGTCATCTTTATCTAAGGTATGTGACGATTCCGCTTTGTCACATTTGATCCCATCTGCAACCTCAACATTACCGGCTACAACATCTTCAACCTTCTCAGGCTCATTCATATTCAACATTTCACCAAGCCCAACAACAATCTCTTCTTCAACAGCTTTGTCATTGACACTAGACGTTTGAGCTTCTGTAACTACTTCATTGGCGTCACAGAAAGGGACATTTAAATCGGCTTGAATTCCACCGCATACATCCAGACCAGCCATACCTGCCTCTTCTTCCACCATTAGTTGGTCAGCCAACTCTTCTCTTCTTTCAACAAGTTGGGAATCTAGTTGACGGATGTACTCCATACTGCGAATGTACCACGGACAACTCAGCTCGGCATTTGTCGGTACAATCTTCTGTAGTGGTCTGAAAGCCTGAATAACAAAGGAGATAAGCTGATATGCTAAATGCAATAAAAACATACAACAGTTAACTAATTTTGGGTTTTTACTTACCGGATCAAATAAAATTGTATAATGTTTTTTTTCAAAGTTTTTTACTTTGGACCAAGCTAGACAACGTGGGATCTTCTCTGGGTCTTTAGTCCAGAACTGGGAGCTGTTTGGGAATGTCTCCATAATCCAAATCTGAAAAAACAAATACATTGAATTAACAGTTAGTGATTGTGATTATAGTGGTTGTGATTATGGTTGCAGTGGTTAGGATACCAGTGGCTGTATATGTAGTAACAGGGGATACAATTACATAACGTGTTGTTGCAGCAGTGGGTTCTTCTCAACTAGCAGTGGATGAAGACACATTGTCAGTGGTTTCAACCAACTGTTTACAAATCATTTCTATGTATTTATCTACTGCCAAACCATCAACCATAACATCCTTAAATCTACACAAACACTTACACTGACTACAGAACAATGCCTAGGGAACCAAGCCAATGGCTAATGAACAATGCCAACACATTATTAAGATTAACCATCAGAATATATACAAGCATAAATAATGTATGTTACAAGTAAAATCTAACCTTCAACACCCATGTAAATCCATACAGACTGTATGTTTGTTCTTTTTTTGGATCTTTTGGAACGGGCTTCTTTGATTCTGCCTCAAGATGCCTAGGAACAACATTCACCGTTCTTTTATACAGATGAGCCCACATGTATTCGCCCCATGGATACTCATTCCATACACAAAAATCCTCAACATTCCTTAGCAAATGGTCAGGAACATTAAACCTTCCTTCCCGACCGATAAAGACAAATGTTGCAATCACCAACAAAGCAACCCTCACAGCATCTTCATCGGATAACAATTCCCACCTTTCCGCCGACTTTACCAACGCCAAAAGGTCATCACCCTTAACTTTTTTGTTCTTAGTTTTCTTTTTATCGGGAAACAACCGATCAAAAAAAGGACTATATGTTAAACCCTTAACAACATGGCCGTGGTCACTTTCACTATTATCTACTGGTCCTAAACGAAACCCAGTTAGAAGACTAAATTGTTCACGGCCAAAATCAAAAACATTATCACCTAGTACAAAAGTTAAAGGTGGACAACAATCAGTAACTTTTGACACCTCAACTGCATTTTGATATAAATAATGGTATAGGTGGTTGTCAGGGGAATACTTAGGAAAATCTAACCAAGGGCCAAAGACAGTTTCTCTAAACAATTTGGTTCTATTAACATTCAGTGCACCTTTAATAGTAGCAATATGTTCTAATCTAGATCTGACCGTTAGCTTTGCATCAAACATGTTCGTGGTTGGATTCTTGAGATGTTGAAGAACTGCGATTGACTGTAGGAATATGCGTCGGATTGCTTTGAATGTACGAATATGCGTCGTATGGAAGAAGAACTATTCAGGGAGTAGGATTAGGGCGTTCCCTTGTATTATTGAGTTTGAGAGGGAAGGATATCTGTTTCAAGTTGTGGATGATTTTTCGGCTTTGAGAGGGAAGGTGTGTGTGGGGTAAAGGAGTGTGTGTTTGGGATGATTTGGGTATTTTGTGTTTTGTATTTAGGTGTATTAGGATAATAAATAATTTTTTGAGATATGTAATTTGGTTTATTAAAGGTGTATTTGTATGGTATAGAGTGGTATTTATAGAGAGTTGCCCGAAAGTACATATGTGTGGGGCCAAGTTGCCTGATCTGCGCAAAACAGTCAAGTCAAAACAGACTTAAAACTGCTCAAACACAAATGCAAATGAAGATCAGAGAATACAGGGGATTCCCGGGTCGTTATGTCCCACGGAGACTCAATGGTGTGTTAAACACATAATCAGACGATAGAATGATCACTAATGATAGCGATCAGAAAGGATTTGGAATGAATATTACACTACTGAAAAAGGTTTACAAATAACAGCGACTTAAATGCAAATTAAGAAAATTAAAAAGTTAAAATCTATTAAATAAACGCTATCACTATATTTAAAGTGATGAACGTTTAAAACCTAAAACTTACGTTTTAAATAAAAATAACGTAAACGTACAAATAAAAACGTGAAACTTACACAATATAAATCCTAAAAATATGAAAAATACATTTTTACAATCCTAATTATATGAGAAAATTTATAGAAAAGGAAAATTATTTTTAAAACTATTTATCTAATTATTATTAATTAAAAACTATTTTAAACTATTTAATAATGCTCTAAAATAAAAGAAAATATGAAATAAGACTAGAAAAATAAAATTAAGACTTAGGAAAATCTAAAATATGATAAAACTAATTTTAAAGCTGAAAATATATTTTTTTGGACTTTTTATATATTTATTATTAATTTAAAACTATTTAAAACTAATTAAAATGCTAAAAAATACTTTTTAAGCTAAGAAAATTATAGAAAAATACTTTTTAGGCTACTTATATTTATCTTAACTTAATAAAAATGAAAAATTATTTTTTTTGAACCTTTTCTTAATTATTTGTATTTAAAACTAATTATAATTGCTTAAAAACTAAATTAAATTAAGAAAAATAGCAAAACAACTTAGAAAAATCTGAAAATTTCAGGAAAAGCTTAAAATAATATTAAGAAGCTAAGAAAAATGGAAAATCATGGGCTTGTTTGGAGGATTAAGCAACTGATGTGGAAATGCTTATTGAAATAAGCACTTAATAAGCCAAAAGCTCACCAAAAGCTACCCAATGATTACAGAAGCCAAAATATGATAAAAGAGCTAAAATGGAACAGGAATCAATAAGCTAAAACCACAGAATCACAAGCTAGGACAGATTTGATGTTAAGAGCTTTTTGCTAAAACAGGTTTGAGGGGGGCAACTTTGAGCATGAGCACAAGCCACTCATTAAGCTAAAACTGAAATCAAGCAATTGGGACAAGGAAAGGACCTGGGTGAGATCTTACATACCAAAACTCAGACCTAATGGAGCTAAAATGAGCTTTGTGCAAGCTCTGAAAGATCTGCACAAATGCTGTGTGGCTCAATTGCCCTGTGCAGGCCACTACTGAGTCCAATCTTCCAGCGTAAAAATAAGCACTGAATAAACTAGAAACTTAAAACCAGATGTTGAAATCTCAAGACCACCTAGCAAGCTATACCCTAACCAATTTTTAGACTTTAAATCACTGTAATAAATCAAAGGCAAGGTCTGCAAGTTCTTGGAAGAAAACTGCTTTCCATGGGGTTTTGACTTATTATCACAGAATGAAAAGTTGACTTATGTGAAGTTTGAATTGATCCTACTGGTGATAAGTGATGTCTAAGGGTGAAAAGAGACCTAATTGAACTACCCCTTGTGATTCTAAAGCAAAATACCAACAAATACTACCACTGCTTCTAACTTGTCTAACTGTCGAAAGAGATTTACACCGATATTGACTTTGAGAGTTCTGAGATGCAAAAACATGAACCTAAAGACTCTAATTCACTTACTGGGAGCCACTGCAATGCAAAGCATCCACTACACTAACCTCTAATTCAGGTTAACCATTAGATCCAAACACCCATTTGTGAACTGACTAGAACTAATGAATAGGCAGATTAATGAGTTATCCAATTTTACCACTTAACCTCTATCTAATGAACCTAATTACTACTAAATAAACGGGTTTAAGCCATGTAATGTTCACAGATTACAAACTCAATCATAAACTGCCACTGAATAAAAAAATTGAAAATGAGAATCAACTTACAAGTGCTCCAGCTGATTTAATAGCTTAAACCAAACCCAAGAACTACTCTAACCTACTCTAATTTAGCCCATGATCATCACTGCAACACCAGTAACCATTCCAATTCCAATATGAGTCTAAGAGTTGACTTTTGTTGACCTGAATGAAAATTATTTGAAACTGACTTTTAAGCTTGCAAAAAGCTAACATAAGCTTAAATAAGCTGAATGGAGCTGAGAAGTAAACTATATGAAACTTGGGAGTCAGAATTTGAAATGAAAATTTTCCACAGTAACCTTTAAATTTGGAACTTAAATAAAACTTGGATTTATACTCACAAATACATTACAATGACACTTTAACATAAATTTGATACTTAAGTCACTGAAATTACAACATTTAGATATAAACTACAACATTTAAAAAAACGACATTAAGGTAAAAAACTAAAAAACTAACTACTCTTAGAAACTGCTTCTTCTTCTCTTTTTATACTCCCACTAGCTTCCTCTCTCTTCCCTAACTGTTTCCCAGCACTCTTTTGAGCCATTGGATGGCTAGAAACCATATTGGCCTTTGGATTTCATTTTGGCGGGAAATAGATTTTTGACAGGTGGAGATGTTGAGTGCTTGGGAGAATGAGCATTTAATGACTTTGGCTCTTTGGTGAGGTGGAGGGGGCAAGAAAATGATATGGAGAGGAGGGGGGATGGATGTGGTTGATTGTAGCAGAGAGCAGTTGGGGATGGAGGACTTTTAGGCGCCAAGTGGTGGTTTGACTGGGTTGGTTGACCAGAGTATTAGTTATAGGCAGGGGGTCACAATCCATTATGACAGGGGTCCAAAGATAGGTAGGGGGTCCAAAATTAGTGTAAAGGGTTTAATATTAATAGGGACCATTGTTGTCAATTTTGAAAATACAAGGACCATAACTGCCAACACTTCAAAGTTTCTTCCAAGGACTAATATTGACAAGCTTCAAAAGTACAGGGACCAAATCTGTCATTTTCACATTTTCCAGGGACTTATTCTGCCAATTTTGAAACTTGGAGGACCATTTTTGTAATTTTCTCAAACTTTTGATATTTTTCACCAAAGGACTAAATTTGACAACTTATGATTTAAAAAGGACCTTTGGTGACTTTACTTTTGAAATTATGTGCTCAGGGACTGTTTTTGACAATTTTTGAAACTTGGGGGACTAAAACTGCAATTTTTGCAAATTTGATATGTTTTTCATCTGATTTTGATATTTTTGCATTTAAAACACATAAAACACTGATTTGTGATATTTTTATCATTTTGATGCGTTTCTGAGTGTTTTCAGATGATTTTGCAGTTTATATTGTACAAAAATGATGAGTATTTAGACACTCATCATTGCCCAACTTATTTGCATTTAAAAATTGGTTTTTATAGATAGTTGCCCAAAAGTACATGTTTGTGGGGCCAAGTTGCCCAACTTATTTGTATTTATAAACTTAAAAATATAAATTTTGATTTTTCACTAAAAGACAAAAATTGACAGTTGCCCAATATAATAGGTCAAAGTTGCCCAACAGACAAAGTGTTAGTTTTGTACTATGTAAGTACAATGTGGGCCCAAATATTTGATAGAGTTGCCCATGGGAGAGTTGCCCATGGGGCATTTTGAGAAGTGAAAAAAAAGTGGGACATTTGGGGTAATAAAGTTGGGCAACTGGGGCATTTAGAGAATTTTCTCTTATTTTTTTTAGGAGCTGCAGAAGGAAGTACAAAAATAGGCCAGATTATAGTTTGTCCGTACAAGACGTCAGTCTAAATGGTGTTATTGTATACGGGTGATTAGTTTGAAAGATGCGAGATAATGAAGTATACGTAAGTATAAGATTTTTCATGGATAATAGCAAATGCATCAAAGTACAATTTTGCTATACATTATACAATTCCGCTTTTCCATTCCAAGTTGCATATTCTTAAGCATCTAGTTTTAACAAACACACAATCTTCTCTTAATGTAGACGGAGAGTGGTGTTATGATCACAAGTTGTTTGAGTCTCTTGACTACTAAGCGTCTTTTGTAATGGACAAATGATGCCATTGTATATTGTCACCGTATTTAGAGATGTATGGTGCCAAAATACATTAGCATTGTTTTTCGATTACAAAAGTTGTTTAATAGTCACAAGACTCAAACACCTTGCGATTATAATTCGACTCCTCATCTAGATTAGGAGTAGTTTGTATGTTTGTTAAAACTGGATGCCTAATAATATCTAACTTGTAAAAGAAATGCGGCATTTATCTAAAGTATGGCAACATTGTGCTTTGATGCTTTTGCTAATATCCAATACATTTAAACCTTTCAAGCTCTCCTCTTGAGCATTATTAGAAAATACATAATATTGTTTACATAACATGATTGTACTCTTTAAAGTGTTGTATTCTTTTTAATGTTATGACACGTTTTTTTATACTACCTCCGTCCCAAAATTATAGTCTCCATTTGACTTTTTCGGTCTTTCTTTTTCAAGTTTGACCTTAAATATCTTTATTTGTGATATAAAATATTTGATGAAAATTATACCAAATGAAAATACATTTAAAACCTAATCTATTTATATATTTTGCGTCAAGTATTATATAACACAAATAAAAGTATTTAAGGTCAAAGTTGTAAAAGAAAGACCGAAAAAGTAAAAAAGGGACTATAATTTTGGGACGGAGGGAGTATTTATTATGAAAAGTTTCTTTGCCGTGTGTGGTGTTTGAGTTTGTTGTTTCTTGTGCTAACTTTGCACTAGATGATCATGCTTGGTTAGTGTGACATGATCTCCTGAAATCATAATTTCGAGCTAAAGTGTTAGAGTTGCTCATTTTTATTGCGAGATTTATCAATGATGAGTGTATAGACGTACATTTTGTGTTGCAGGGTTCTGATTGTTGATCGGCTTGTTTTGCTTGATTTTAAAGTTTATATAGAGCAGCTTGGTTTGATCTTAAAATATCATAGTTGAATATAAGCCTAATTGATACAATTTCTTAATCTGTAAGGCCGACACTATTTTCTCAAAACACCTCAAGACTAAGATATAAAATTCTTTCACATTTCAACTTCAAACACCAACAGGCATCCGATGTATCTATCACGAGTCACAGTAGCCTAAACATGCAATTGGTGTTTACGATCATCTCTCCACTTATGAATATACAATACTGAAAAAGCAAGTCTTAGAAAGTTAAACAAACGCGAAAGTCATGCCCCCAATGCTTCATGTTTTTGCCTTATCATGTATTAGATTTATCAATGCACAAATTATGAGATTTATATAATCACAAACCGTCTGCAAGTCTGCATGGAACAAAGTTGACTACATGCCAAATCATGTAACTGGGTTTACATGTTTAGACACACATGAATTAAAGCATAAAGTTTTCAGAAAAATTTATTACCATTATTTACTCCTACCGACCCGAATAATCAAAATTGACACTATTATTTCACATTACGATTTTTGACATGCCGAGCAAACCAATTTGCTTGCTACTTCTAAATGCTCGCTACTTTATACGAATCGAATGTTTATTTAATAAATAAAAAAGAACATGCCGAGCAAATCAATTTGCTCGCTATTCAAATTGCTTGGTACTTCACATTTATTCGTTTGACCGCTAATCAAGTGAGGTTGTTGTTTTTGTTTCACCTTGTTTCACTATTTTGGTTAGAAGGAAATAAATACACTCACCAATCAATTTAATTTATCACCTACACACAACCCAATTAATAATTTAATAAATACACACACTCATCTTTAGAGCATCTACAATGCATCAAGTCTTTGAGACTTGATGCATTTAATGCTTTTAATGCATAATGCATTTAATGACTAAAATTTGGATGAAAAACTTGAAGTTCACCAAATCTTTGATGAAAAGCTTTTCAAAAAGCTTTTGATGAAATGCAAAAAACACACTAAAATGACTTGTTGAAATAGTGAAAAGCTTTTAACAACTTGACCTATTGTGGATGCTCTTATCACCCTCATCCTTTCACCTCTTCCACAAACAACTCAACAAAAGTTACACTTGGTTTGGTTTTTCTTTAGTCTCTTTGTTTTGCTTGCCGCTTCTTATTTCGTAAAATGGCATGAAGAGCAAATTGGATGGTATGACTTATTTCATAAAATGAGTAAATGACATGTATAGCAAATGGATGACAAAACAAAGTATTTTGCTTGTCACTTACACGTGTCACGAGCAAAATGGCATGGCGAGCAAATAAATGGCCGAGCAAACTTGTTTGCTCGCTATGTCCTATTTCGTAACACAAACTTCAAGAGTCAATATTAGTGAAACGATTTTCAACCAGTCCATACTAGAATTTTCACTTTTCAAAAAGCTTGCATATGCGATGGTGACCAGGTTTCTTCCATCTGGACAACTCGATGTACTCTCATACAGTTTGCGCATGTGAGATGATTTGAACAAAAACTTATGACAAATAGAATAAAACTGTCAAGTTAAAAAAATAAGGATAATAACAAAAAAAATATCTAATGTCAATTTTTGTTATTCAATGTAGAAATTTTTTCTTATTAAAACACAAACCTTTCAATTTTGATATTTGTGTGTATTTAATTCATGTTCAATGATCATTTTACATCTCGATGTAAATGGGTGGTTAAAAAGCGTAAAATGGTAGAATTGTCAAAACTCAAAATACACACAAAAGTAAAATATGAAAGGTGATTGTTTTAATAATAATAAAAAAGAAAGAAAGAAAATAAAAAAAGGCTACACTGAACAATAAAAATGATCAAGTTGTATATATTTTTTGTTATTTTTCTTAAAAAATAAAAGAAAATAGTAAGACCAATCTACAACGATAAAACTTTACAAAACTTGATAAATGTGACATGTCATGCCACAAAACTAAATTATAAACCCCTTTGTCGGTTACCTTTTATTTATGCATAAACCTTTTAAAGTTTTATACTTATCTCACATCACTCATATATATTACATTATGAAAAGTCTTAGGATCTTAAACCTCTTCAAGACATGTAAGCACGAAATAAAAACTCACTATGAATAAAATACAAAATAAAGCTTTTGATAAGTTTTAAATCTTTTTTATTAACTATCGCTGTTTGTTTAAAAAAAAAACAAAAAAACAAAAAAACAAAAACAAAAGCTATGGACGCTATAACTTAATGGTCCAAACATGGGAACTAGACAATATGAAAACTTATAGCCAAAGATTTTTGTTATTAAGAATAGAGCATGCTCATGTTATAATGAATACTTTAGTTAAGAACCATTTGAAAAACTACTAAAATGTACATAGTAATTTGACATGCGTTCACCAACTTTTTCTCCTCCATCTCTTTTTTTAAATTTAGTCAAAGGGTAGTTCGACCCGTTTTTAGTTTTCACCTTCAAACTTAAAATTTCATAACTTTTAAATGACAAAACTTTTCGAAAAACCGAGTTCATCAGAATTTTTAGAATTTAATTTTCTTTAACTTGATATGCATTTTGATATATAAATCACAATTTTTTTAAAGATTTTAAGTGGGTTATGATTTTCTTAATTTTTTTGGCATCTTTATCCCTATTTTGTCTAACTTAAGGTTGAATTACACAAAACTTAAAACACGAAAGTTTCAGATTTTTAGTCGTTCTTTAATCAGAAATTTGAATCACTCAATTCCGATAAGATATGAATGAGATATTGTATTTTGGAAATGACGTTTTATACATATTTAGTGCACACAAAGTGTTTGATAAAATGTCTAAATTAGATTTTTCTTGTAAAAGTACATTTAAATGCACTAATTGGTGTCCCACAATACATTTTGTTGTTATTTTTAGCTTTTCTAACTGGTGAGCAAGACTAACTGATGGACATTGTGACGTAAATGATGAACATTGTATTTTTTTAGAAAACTGATGAATAACGTGATTTAAAAAAAACGATGAACTGACGAAAAAACATGATCTATTTGATAAACCAATAAACAAAACTAACTGATGAATATTGTGATTTTTGTAGAGAACTAATTAACTGATGAACAACGTGATTTTTATTTAGAAAACTGATTAACTGATGAACAATGTGATTTTTTTAAGAAAACTGATGAAGTGATGAACAACATAAAAAAAACTGATAAACATTATGATGTTGTTCATAAAAAAACTAATGTACAACTCTTTTTATTGATAAACAACATTTCTTATTGATAAATATCGCGTATAATAAACAACTTTTTTTTAAATAAAATTACAAACTAAAAAACTAGTATAAAAATTACAAACTAAAAATTGGCAAAATATTGTGACCTAACTGATGAACATTGCGAGTTTTTTTATTTTTTATTATTTAACTGAACAAAGCGATTTTTTCTCTAGAAGACTGATGAACAACATGATCTAACTGATGAACACTGTGGTGCAACTGATTAACAATATAAAAAAAAACTGATAAATATTATGATTTTTTTTTAAAATTGATAAATTGATGAACATTATGATTTTTTTTAAAAAATATTAATGAACAACATAAATTTTTTAAAAAACTTATGAACAAGATTAAATACAATAGATCTACCAAGTTAATCGATCCATAAATATACCCGGTGGGTAGGGGATCTAATAAAAAGCCATCTTTTTTAAAAAGTGTAGAAAGCCACTCTTAAAGTGACATGTGTCCACCACCTCAAATTATAAAAGAAATGTCACACCCCCAAATTACCAGTTTTGCAGCGGAATGAAATACCTGGGGGATGACTGCCATATCATCACAGTTACAGTTATATTGAACGACCTAAAGTGTCGTTTTGAAAATACGTCGTTTGATTTATTAAAACATTCAGAGTTTACAAAATATAGGTCCCAAAAGATTTCCAAAAGCACCAACATGAGTTTGTTACAATCAAACGATAGTTAAGTGCATAAAATCCATGTGAGACGTGTCAACTCAACGACTCCATGCAAGCCATGTTGATATGCTAAATACCTGAGATAAAACATGCTAAAAGTGTCAACACAAAGGTTGAGTGAGTTCATAGAGCTTGTTGTTAGGAATTAGAAAATCCAGTCGTTAAAGAGTCGGTCACCTCAAGTATATGTATTCGATAGAAAGCTCGTAGTCGTAGTCAAGTTATGTTAGTAAGTAGTTTGTTAAGTAACACCGTGGAGGACGGACGAGTCTTTACCCACTGTATGCCTGATCCACAGCCCGTAGGTGGCGTTTATTTGTAAGACACTATAAATACCCTCTACCTCCCAAGGTAGAGGGTTGGAGCTTCAATACCATTTTTCTTTGTTTCACATAGTTCCCAACTCTCTTCCCTTTCTCTCTCTAGAACTTTCTCTCTCTAGAACTTTCTCTCTCTAAACCTTGTTAACGCCACTTGTGATTATGGTTTAATGTGTTTGTGAAATCCTATATCCTACAATTGGTATCAAAAGCCATGGTTTGATCACTAATCTTTCATGCTCTTTGTTTTGGTAGATTTCATAAGGTTTTTGGGGTTATAAATGTTTAGGAGAGTTTGAATCATTTGGACAAATTCTAGTGTTAAAGTTTGAATTTTGTGTGTACTTTTGTGTTTAGGATCATCATATGTGTTTAGGTTTTGAATTGGAAGGCTTAAATCATTGTGGTTTGGTTGTTTTTGATTGATAAAGTGGTTGTTTGTGAAAGTTGTACGAAGCGAGTTGAGTCTCGGAGTTGTGTTTCTTCGAAGCGAGTTGCTTTGTTATTAGAAGCGAGTTGGTATATGCGACTTGGCTATTTAGCGAGTTGACTCTTTATGCGACTGCGTTCTAAGCGAGTTGTTTCTTTAAGCGACTTGAGTTCTAAAGCGACTTGGCTATTAAGCGAGTTGTACAACTAGCGAGTTAGTTTAAGCGACTTGGTGGTTAAGCGACTTATCTTTGTTTGCGACTTGGCTATTAAGCGAGTTGCCTCTATATGCGGCTTGGCTATTAAGCGAGTTGGTTCTTTAAGCGACTTGTTTCTTTAAGCTAGTTGTCTGTTTAGCGAGTTGATAACAAAGCGAGTTGACTATTTAGCTACTTGTCTATTGAGACTTGTCACTTCTTCGTGCTACATTTTTACGATTGTTCTTTTGGTTTAGTAAAATCCCGTGAAAGAATCAATTTCCCGGTTTAATCAAAGAATAGTAAAGTCCCGTAGAACGTGTAATCATGTCAAACATCGTACCTACTATTGTTTCTTCTGTAGCTGAGGACGTTCAAGCAGCTGGATCAGATACTCGTCCACCTATGCTTGACAGAACTGATTATGACTCATGGGCTCAACGAATCTGATTGTACTGTTTGGGAAAAGAAAATGGGGTCAACATTCTCAAGTCAATTGATGAAGGACCTTATCAGATTGAGACTACAAGAGACATAATCGATACTGCTGCAGATGGAACCATGATCTTTGGATTGGACAGACCAAAAACGTATGATGAGCTCAGTGATAAGGAGAAAAAGAGATTCGATGCTGATATCAGGGCTTCTAACATTATACTTCAGGGTCTTCCAAAAGATATCTACAAGCTTATCAATCACAACACTGAAGCCAAGGCAATTTGGGATAATGTCAAGATGCTTCTCTCAGGTTCTGAGTTAACTAAGGAAGACAGAGAATCACAACTGTATGATGAATTTGAGCATTTCAAGATGAAACATGATGAGAGTGTCTATGAATATTACGTAAGATTCCACAAGCTTGTAAATGACATGAGGAATATCAAAATGACTATGCCAAATATTCAGCTGAACTCAAAGTTTGTGAACAACATGAATCCCGAATGGCACAAGTTTGTCACCTCTGTGAAGCTAACCAAAGGATTGAAGAATACAAACTATGAGCAACTGTATGCCTTCCTTCTTCAGAATGAAAGACATGCTATGTTTGAAAAAAGGATTCTTGACCAGTTCAAAACCAACTAGGGAGAAACAAGCTCATCAAATGATTCAGCAGCTTTCTACACCAATGCTGGTATTACCACCAAAGCTTCTCAAGTCATACCAATGGGTAATGGTAATTACAAGCTCATCCCTGATCCAGCATATAAGCCTCCCGACTCTAACACACTCATGGAAAACTTCATCAATCAACTGTCTCTCATGGTTAGTCAAAACATGAACTCTCTCCCACACACCAACAATAACCTCAGAACAACATCTAATCCACACAATCAAGCTACTATCAGAGATGGGAAGGTTGTGGTGCAACCAGTTCAAGAAAGGCAGTATGAAAAGGGAAGAGGTGGAGTTGGTAGAGGTTATATTGCAAATCAGAATCGGGGAAGGAATGGAAATCAAGGTCAAGCTAAGCCAATTAAGTGCTACAACTGTGGTGGTGATGGATATATAGCAAGGAACTGCACATCTCCAAAACGTCCTCAAAATGCAGAGTACTTCAGAGACAAGATGTTACTTGTGCAAGCTTAGGATAATGGTGCTGTTTTGGATGAAGAGGAGTTGCTGTTTCTTACTGAGGGCAATGGCAAGACATATGATGCAGATGTGGATGAGCAGCCAATTCAGGAGATAGGTCACAATCATCAGAATGCCTTTCAAGTCGCTGACTGTGATGCATACGACTCTGACGTCGATGATGAACCTACTGCATAAACAATTTTCATGGCTAGCATTTCTCCAATGGTCTCTCCTAAGGTCTCATCATCACAGCAAGCTGGTCCATCCAAAGAATCAATCATCTCAGAGGTATTAAAACTATATGATGATGTTGATGAGCAAAAGATGCATAATAAAGTACAATCTCTTGAAACTTATGAATCAGATATTGATGATGAGGGGTAATAGCAATATTGTCCCATATGATCAATATGTGAAGCAAAGTGAAAGTGATGTTGTACCAAGTAATGCATCTTCCGCAGTCAATGATGACTATGTTTTTTATGAATACACTGCATGTGCCCCTGATGATTATGTTATCTCTGAACTGAATGCCTATAAAGAACAAGTTGCTATCTATGAACAACGTGCTAAGTTTGAGTTAACCACCCGTGAGCAGGAAATGGATGACCAAATGCGTACAATTATTAGAAAAAGTAATTTTAGAGAAGAAGTATTAAAACAAGAGTTAAAATCCTTACAAGAAAAGCTTTCTAAAACTGTTAAGCAAAAGCAAGAGCTTCAAGATAATGTTAAAGTGCTTAAACAAGAATTTAATGCTAAGGAATCAAAACTTTTGAATGACTTTTCAAATCTAAAAACTTTGAAAAACAAGCTTGAAAATAAGTTGTACGTACAAGGGAACACCATTCAGACTGCTCACATGATCACTAAGTATAGAGTCTTAAGCGATAAGCATAGTATCCCCATTATAAAGGAATCCAACCCTGAGTATGGTAAGAAAGCAAAAGCTGCTCAAAATGTAATCTATGATGGCAATGAGATTCTTAAACCTAGACAGAAACCTAGTTGCATTGAGTGCACTGAGGAAGATAGAAAATTAGATGATGCATCTAGGGAGAAAATGGATATGAAGCTTAACAATCCTGCGTGTAAAGAGAATAACATAACGATCAAACCCCATGATTACACTAAGGAAAATTGGATATCCTTAAACAAGTTTAAGCCTCAGACTCTATTAACCCCTGAACAAGTGTTCTGGAAAAAGGATGTGGATATGCAAAAAGATGAAAATCTTGTTGAAAAGAATCCCCCTTGTAGGAAATTCCCTAAAGCAACTGTGTATCCTCCTAATACACCAATGCATTTAGTTCCTAGATCTATTGCCACTAATAGCAAGACCTTAATAAGCCTGTATGTTGTTTATCAGCTGTTTGTTGATTTTGAGAAAACGTGTAAGAAGAGAATCACACCTACGGGGATAACTGAGGGGGAAAGGGGTTTTGAGCAAACTAAATAATGTTATTTAACTGAGGTCATGCCTTTCTTTAAACAATTAAAAGGTCAATTTGAGAGTCTTCAAAAAGGGATAAATTCAGATATTAAAGAAATGGAAAAGGAATTTGATGCAATGTTAGTTGAGGTAAATGATTATGAACTGGAACTCAAATATAATGAAGTTGAAAGGAAGAACTTGCACATCTTAAATGAGAATTTGATTTCGAGTTGTGTTGCTCAAGACGTGTTTTATACTGTTACTAAGCACTCTATTACTGCTTCTCGATTTCATGAATTATCTATTGCATTGAAAGTTTCCCATGATCGTGTCATTGAGCTTGAAAACAAAAACTCAAAATTAAATGAGAAAATTGATCAGGATGATCACGATAATTTGGTAAAACATCTTTCTAAACTAGAAGTTGAACATTTTGATTTACAACTAAAATATCAACATCTTAAAGAAAATGTCAAAACCTCAAATATCAAGACATCCTCAGATGTTCCAGAGTTTGATGCAGTTTTTCAGATAAACAAACGTGACGAACAGATTCAAGCTCATTGTAACACGATCAGAAAGTTGAAAGCTCAAATTTCTCAATTAAAGGGTGAAAAGAACAATGTGACTGGCTCCCAAATGCCTCCTCCTTTGGATTCTCAGTATTTTCAAACTTTTCATCTTCAAAACTTGGTTAATGCTTTACAAAAAGAAAACGAGAGCTTTCTAGAAGAAAATGAAAAAGTTAAACGACACTTTAAAGAGTTATATGATTCAATGAAAGTCACTCGTGACAAAAACAACGAAAAAATAACGTCTTTACAAAAAGAAATTGAGAATCCGAGGAGTCAGGAAAAAGGGAAACTGCCACTTGTCTTTAATGAGAATGTTGCATCAAAGTCATTCTCAGACTGCAAATATATTGTGACTGTTAAATACATTCCTCCTCATCTTAGGAATAATGAACTTGTGTTTCATAACTATTGTGCTCACCTTAAGGATAGTCTAGAATGTCTCCGTGAGATTGTGGAAGAGGATTTCATAAATAAGCCTCTTGATAGGGAAATTAGGTTTGCTTGCATTCAGGCCAAACGATCTCAGGAGCTGCTAGAATGTTTAATTGCAACATGTCCTAAATCCTTAGGTGCGAAAGGTAAAGCTGTGATGCCTTGTTCTATGCCTAGTGCCAAGTATACAAACCATTCTATGCCCAGTAATATGAAAGTGAACTCTAAGGTGCCTTCTAGTAGTTCAGATCCTTGCACGTCTAGTTCAGGAATGCAAAAGGTAGCTCAACCAACTAATGTTCCCATAATTCCCTCTACATGAGTAATCAGTGACATTAAAGCAAGCGGGTCAAAGCCTCCAGGCAATACCAAGCAAGATAGGACCTCGCAAGCTAAGAATGCGCATTGGAAGAGAGTAGAAGACCATCCTAGGAACATTAAGTTTGAATTGAATAAAACGAATCGTGTTGATTCTAGTATTAGCGATAAGCGTACTGTAATTAATTCGAATTCTGCTACTATCTGCAAACCATGTACTGATGATTGCTTGAATTCTGTTACTAATCAAGAATGTGGTGTGAATGATTTGATTAATGCTGTTAAATGCCCTGTTAAAATTGTTAATGTTAAAAATCATGCTAAGAAGGCTAAAAGGCAAAGGCGAATGAAAGTTAGAAAACAGTGGAAACCCACAGGGAGAAAATTCAGTAATATAGGTTATCAATGGATACCTACTGGCCATAAGGCTAATGAGTTTTGCCCTAAATTTGCTAATACAATGCCCACTAGAAAATGGATGCCTACTGGTAGAACTATTCCCTTAAGAAGTGAACATACTTTGAATAGGTCAAATACGGACACTAGCACTGCATCTATTTCCAATGATTCCATTGTTTCTGCTTCTGATGTGGGTGTTCCAATCACTGTTACTAACCAAGTGGAACCCATTATTGCATGGGGTTATCCAGTTATCCACTCTTGTCTGTGTTCAACTGCAGATCATTCAAATCGTTATGTGGTACCTGGACTCAGGCTGTTCCAAGCATATGACTGGTGATCGCTCGCGGCTCATGAACTTCGTGAGTAAATTCATCAGGACTGTTAGATTCGGGAACGACCATTTTGGAGCAATTATGGGTTATGGTGACTATGTAGTTGGCAAAAGTGTAATCCCCAGGGTATATTATGTTGAAGGTCTTGGTCATAACTTGTTTTCTGTTGGTCAATTCTGATCTAGAAGTGGCATTTAGAAAACATACTTGTTTCGTTAGAGAACTCGATGGTGTGGAACTATTAAGAGGAACCCGTGGTTCAAATCTATACACCATCTCTATCGAAGACATGATGAAGTTCTCTCCAATCTGCTTGTTGTCAAAGACTTCGAAAACAAAGTCATGGTTATGGCATCGTCATCTCAATCACTTGAACTTCGGCACCATTAATAACCTTTCCAGAAAGGACCTTGTCAGAGGCTTACCCAGATTAAAATACGAAAAAGATCATCTTTGCTCAGCTTGCCAATTGGGAAAAAGCACGAAATATGCCCATAAACCAAAACCCACAAACTCAGTAATGGAAGTTCTTCATACCCTTCATATGGATCTGTGCGGACCAATGAGAGTGCAAACGATAAATGGGAAGAAATACATTCTAGTCATTGTAGATGACTACTCTCAATTTACTTGGGTAAAGTTTTTGAGGACAAAGGATGAAACTCTAGATGTCATCATCAAACTTATCAAACAGCTTCAGGTTCGACTCAACAATACTGTTAGAATTGTTCGAACAGACAATGGCACAGAGTTTGTTAACAAAGACTTAATTCAGTTTTATGAAAGTATTGGAATCAGTCATCAAAGAAGTGTTCCACGAACTCCTCAACAGAACGGTGTAGTTGAAAGACGAAATCGAACTCTTGTGGAAGCCGCAAGAACAATGCTAATTTATTCAAAGTTTCCAATGTTTCTATGGGCTGAAGCCATTGCCACTGCTTGCTACACCCAAAATCGTTCCCTTATACATACCTCTCATGGAAAAACTCCATATGAACTTGTCCATAAACGAAAACCTGATCTCTCCTACCTTCGTGTGTTTGGTGCTTTGTGCTACCCAACGAATGACGGTCAAGATTTGGGTAAATTAAGAGCTAAGGCGGACATCGGAGTTTTTGTAGGTTATGCATCAAACAAGAAGGGTTACCGAATCTACAACAAAAGAACTAGAGATATCATGGAAACTATTCACGTCTCGTTCGATGAGCTGTCCGGGCAAATGCCTCCAGGACAACCCAGTTCTAGACTCGCATCATTAATTAGTCCCATCAGTTCTACTCTTGTATATGATTCTTCGCCAACAACTCCTTATGTACCTCCTTCAGAAGATGACTTGAAGAAACTGTTTGATCCAATGTTTGATGAACAATATGAGCCAAATGCTAATGATTTGTCAATTCCATCAACAATGGCTGCTCCTATCCCTATCAATGAAGATAACCCTTGAGTTTCTATGTCATTAAGTCAAGAAGCGCCTGCTGCTGATCACTCTGTCTCGTCAACAAATCATCAATCATCGAGTGTACATCATGAAATTGTTTCTGGCACCATTGATGGAGAGAATCTCTTTGCTACTCCTGAAGATGCACCATTTGAAAACATATTTGCTCCTGAATCATCATCAGAACCATCTTCATCAGGAGAAATCGACTCTGCTACTTCAGTTCCTCAACAACAACCACACGAACACCTTAGAAAATGGACACATGATCATCCATTGGACAACATCATTGGAAATCCCTCTCGTCCTGTATCCACTCGCAAACAACTTGCAACTGATGCCTTATGGTGCCTCTTCAACTCTGTACTATCCAAGGTCGAACCAAAAGACGTTAAATTTGCAATGAATGAAGACAGCTGTTTCAATGCCATGCAAGAAGAAATTCATGAGTTTGATCGACTAGATGTATGGGAATTAGTACCTGCTCCTGATTGTGCCATGATCATTGCTCTCAAGTGGATCTTCAATGTAAAGCTTGATGAGCATGGCGATGTATAAAGAACAAGGCTAGATTGGTTGCAAAAGGATACCGTCAAGAGGAAGGTATTGACTTTGAAGAATCATTTGCTCCAGTGGCACGCATCGAGGCAATCAGAATCTTCCTGGCTAATGCTGCAAGTAAGAATATGATTGTCTATCAGATGGATGTAAAGACGGCTTTTCTTAACGGAGATCTTAAAGAAGTCGTTTACGTCAGCCAACCGGAAGGTTTTGTGAATCCAGAGCATCCTACTCATGTCTATCGCTTGAAGAAGGCTCTTTACGGCTTGAAGCAAGCTCCAAGGGCATGGTATGATACGCTATCAAACTTTCTTCTATCTACTGGATTCAGCAAAGGAGCAGTTGATCCGACATTGTTCACAAGAAAGTCAGGCAAACATTTAATTCACGTTCAAATCTATGTTGATGATATTATCATTGCCTCGACTGACCCCAATGAATGTGACCATTTTTCTAAGGAGATGGGCTCTAAATTTCAAATGTCAATGATGGGACAAATGTCATTTTTCTTGAGATTACAAATTTCACAAAGTCCCAGAGGCATTTTCATTAATCAATCTAAATATGCAAATGAAATTTTAAAGAAATTTGGATTTGACACTTGTGACACCGTTGACACTCCCATGGTGGAACGTACCAAACTGGATGAGGACCACTCAGGGATCATGGTAGATCAAACAAAATATCGAAGTATGATTGGATCCCTGATGTACCTCATAGCCACTAGACCTGATATTCTGTTCGTTGTATGCATGTGTGTTAGATACCAGGCTAAGCCTACCAAAAAGCACCTTGAAGCGGTTAAACGGGTCTTTCGGTATCTCCAAGGAACCATCAACATGGGACTTTGGTACCCGAAGGACACCGGTATGTCACTAATAGCATATGCAGATGCAGATCATGCAGGGTGTCAAGATACTCGTCAAAGTACTTCTGGAGGTGCTCAGTTCTTGGGTGATAAGCTTGTGAGCTGGTCTTTAAAGAAACAAATGAGTACTTCTATTTCCTCTACAGAGGCTGAATACATAGCCATGTCATCTTGTTGTGCTCAAATCCTTTGGATGAGATCCCAATTATCTGACTATGGCTTTGAATTCAACAAAATCCCTTTGTACTGTGATAATAAAAGTGCCATTGCTCTCTCTTGCAACAACGTTCAACATTCAAGAGCCAAGCACATCGACATTCGACATCATTTCATTCGGGAACAAGTTGAAAAAGGTGTGGTGGAACTCTATTTTGTGAGGACTGAATACCAATTAGCAGACATCTTCACCAAAGCTCTTCCTATAGAACGTTTTGAGTTTATCCTTCCACGTCTTGGTCTAAAGAGTCTACAACCGGAAACACTCAAGCGTCTTCAAGAGGAAGACGAGGAGTAAAGGTCTTTATTCATCTATCTCTTGTATATATTTATTCAAAAAGCAAAATACAAAATTTCAAAACCCACAAAAGAAAATATAAAAATATAAAATTCTCAAAAAAAAAAAAAAAAAAATAGAAAATCTTGAAAATTTCCAAAATTGTTTGTTATTTTGTCATGTTTTTCCCTTATTCGATATCATCTACGGACTTTGTGTTGACATTCAAAGAATGTCACGGGTCTTTAGATGTTCTTCGAATGTACATAATTTTGTTTAAAAAAAAAAAAAACGAGGCGGAGAAAAATGGTAGTTTACTGTCATTTCAGGTAGTAACCAGTTTTAAAAAGTAAAGAACAGAGCCATGCTTTATCTTATTTTTCAAATCTCATGCTCTGATTCTTAAAACAAATGTTTGTCATCAAAAAGACAAATGTTTCTTTTTCCAAATATTTTTCCGTCTAATGATTCTTCTGAAAAATATTTGCCATCTAATGAAAACTAAATTGCTTTGAAAATACCTCGTACTCTATTATTCTTGTAAATCATCTGTGCTTATCATCTATCAAAATCTCCATCTCTCAATCAACAACTTGTGTCATTGATTGAGGGGGAGAATGATTTCAGTCAAATTAAAAAAAAAAATGTTATTTTGAAAGGTTATTTTTCAAACAATTGGCACGTAAATGAGCAAGGTTTATTCTTGGAAAATCAAAAAGAACAATGTTTTATACAATTGATTCAAAACCTTTGCTAATGCTATGTTTTCAAAAGATACTCTTGCATGTTTAAACAATGGAGTTTAAAGTCTGAAAATCTGATCCTTATCAGTTAAAATGTTCTTTTCAAAAGCAAGTCACTATTCTCCTAAAAAAGCTCTCAAAATTTAATTTAAATCAATAGAGATCACAACTCTCAAAGGATTTGGAAAGTGTGATCGGGGGAGAATTTGTGATTTAAATTGGATTTAAACTAATAACTTAATAATTGGTTTTATAAGTGTTTAGTAAGCTTTCCTCCTCACATGTGCCAAACGATTTCAAATTTTCCATGCACATGTTGAGGGGGAGCATCTTTTTAAACCACAAAGAATTGAAACGTGATTGATTTGTCTCTAAGTGCAGGTTCCCTCTAGTATGTGCAAAACTCTTTCAAACCTCAAGGCACATATTGAGGGGGAGCAAACTTTTGAAAACCTCATCCTTTCCCAATATGCTTTATCTACTTGATTTAATCAGGGAAGTGATGTTGATATCTTTTAGAAAATGGTAATCAAAGAAGTTAATTCTTCCTCTTGTCTCTGTGTGCTAAAACGATTTCAAATACATGAGGCACATGTTGAGGGGGAGCTCTTTTTCTAAAAATATCAAAAACAATTCAGGTACAAAATGCTTTGATAATATATCACAAGTATCTGGATTGATTTTCAAATGGTTTTCAATTGGTTCCAATTGCAGATGAACAATACCAAATAGACCGACCAAATTTACTTTATGTACGGTGGTATAAGGATGATAAGGTTAGATATTTGCTCCCATGATCCGCCAGAACCGGAGGGATCTAACCAGGGACAATCCACTAGTTAGTGTAGAAGTCCTTAGGTATGATGAAAAAAAGGAGAAAAGTGAGATATGGGAAGAGTGCGGACTAAGACTGAGCTAGTACTGGAATAAACCCAACAAGGTTCTAGTTATGAAGTCTCGGTAAGCACTGAAGAGGTTGAAGAATGAAAAAGAATTAAATGTGAAAAAGGGTGAAAAGAAATAGCCCTCAATTTATTCAACCTTAGGGCAGAAACCGGGTTCAATTCATATGCTACTGGTGGTTACCAAACCACTCAAGTTCCTCTTAAAAGGGCTTGTTTCATTATCACGGGGAACCGACACTATCTATCGACTTTCTCTTAGAGATAATTCAACGAAAGTGATCAAAGACATTTTCGTGCACTTTATTGCTAACTGTTGTATGCAGGTACGCCCGACGTTTGCAGCTGATCAGAATGAAGCGGTCAATCCATAGCCGCATGCTCACACTACACATTCATCTCTAAAGAAATCATAATAAGTGCTTCAACGACTCTGATACTTTCACTCCATGCTTCTGCTATGCTGCTGCAAATATCTTGAATCAGTAAAAGCTTCCGCTACTCTGATGAGAATATATTGATCGGGTCCCGAACGGTCAAGTTTGCTCACACAAGCCGGCCACTTGTGAATGGACGACCGTAAGAAACTTCAAACAGCTCAGAAACCAATACAATGAAGATCAGAGAATATAATGAATTCCCGGGTCGTTAAGTCCCACGGAGACTCAATGGTGTGTCAAAACAAACTCAGATGATAGAGTGATCACTAAGGATAGTGATCAATAAAGGTTTAGATTGAGAAATATTACACTACTGATTGCTTGGAAAGGAATTGGAAACAGAATAGAAAAGCACAACAATCAGATGAAAGAAACGTAAAACGTACGTTTAAAAACTACGTAAACGTACAAAATAAAAAGTGAAATTTAAAAAAATAAAAGACCTAAAAATATGAAAATAACATTTTTGAAATCCTAAAATTAAAAGAAAATTTATTAGAAAAAGAAAATTATTTTTACAACTATTTATTTAATTATTATTAATTAAAAACTAATTTAAACTAATTAAAATTAAGAAAAATAACAAATGAACAGTAAAAATTATGAGACTTTACAGGAAAATATAAAATATTATTCTAAGCCTGGGAAAAATATAAAAAGTTAGATAAGCCTACTAATAAGCTGAATTGGGCAAATAAGCAGTTTGAATAAGCACTTCAAATAAGCAAATAAGCACTGGAATGTACCAAAAGCTCAGGGATAGTGAAATACACTAAAACAAACTCAATTCAACTGAAAAACCTTAGATAAGCCCTGGCTGTAAGCCAGAAAGCTCAGCCGCAAGTCCTACAGCAAAATAGCTTTGGGACAGAGAAGATGGCTTTTCTTGAATTTTCTTTTACAAAACTATTTTACTACTGAAAATAAGCAACTTTTGTGAAGACACATTTTGGAGAACTCAAAGATAAGCCGAATGCAAGGCAATAAGCTCAACAGGGAGCTTTTTGGCTTAAAAGTGAGGTTATAAGCTCACAACAGCTAACAAGCTGGAACCAAAGGTTGAATAAGCTATAAACCAGTTATGGGAACTTAGAATAAGCAACAACAACAAGAAAAACACACTAAATAAGCATAAATAAGAAATAAGCAAAAAGGGAAGTTTGTGAAAAAGGGCTTAAAAGAAGCTAATGAATAAGCAGTTAATAAGCTAAGTAGAGATAAACTAATATTTTTCTAATTAAGATGAGCAGCTAAACTTTAATATCCCAAAAGCACAAGTCTTAACTCCTAATATTAAGTCCTACATGAAATTCACAAGTTTATTCAAAAATGGGTTTCTTATGAAATTTTGACTTTCAGCAGAATTGAAAACTTGACTTATTTGAACTTAGATCCTTTCTAATCTACTGAATAGGCTATAATAAGCTTATGTGAAACTAAATTAAGCAAGATAAACAACTTATACACTAATATGATGAGTTTGAACCTATAAATCCTAACATACAACAAATTATTGAAAATTAAAAGCTATTTTGACTATTTCACTAATAAGGACTGTATTTTATGACTTAAAAGGTCTAATAGGACTTAGTATAACAGATAACAACCACAAACAACAACAATAACTTAGTGCAACTCGAATAAAAAGCTTGATCCAAACACCCCTTAAAATGGCTCAAAATGAAGTTTTCAAAGCATAAGACTGCATAAACCTATTTCATCAAATCCAGAGATCATATTGTGTCAAAATAGACCTTTTTAAGCATAAACAAGTAGTCACTCAAGTGTAAACTTAGGATTATCAAGAACTAGCATATATAGTCAAAATACCATTTCAAACCACAATCAAATCCAAAACATAAATACCTAATATTAAGACATATTATGACTAACAAACAACAAAGAAACATAAAAACATCAAAATCAAAGCAAATAAACAACAAAACAGTAATATGCAATATTTAAGAAAATGGCTTACAAGTTGCAATACAAGCTGAGACAAAGAACTAGGACCCAAGAACAATTCCTATAGCCTCCCTTGAGGCACTAGTACCATATAAATCCAGAATCTAGCCAAAAACCAGTTTGACTTTCGAATTTTTGACAACAGTTGACTTTTGTTGACTTTTTCAAATTCTTTGCATAAAGGACAGAAAACTCTTCTAAAACACTTGCAATAGCTTTAATGAGTACAAAGGAGCTTATTAGAATGATTAAAATAGCTTATAACATGAAAAAGGATCAAGAACAATTTTGGCGGGAAATTAAGTGGAAGCTGTAAACTTGGAATTGATTAATGAAAACACTTCAATTATAACTAAATTCACTTGTTCAATACAGAAATTACAAAACCCAGCAAACTTTTACATGAAACTTAAAGCAGAAATTAAATTTACACTACGAAAATGGTCTAAAACTGTTCTTTCTCTTTTATAGCTCTCACAAAGTCTTCTCTCATCATTCTTGGCCCTTGATTTAGTCAAAACGATCCCAACCCTTGATTTTGCTTTTTGGCGCCAAAAGTCTTGAGCAGGTTTTTGCAATTAAGGAATTTTGGGTGGATGTGGAGGTGGAAGGGACAAACTGTGAAATAGGCATGGGGCTAGAGGTGAGGTGGAAGCCAAGTGGTGGTGGTTTTGAGCAGTGGTAAGTTTCAGTGTGTGAGGGAGAGGGAAAACAGGAAGTTTGGTTTGACTGGTATTGACCAGATATTTATTTAAGGACCAGATATTATTTAGTGGAATTATCTGCTGAAACGTATACCTTCAGCAGAAACCATCAGTGCATTATAACTTCAGCAGAAACCATTGATTTCAGCAGAATCAAACTTTTTTTTTTTTTTTTTTTTTTTTTAACTTTTTAAACTTGGGGAACTAAAACTGCCAATTTTGCAAACTTGATACGATTTTCATCTGATTTTGATATTTTTGTATTTAAAACACATAAAACACTTGTTTGTGATATTTTCATCATTTTAATGCATTTCTGAGTGTTTTCAGATGTTTTTGCAGTTTAAATGGTACAAAAATGATGAGTATTTAGACACTCATCAATCCCCCACACTAAGATATTGCTAGTCCCTAGCAATGTTTTGAGAAAAATTAATGGATTTCATCTCTTTACCAAAAGCCATTACTTCTGGAGTAGCCAATTGTTTCAGTTCAAGTAAGAACCTTGGTACAATGATAACCAAATGATTTTGAGCAAACCATCAGCTTTCAACGGTTTTGATTTGTCTTTACCAGAAGCCGTTTGCTTCTAGACTAGCCAACTCTTAGATAAATTATTAATATTATCTTTGGTGAGTCGATTACCAATTATGGTTTTCCACTGCCTTTACCACAAGCCATAACCTTGCGGGCTAGCCAACTCTTCACTAATTAAAGATATGGTGAGCTGAACACCATACAATTTTGGGCAAATTGCAAGCCATAAACGGATTTGAGATATCTTTACCAAGAGCCGTTTGCTCCTGGATTAGCCAATCCTTTAGTGGTTTAGACATGGTGGACTGATTACCATTTGTTGTGTTTAGTACATAGTACTTCCACTAAAATATTTTTTTTTAAATTTGGCCATTTTGGGGGAAAAAGGGACTAAAAGGGTACATTTATGATCAAATTCGCCAGAATTTCCCCCACACTTAGAAATGAATATTGTCCTCAATATTCAAAGTACCGGCTGTTATGCCGAAACTTAGAACGTAAAAAGATAACATTACTAGCTAAGTGTAGAAACACAACAATTATTCTCTTTTTTAATATTTACAATTTTCATTATTTTTTAGATCTATATACAACATGTGGGGCATCTCCCCCACACTTAGGTGGTACACACGGGTGAAAACCCATGTGGCATGCTACTGTTTTTGATTACCGAGTCGCTAGCTTGACTCGACCCCGAATTAATTGGTTCATGGGGAAGCAAAGTGGAAGAAACAATCTCCAATCGGACTTTCATTCAAGATGTTTGGACAAACATTTGAAGCACGTGAAAGTTCCACACCGATGAGATATACATAGAACCGGCTCAAAAATGATAAATGAAAATGCCGGGGTCAAAGATAGTATCTTCACTCCCGTGGGAGTTAAGACATGGAGAAGTCACACCGTATGTGACGAAAGGAAGAAAGGTTCGGATGATGTACGTTTCAAGCTCAAACATCTCATTAAAATTTTCATCCATGTGCATTTTTCTTCCAACGAGTATTTCTGGATTAGAATTTTTGTCTTCGCCAGAGGGCTCAACGGGATACTCGAAAGACATCTCATCAGTGAGGATAGAATCGTCATCACATGATGGAAAAGATAAGTTAGAATACAGAGGTGGGACAAGTGGTGTGCTCTGAGAGCTAGCAATTTCCACCACTTCCGTGATGGTCTCTGTATCGGCCTCAGACATTTCATCGAAAAGAGGATTTACTTTCCCAAAAGTGTAGTTGTTAGTGCAAATATTACGATATTTAATCTATACAGTCTCGTTTGTTTTGATTGATGACAAACATGTAACTTGTAATACATAACGTAAAATGTACAAGTTACTTGTAATCACACGTTGTCTCAACATACATTCAACACCTCTCGATGTCTCAAGTCCTCGTATGTTACAACACAGGTTCGTACATGTTTGTTATGTGGCATTATGATCAAACCCATTAACAAATCATTTAGAATGTTTAAAATACGTTTAGAGTCACTAAGTATTTTACTAGGTTAACCATTCTATTTCGAACCTCATTTTACATTTTGCATTCACAAGTATTTCATACAAATACTAAAGTTTACTTACACTTGACAAAATATATTTTATTTTGACAAGCACTCTTTTACAAAAGGTAACTAGACATTTTATTAACTAGTTACATAATACATTTTACAAGTTTACCTTGATAAACTTTTTAATCTAAAAATGGAAATACATGTTACATCATGTCATGCATCATCTTTGAAATCCTTGGAAGATCACTTGAATATTTTGGTTAGATTGATACTCAATAAATCAAATGTGATCTTAGTAAGATTTGGTAATACCTTGCAAAGATTTGGAGAAAGATTTTTTAGATTTTATGTCAGGTACCCACGGTACCAAATTGCATAAAGGACGGAACCCTTTTAAGGGGTCCGTGGTCCGTGGACGCTCCTGTCCACTTTTGGCTATAAATAGAAGCCCATTGTTTTCCCATTTCTTCACCACTTCAAAGCACATCTTCTCCACCTTCTTGCATACATTTAGATCAATCATTAACAATGTAATAACATACATTAAACACCCTAATGATCATGATCATAATGCTTCTAACATTCATCTTTGTTGTAAGCATACTCTTTGATCAACCAAGGAAATCTTGGAGATCTAGCCATCCCCACTCACCACAAGTTGAAGATCTATCACAAGAAGTTTAGGGAACTTGTGATCTTCATCATGAAGGCTTCCTATCAATGGAAGTTCATTTAGAAGTAGTTATTCATATCCATTAGACATTTGTGTCATGGATCATTAGTGTAAACATCATTGCATCATAACAACACTTTCACCAAACTAGATTAGATGGTTTATGTGTTTGTGCCATAAAACACAAGGTTTGTTATGTTGGGCCATAAAACATATTGGGAGTGGTTGTACCCTTGTAAAAGAACTCGACATCTAGCTTAGTGTCGGAAATATTGTATAGGCGACGTTAGGTTGGTTCTACCTCGAACTAGAACCCGGTATTTAGCTTTGTACCGGAAAAAGTGTAAGCGACGATTGTAAGGTTTTCTCCGCCGAGAAGGGAGCTTGTTGATTTAGTGAAGTAACTCTCGAGTTGGGTACTCGGGGAGTGGAGTAGGGCGGAAAGGAGATCCGTGACCGAACCACTATAAATCATCGTGTTCGGTTTGCACTTTCCTTTCTTTATCTCTTTACTTTTATAGTTGCACTATACTATTGCTTGTGATGTGGTTTGATGTTAATGCTTGTGTGATAACATGGTTTACTATGCTTTACATTAGTCACAAACAATAATTGGAACTTTCATATTATAACAAGCTTCATAAGTGATTTGATACAAAAGATCTAAAGTTTTTAAACGGTAACGTATTCACCCCCCCTCTACGTTTCCACAATTGGTATCAGAGCCATGTAGCTCTTATTTTCAAAACAAATGGTTTTTAAAATAGAGTACGATCCATGTATCAAATTACCATTGAAGTGAAAAATAATATGAAAAATGCTTTGCTTGTTATACTTAGAAATTTTGTTGTTAAATGTAACTTTGTATACAAGCTTGAAGGTTTTCTTGAAAAATAAAATAAAAGTTTGTTGAAAGAACTAGTAAGTATTGTATTGTGTGCTTATAGAAAATTTACGAAAAAAAATATGATTTTAAAGGAGTGTTTGGGATAACTATAAATTTAGTTGAAAAATCACCTCCGTAAATGTTTAAGATAAGTTACATAAGTAGATATGTTGTTAAATATGTGTATTATATGTTTAATATGAAATCTAGTAAGTCACACACGTTTTCTCTATGTCAAATACTAGTTTTGGTGAATCTGTCTCAGAGGACCACGACACCAAATCTTATAAAGGGCGGATCCCTTTATTTGGTTCCGTGGAATCCGTGTGTAAAGTATGCAGTTTTTTGGGCAACTTCAAAAAATCATAACTAATTAACCGTAAGTCCGTACGAGTCGAGCCACCTATCATTTTAAAGGGAATTGAGTCTACTTTCATTTAAAAATACTCTCATGGCCTGAGTCTAATTTTAAATAAGTGAAATATACCAAATACTACAGTATGTCTATAATATTGAGTTTCGCTTTAACATAAAAACTCAAAATTTTGAATCAAGCAATTTAAGTTGGTATTCTTAGAACTTTGATACAACTTCCTTTGAAACTAAATAATTTGGTAATATGTTAAAGGAAACTAATCAAGCTTGGTATACATCGTCATATTTAAACGCAAAATGACGAAAAGTGTCTTTTTTGTTATGCTATGCTAAATGACCACTTGTTTATGTTGTTTGCATATATGTTGCTTGCTTACTTTTCAAATTGTTGTTTACACTTGTTTGTTTGCATAATATAAGTGTCAATCTTGCCATGTTATTTATTCGCTTGTTTGACGATTTCTGTTTATGCACAATAGGTTATTTGATAGATTTTGTGCACTAAGTTGGAAAATTGTTTTACCATCGCTTGTAGAATTAGATCACTTCATTTGCATAGGTTATACTAACATCTCGCATAACTTATGAAATGTCATAACTCACTTAGCAATAAGTACTAAGTAAATTAGTCAAGTACTTTGAAAAATGAAGGTTTTAAGAGAGTGTTTGGTACAAGGACAAAAACAATGTTGTATGATGTAATTTATGTGTTTTCGCTTCGTAGGATTATAAACTAACTTAAAACATTGATGTATGCTAACCGGTTCATGCAGGGGGATAACACACGGGTGTTATCAAGTTTTACCCATTTTCACTTATATGTGAAAATCGTTAGCCCTTGGTCAAAGTCTATGCTCCACTATGTTTGTATATGTGTTATTGACTTTTCCTAACTAGAAATGATTAATGTCACATGTTTTAAGCAAAAATTCAGGTTTCGGAAAACTCCCCGACACCTAAAAAAATGGGTCTGTGAAGTTTTCTGGTGTCCACGGATTAGACGGCACCAAAAATTTGGTACCGTCTGTTATGCATTTTGGTACCGCCGTTCCTGTACAGGCGGACCAGGCGGCACCAAATTAAGGGTTCCGCCTGTGCTAAAAATTGGTGCCGTGGATTCTACAGGTAAGTTGTTTAATTTTACTAAATCTCGCAATCTAATTTACCAAATTTTGTTTCTAGGATAGTTGTTAATGCATATCTTTCATACCTCACTCAACACATCCTCAATGAATTAACTTAGGATGTTTGACATGATCTTAGACACTTCCATCTCATTAGAAACTAATATCTTTGTATGAATTAACATCAAATCCATGAATCCTTAGTTCCATAAATCGACAAATTCAAGATGATCATTTTCACACCTTCACTGTTACTTTTCCTCAAGCTTAGCATTTCTTAAAGCAAAGTCAAAATGACTAAATCCTTAACCTCAAATAAGCCACTTAAGAAAACCACTAGGATTAGCATTTGATCTTGTTGCTACATTAACTTGAACTCTTCATCCTTAGACTCATTACACCACCAACATCTCCTCACCCGTTTGCGGATGACTTAGATGACTTACCGAGACTAACAAATCTGGACTCATTATTTGCAAAGGTATCATACACAAATCTATCATATGACTATAGATATTGTTTTGTATCTACATGTATTGCCTCACTTGGTTAACATGAAAATAATGTGTCATCCTTCAAGACGATAAGTATTTACATAGAGTCATAACTCACATGTATGTTAAAGACATACTATCAAGTCTTGTTATCCTTGAGTTCAATATAAGATTTATAATCTCAACAAATTAGGATTGACAACTTAAGTATTTCATCCGAAATATTCAAGTATATGTGACTTACGATTGTAGTCATTAAAAGTCACATCCGAAAAATCAACACCCAAGTATTTTAACAACATATGTTGAAACACTTATCCAAAACAAACAACCCACTGTGCCACTTATCCCTCTTTAACACCTACTATCCCTCTTCCATCTTTTGGCACCATTAAGCGTATTGCTCATGAACTTCCAAGAGCATCCTTTAAATCAAACGTGCCCTTTCAAAGTGAACCTATACCTCAACCCCTAAGCTTCATAGACATAACCAAAACGTCAAGCACTTCACCCACTAGTTGTAGCAACCTATGAACCATAAGAATTAGTATCCGTACTTTTTGTGTTCAACATCTATGGACAAATAATCAACTTAAGTACTCCCATAGCACAACAAACCCCTACATCACCACATCCTTATTTAGACACACTAGAAGACCTACCACCTAGATCAACCAATCCACCATCCTTGCCATCATTTGAATTCGTTGAGTGTATTGCTCAAAAAGCCCTTGTGTCCAACACTTGTACTGAATCAAATGCACGTTTGAACAAACTCAACCATCCTTTCCCACATATAAGGACTTAGATAATTCATTATGTCTAGAACCTCAACTATCAAATAAGCATGGTGCTCTTGGTAAGTGTTGTCAATTTCCACTAGGTATAAGTAGTACTACCTTCACAAATAATCAAAGTATTAGTAATACTTTGTCGTTAAACTTCTGCATAAATTTCGTTAAACTTCAAATCAACATTTTAACAACATATGTTAAAATGCAATCTCAAAGCCAACATCATACACCCCAAGCAACAATGACTCTTGAGGAGTATACATAAGAAACTCGAGTGAATTCCTCTTGTCATCATCTAGTGAATATAATCTTGAGACCAAGTTTATTTAGATGGGACTATCCGATTCAAACACTTTGGCTTCATATCTTCATTTAGGAAAACATGATGTTTTGAAGAACATTATGACTAAGATTCATGTGTTAAGCTTTCATTTTGTTAAAAGGATATTGTATATCCTATGCATCACTCTTGCGACATAAATAGTTGTGTTACAAGAGATTTCATTACACCTCATTGGCTAAATGATCTTGAAACAAACATCTACAAGTTCTGTGAACTAGCATATCCAATTCATCTTGTCATACATGTTTTCATAAGCATGATAACTTTATCCCATGGGATAATCTCATTTGTTGAAAGATACTATTTGTATCTATTTCCTTTCAAGCGTACATCATAACCTAACCTTGCTCAAAACGAGTGCACATCCAAGGTTAAAACTACACAATTTTAGAGCATACACAAGATCTATTGAAGTTGGTAACCTCACTTAGATTCTTGTTAAATAATGTTCCAAAGAGCTTTCTTGAGAACGTTCTTAGTTTAACATATTCCATTCTCTAGTCTTAGATGATCAATTCACATTTAAAGTACAAGATGTCATCCATTAGAGCATACAATTAGCTGTGTAATTTGAACAACTTTCAATTCTAAACACAAGATTAAAACACATTGTTTATCAAACACACCATTGTTAAAATTCATGTGTATAACATGACATCTTCATCTCCTTAGTTATATTGCATATTAGTTGTGTCACATTAAGCCAAGTATTGGTAAACTATCATCTTTTATACACTTTAATAGGCAAAAGTAGGAGTTCCCATCTTTCTAACATGAGAATGATTACTGGAGAATCTATTGCACTAGAAACTCAATTTGACCTAACGGTTGAATTGCTTCCTGGAGAGAAGTTGGGTTTGTGGAATCACCCGTAAAAATGGTCGTGTTTAGCCTTAATTGAGCACCGCTAGTAATAGTCTCATATTCATTCTCCAACTTGAAAAATCTGTTTTCCTATACTTGCCTAAAGTAAGTGTTAAAACATTGATAGTTTGCCTCGCCTTAGGAATACTAATCAAACAAGTAGTATATTTGAATTTTCTTTTAAAACCACTTGCATTGCACTTACATGTGTTGATTACATGTTCTTGTTTGATACGATAAGTTGATTTGACATTATCTTAGTGTTTGATAACTAGTCAAATGTGTAAACCTTAGTAAAACCACTTGCATTGCACTTACATGTGTTGATTACATGTTCTTGTTTAATACGATAAGTTGATTTGACATTATCTTAGTGTTTGATAACTAGTCGAATGTGTAAACCTTAGTACGGTTTTAACTTTATAATGCTTGTATTCTTGTTTTATGCTACTAAACGTTTAAACCTAAAACTTTATTTGCATAATACTTACTTTTGAATTAATTTTAGCATGATTAACATGTTACTTATGAAATCATAATATGTCATTTTGATACGTGATAATTCTGATATGATAAGTTTGTGTTTGAAAGCTATTAGTTGGCATTCATTATATCTATGTGTAGTACGATCCAAATGATACATGCTCCAAATTGTTATGTCTTAAACATGGCTTGCATGAATCTTTCATCCTGTTTCTTTTGCTTCTTGTCACACTATTTGTTTGCTACATGTGCACATATAATATGTCAAAGTGCTTTTGGTATGACAAACTTTTAGAAACCTTTTTATCTTACAAACTAATCACTTAGATTGTTGTGTTAATTTACAAGCCAAGTATGCTTAAGCGTCTAAGTCTAACGACAAAACAATCTCAAAATGAAATGTCTTGAATAAAGTTGTATTCTTGCATAATATGATTGTCTTGATGCTATCTTGTATGGTGATTTCTTGTCTACTAAAGTGCAATGTGTTTTTGTTTATATAATATGTTATCATTTGATTTCTATCATGTTAACATCTTTTGTCACTAACAAATTTGTTTTGTAGGTTGATAACAAATTATTTGTTATCTCACTTGGTTCTAACTTTTATATGCTCATTTTTGCATAATCCCCTTTATTGCTATGTAGATTAGTACTATGCTTTATGGGACCCCTACACTTGCATATAGTTTAAAAGCATATAGAATTAAGTTCTAGAGGGTTTGGCTTTGCATTTTTGTCTTTCAACCAACCTCTTTCCAAATCTCATTTTTGCTTCCGCTTTCCAAAAATCACCTCCATCATTATTTAGTTATAACAATACTCTAATCCTCTTCACATCCTATTAGGAAACCACATGCCTCATCATACGATCATCTCGTATTAATTGAGAAGAGGTACGTGACTTTAAGGATGAAGTTCATTGTATGATAACCATCATCCAGAAAAACATCACTAAGCTCATCTCTTTCGTTAACCCGAAAAACCTCCTAAACACTTTGTTGTCATTCCTTATTTGATACATTACACATTATGTTGGATGTCCACCAATTAAGGGGGAGAGAAATCCATTCACATAATTGTCTTTTGTCAAATTTTATGTCTCTTAGACTCTAAAATACCAACACATAGGCAAACACCACTTAGCTAAAATCGGTTCACGAAACCACAACTAGTTCAACCTTTTTAACCTTATATCACAAGTTTGCACCAATACCTCATCAAGTGAAAAACACATCATGTGTTTTACAAACTTCTTCATCTCCACAATCAACAAATCTAGGATTTTCCTTAAACTAGCACATTACAACTTCACTATCTAGAACACCATCATAGGATCTTTTCTTTTTCTCGCTTGACATATATCATGCATGTCATTGTCAGTGCAAACGATATATTAATCAAAATAGCCATTTCCAACACGTTGGTCCATCCAACTCTCACTTATATGATGTCATTCTCATCCTCATATAGGTACTCATTAATATTATTAGTATTTTCCATATTGTCTTCACTTCTTTTCAAAGTGATAATCATCCATGTCGGTCAAAACCATGCTAATACTACCTTTCCCATTGTCACCTAGAATAGGTCATTTTTATAATTCGTGTCAATCAATGAACGAATTTATCTTCATGTTATCACTTTTATATATTCTTAGATAGAACGCATTATTGATTATTCTTGGGTTGAAGCATATGAGAACTTGCTCATAACAATAGGTTGTTAGCATCAATAAATCATTCAAATCATAACCCTTATGCATCATTGAAATGCAATGTCCATTCATATATTTTTTTTCCTCTTAGCTTTGGTCACTTGACATGACGAAAGGATTGCATGAATCCATATTTTTTATACATACGAGTTTCTAACTCCTTAATAGCTTCCTACCTAATCACCACCACCTTCCATCACCACTTTCACTAATCATCACCACCATGGATTAGCGAAAACTTGCTTTTGTAAATTTCGAGTCATCTACCATCACCACATGAATCCTACTAGTAAACCGACACCAACACTAGCACCACTAGTGTCACACCCGGTGGGAGACTTCATATCTTCTTTCTAGGAACTATTATGTAGGTTTTTATCATATTATATTCTCACTTTTCTTATGATTGTAATTAGGAGACTACACTTCATGAGATATTTGATTATATCATTTATCACATATATACATCTTATTTTTCTTTGTGAATAAGATAAAATATATTGCACTAATGTTTTTCATTGTAGGTTCATCATCATATACACTCGATTGTATATAATTTACTCATCTAAGGATGAAGTTTGCATCAATTATTTTTCTTATTTTAGGTGCTTCTTGACACCTTAGAACAAGGAGGAATGTCCTTTAAGCACTCATATTGCATTGTCTATACACTTGGTTGTATATGACATATTTGTCTAAAGACAAAGCTTCTATTATACTAATATTTATTTTGAAGGTTCATCTTGACGCCCTAGAGCAAGGGGAGCTTCCGTCAAGAATTTACTGAATGCATCTTATACACACTTTGTTGTATAACACTTACTCGTCCAATGACGAATATAGTTTTGCACTAATATTTGTTTTGTAGGTTTTAATCATACCCTGACGCCTCAAACAAGGGGAAGCAACCGTCAAGGGGGAGCATGCACGCTTTTAGCATCATTCTCACTTTTCAACAAGCATTTGTGCTTTGATAAAAAGTGGAGAAAATAGGCTAACATTGCTATGCATTTTTCTTTTTCATATATTTCTCATAATTTTTGTTGCATAAAACTAACCTTGATGTAGGTTAAGCCTATTTATTTGATCCATGGATCCGCTACCAAACAAGGGACGGATTGTAGTGGACGATTTAACTTCACTAGGGATGATGCAAGCTCGCCTTTTTGGGGAGAAATTAAGTTAAACTCCAAGGACACGCCCTTTTTGTTTCGACAAAAGGGGGAGAAGAGTGTAAACGGAGAAGGTAATGTAAAGGTAGTAAGGATACAAGTAACTTTTTACATTTTACTTTCTATTACGTTTACATATATTTGTCATCATCAAAAAGGGGGAGATTGTTAGTGCAAATATTACGATATTTAATCTATACAGTCTCGTTTGTTTTGATTGATGACAAACATGTAACTTGTAATACATAACGTAAAATGTACAAGTTACTTGTAATCACACGTTGTCTCAACATACATTCAACACCTCTCGATGTCTCAAGTCCTCGTATGTTACAACACAGGTTCGTACATATTTGTTATGTGGCATTATGATCAAACCCATTAACAAATCATTTAGAATGTTTAAAATACGTTTAGAGTCACTAAGTATTTTACTAGGTTAACCATTTTATTTCGAACCTCATTTTACATTTTGCATTCACAAGTATTTCATACAAATACTAAAGTTTACTTACACTTGACAAAATATATTTTATTTTGACAAGCACTCTTTTACAAAAGGTAACTAGACATTTTATTAACTAGTTACATAATACATTTTACAAGTTTACCTTGATAAACTTTTTAATCTAAAAATGGAAATACATGTTACATCATGTCATGCATCATCTTTGAAATCCTTGGAAGATCACTTGAATATTTTGGTTAGATTGATACTCAATAAATCAAATGTGATCTTAGTAAGATTTGGTAATACCTTGCAAAGATTTGGAGAAAGATTTTTTAGATTTTATGTCAGGTACCCACGGTACCAAATTGCATAAAGGACGGAACCCTTTTAAGGGGTCCGTGGTCCGTGGACGCTCCTGTCCACTTTTGGCTATAAATAGAAGCCCATTGTTTTCCCATTTCTTCACCACTTCAAAGCACATCTTCTCCACCTTCTTGCATACATTTAGATCAATCATTAACAATGTAATAACATACATTAAACACCCTAATGATCATGATCATAATGCTTCTAACATTCATCTTTGTTGTAAGCATACTCTTTGATCAACCAAGGAAATCTTGGAGATCTAGCCATCCCCACTCACCACAAGTTGAAGATCTATCACAAGAAGTTTAGGGAACTTGTGATCTTCATCATGAAGGCTTCCTATCAATGGAAGTTCATTTAGAAGTAGTTATTCATATCCATTAGACATTTGTGTCATGGATCATTAGTGTAAACATCATTGCATCATAACAACACTTTCACCAAACTAGATTAGATGGTTTATGTGTTTGTGCCATAAAACACAAGGTTTGTTATGTTGGGCCATAAAACATATTGGGAGTGGTTGTACCCTTGTAAAAGAACTCGACATCTAGCTTAGTGTCGGAAATATTGTATAGGCGACGTTAGGTTGGTTCTACCTCGAACTAGAACCCGGTATTTAGCTTTGTACCGGAAAAAGTGTAAGCGACGATTGTAAGGTTTTCTCCGCCGAGAAGGGAGCTTGTTGATTTAGTGAAGTAACTCTCGAGTTGGGTACTCGGGGAGTGGAGTAGGGCGGAAAGGAGATCCGTGACCGAACCACTATAAATCATCGTGTTCGGTTTGCACTTTCCTTTCTTTATCTCTTTACTTTTATAGTTGCACTATACTATTGCTTGTGATGTGGTTTGATGTTAATGCTTGTGTGATAACATGGTTTACTATGCTTTACATTAGTCACAAACAATAATTGGAACTTTCATATTATAACAAGCTTCATAAGCGATTTGATACAAAAGATCTAAAGTTTTTAAACGGTAACGTATTCACCCCCCCTCTACGTTTCCACAGTAGTCATTATTAAATTCAAAAAGAGGATTTGAGAAAATCCCGGAAGTAACCTCAGAAATGTCGAGAGAATCACAAAAAGGCAAATCACAATCACTATCAGATATATCCTCAGACTCACTTGGGATTGGAACAAGATCCTCAACACTTGATGACTCCGTTTCCGGAATTGTGCCAAGATGCTCATCCTCCATTATGAGAGAGTCTTTGGAAGCAATAATAGGTACGATAGGTGTGATAGCAATAGACTGAGGGAGTTGAGAAATGATATCGTTCAATTGAATAGCACTCTCCTCGTCGTCCTCATAATATTCCCTCATTTGAATATTATCCTCATCATCATCGTCATCATATCGGATTCTTATATTCATCTGCTGAAGCTTACATACCATTCTTTTCATTTGTAGTTTCTTTCGAATGCGTATTTCTTCAGAACTTTGTGGAAGATTACACTCCTCGTAATCATTGAGATGCTGTGAAGGCTCGGAAGTCTGATGACTGACGGAATACTGTGGGGGTTGGAAATTGTCAAAACCGGGAGAATTGGAATTGTGAAAATTTTGATTCATCGGTTGACATTCAAAAGTCGCATGAGGACCCCCGCAATTCTCACAACAGAGATAATTGGGAAAATAACTTTCACCAAAGTTCTGATTGTAACATGGTTCCGGCTCATAGACAAGCGGGACCCGTGGTGGACAATCAAAACCGTAATGAGAATCATTCTCACAAAACTCGCATGAGTAGGATTCGTATTGGGGCTGTGGAGGTAGGTAGGAAAAATCGGGTGTTTCATTTGAAATGGGATCGGGATTACCGACAAACTTGTCTCCGAAATTCACATTGGTACATCGCCGACAATTTCCACCGTTAAATGGACCTCCACACCAGGAACATGTCGAAAACCATGACATGAAGAATTAAACGGATAAGAAGATAAGGAATGAAGAATTAAAAAGATTAGAGGATAAAGGAATGGAGAATCAAACAGATTAGAAGATAAAGGATGGATATTTTTGGATTTTTGAAAAACAGGCTATAAAAACAAAGAATGAAAATATTTTTGGCGTTTTTAATACTTTAGGAAAAGTGTTAATGAACTTTTTGGATTTTCTTATAACTTTACAAAAAACTGTTTACAAATGATGGGTTATGTGCAAGAATGGGTCTGAAAATGGCTAAACACACGCTAAAGCCTCCCCGGCAGCGGCGCCAAAATTTGATCGGGTCCCGAACGGTCAAGTTTGCTCACACAAGCCGGCCACTTGTGAATGGACGACCGTAAGAAACTTCAAACAGCTCAGAAACCAATACAATGAAGATCAGAGAATATAATGAATTCCCGGGTCGTTAAGTCCCACGGAGACTCAATGGTGTGTCAAAACAAACTCAGATGATAGAGTGATCACTAAGGATAGTGATCAATAAAGGTTTAGATTGAGAAATATTACACTACTGATTGCTTGGAAAGGAATTGGAAACAGAATAGAAAAGCACAACAATCAGATGAAAGAAACGTAAAACGTACGTTTAAAAACTACGTAAACGTACAAAATAAAAAGTGAAATTTAAAAAAATAAAAGACCTAAAAATATGAAAATAACATTTTTGAAATCCTAAAAATAAAAGAAAATTTATTAGAAAAAGAAAATTATTTTTACAACTATTTATTTAATTATTATTAATTAAAAACTAATTTAAACTAATTAAAATTAAGAAAAATAACAAATGAACAGTAAAAATTATGAGACTTTACAGGAAAATATAAAATATTATTCTAAGCCTGGGAAAAATATAAAAAGTTAGATAAGCCTACTAATAAGCTGAATTGGGCAAATAAGCAGTTTGAATAAGCACTTCAAATAAGCAAATAAGCACTGGAATGTACCAAAAGCTCAGGGATAGTGAAATACACTAAAACAAACTCAATTCAACTGAAAAACCTTAGATAAGCCCTGGCTGTAAGCCAGAAAGCTCAGCCGCAAGTCCTACAGCAAAACAGCTTTGGGACAGAGAAGATGGCTTTTCTTGAATTTTCTTTTACAAAACTATTTTACTACTGAAAATAAGCAACTTTTGTGAAGACACATTTTGGAGAACTCAAAGATAAGCCGAATGCAAGGCAATAAGCTCAACAGGGAGCTTTTTGGCTTAAAAGTGAGGTTATAAGCTCACAACAGCTAACAAGCTGGAACCAAAGGTTGAATAAGCTATAAACCAGTTATGGGAACTTAGAATAAGCAACAACAACAAGAAAAACACACTAAATAAGCATAAATAAGAAATAAGCAAAAAGGGAAGTTTGTGAAAAAGGGCTTAAAAGAAGCTAATGAATAAGCAGTTAATAAGCTAAGTAGAGATAAACTAATATTTTTCTAATTAAGATGAGCAGCTAAACTTTAATATCCCAAAAGCACAAGTCTTAACTCCTAATATTAAGTCCTACATGAAATTCACAAGTTTATTCAAAAATGGGTTTCTTATGAAATTTTGACTTTCAGCAGAATTGAAAACTTGACTTATTTGAACTTAGATCCTTTCTAATCTACTGAATAGGCTATAATAAGCTTATGTGAAACTAAATTAAGCAAGATAAACAACTTATACACTAATATGATGAGTTTGAACCTATAAATCCTAACATACAACAAATTATTGAAAATTAAAAGCTATTTTGACTATTTCACTAATAAGGACTGTATTTTATGACTTAAAAGGTCTAATAGGACTTAGTATAACAGATAACAACCACAAACAATAACAATAACTTAGTGCAACTCGAATAAAAAGCTTGATCCAAACACCCCTTAAAATGGCTCAAAATGAAGTTTTCAAAGCATAAGACTGCATAAACCTATTTCATCAAATCCAGAGATCATATTGTGTCAAAATAGACCTTTTTAAGCATAAACAAGTAGTCACTCAAGTCTAAACTTAGGATTATCAAAAACTAGCATATATAGTCAAAATACCATTTCAAACCACAATCAAATCCAAAACATAAATACCTAATATTAAGACATATTATGACTAACAAACAACAAAGAAACATAAAAACATCAAAATCAAAGCAAATAAACAACAAAACAGTAATATGCAATATTTAAGAAAATGGCTTACAAGTTGCAATACAAGCTGAGACAAAGAACCAGGACCCAAGAACAATTCCTATAGCCTCCCTTGAGGCACTAGTACCATATAAATCCAGAATCTAGCCAAAAACCAGTTTGACTTTCGAATTTTTGACAACAGTTGACTTTTGTTGACTTTTTCAAATTCTTTGCATAAAGGACAGAAAACTCTTCTAAAACACTTGCAATAGCTTTAATGAGTACAAAGGAGCTTATTAGAACGATTAAAATAGCTTATAACATGAAAAAGGATCAAGAACAATTTTGACGGGAAATTAAGTGGAAGCTGTAAACTTGGAATTGATTAATGAAAACACTTCAATTATAACTAAATTCACTTGTTCAATACAGAAATTTCAAAACCCAGCAAACTTTTACATGAAACTTAAAGCAGAAATTAAATTTACACTACGAAAATGGTCTAAAACTGTTCTTTCTCTTTTATAGCTCTCACAAAGTCTTCTCTCATCATTCTTGGCCCTTGATTTAGTCAAAACGATCCCAACCCTTGATTTTGCTTTTTGGCGCCAAAAGTCTTGAGCAGGTTTTTGCAATTAAGGAATTTTGGGTGGATGTGGAGGTGGAAGGGACAAACTGTGAAATAGGCATGGGGCTAGAGGTGAGGTGGAAGCCAAGTGGTGGTGGTTTTGAGCAGTGGTAAGTTTCAGTGTGTGAGGGAGAGGGAAAACAGGAAGTTTGGTTTGACTGGTATTGACCAGATATTTATTTAAGGACCAGATATTTTTTAGTGGAATTATCTGCTGAAACGTATGCCTTCAGCAGAAACCATCAGTGCATTATAACTTCAGCAGAAACCATTGATTTCAGCAGAATCAAATTATTTTTTTTTTAATTTTTTTTTTAAACTTTTTAAACTTGGGGAACTAAAACTGCCAATTTTGCAAACTTGATACGATTTTCATCTGATTTTGATATTTTTGCATTTAAAACACATAAAACACTTGTTTGTGATATTTTCATCATTTTAATGCATTTCTGAGTGTTTTCAGATGTTTTTGCAGTTTAAATGGTACAAAAATGATGAGTATTTAGACACTCATCATATATCATGATCCAGAATGTGAGCATGTCGGTCCAAATGTCACAACATCACATAATACCAACACCACAATGGATGAGTCAGAGATTTATGTTAGCTGATGATCTCAATGCTGGCTCAAAACTCATCATCACGTGGATCAGTTAAAGACCTCCACTTGAAATTATCCAAACATGCGGAACATGAAGAATCAAAGACTACGAGCTACTGAGCAAAGAACTTAATCAAGAATCCTAGAACAATCTAATGTAATATCTGTTTGTATTCATTGTAAATTGAGGTGACCTCCCTTAGGGGGAGATTGTTAGGAATTAGAAAATTCAGTCGTTAAAGAGTCGGTCACCTCAAGTATATGTATTCGATAGAAAGCTCGTAGTCGTAGTCAAGTTATGTTAGTAAGTAGTTTGTTAAGTAACACCGTGGAGGACGGACGGGTCTTTACCCACTGTATGCCTGATCCACAACCCGTAGGTGGCGTTTATTTGTAAGACACTATAAATACCCTCTACCTCCCAATGTAGAGGGTTGGAGCTTCAATACCATTTTTCTTTGTTTCACATAGTTCCCAACTCTCTTCCCTTTCTCTCTCTAAACCTTGTTAATGCCACTTGTGATTATGGTTTAATGTGTTTGTGAAATCCTATATCTTACACTTGTGTTATCATGAAAAACCTTTAAAGAACGTTCACCCAACAAAGGCATTGTAAATCCACTCAGTTCTAAGTTTCGCCCATACAAAACTTACAACTTGTGTGTTTACAACCCACTGCATAAAAGTAGTATGTCTAGTAGTCAAGTATACGTTGTCATAATAGTTCATAATATAGCACCACGTATATAATAATGTATGACAGGCAAAGCCCCTAGAATAAATAATATGCGTCCCGTAACATAATGAAAGAGAGGTTAGCCGACCTCTAATAGCGCTATCCATACTATCTACTGATAGGAGACTAACAATGCGAATGTACGAACAATACATCATTCAACTATTATATACAATTAAGAACGCTCCGAACATGGGAGACTTTGCATGCTCCACCAATAAGGCGAGACTTTAGGTCAAGAACGCTCCACCAAAATGGCGAGACTTTTAGGTCATAGTACGTACGATTCTTTAAGTTTAAAATAGGTCATAAGTTAATAATTAAGTTCAAGGGTTTGATTCAAGTTCAAAAGTTCAAGTCAAAAGAGCTCATAAAAAAAAATATTAATCAATTTAGTTAGAGTATGATTCATGCATTCCACCCCAAAATATAGTAAAACGGTAAAAAGGGGATTGTGAATACTCACGGTAATCCTTAAAAGTTTAGAGTACTTGTGAAAGTAAATGAAAATAGTTGAGCATGTATCTCCCCCAAAAGTAATTCAAAACATATAAAAGTAGGGGCTATGAAACTCACCTGATGCAATAATTATAATGACAAGAGTGGATACACTGAAATGAGGTGCAATCTCTATCTGCAACTTTGAAATGTGAAGAGGTTTGGGTAACAAGGTGCTTAATAACTTCTTGGTTTTTATTTCAAAACCTAATATAGAAGTATACTAGAGTTGTTTAGACACTTGATCTTGGAAAATCTTTGGTTTTTTCTTGTTTTCTTGCTTGGCGGACCATCAACAAAGGAAATGAGAGGGTTTCATGCCTTTTACACCTTTTAGTATGTGTAGGTATGTATTTTAGATTAGCAAATATCTTGTATAATACAATATCTAGTCATAAAAATGAGTATGTGTACACTTATGATCAAGATATTTAATAAAATGGATGACAAGGGCAAAATGGGGAAGCAATGTTGTGTAATTTGATGATTAAATGTGTTTGAGGTTATGTATATTGTATATTTTGAACATATAAATAGTTATTTAGTGTAGCGTTAGCTAGAAATCAATTTTAACGGAACAAAATAAAACATATCGAAGTCATAAAAATTATAAAAATGCATTTCTCGCAAGTATTGAGTGAATAAATAATTATCGAATAGAATTTACGAAAACCGTCGTAAATATATATATATAACAATATATATGCAAAATAAATCCAAAACATCGGGTAAACTATTAATATAATTTTTATAGTCTTAAAATGAGTATAAAAATATATCTGGATAATTGTTGGAAGTGTCGGATCAATTATTCAAAATAAATGACCGTGCGATAGCGTTTATTTAATAAATAAATATACGTTAATAAAATATGCAAACCCATACATGAACTAATATGAAGATGATGTTGCTGATGATATGTAGACTAACTCTAGTCTATATGTAGTATTCTCAATGATGTTCCATGAATACGCAGCTTAACCCTTACGGTTACGCGAATTTGATACTCGTAAACTTAGTTTACGAAAAATGATGAATAGTGAATCATGAATAGTGATTTTTCTCCGGGAATGAATAGTGTTTCGTGAATAGTAAAATTTTAAAATAACCTCTCAAAGTCGCAAACTAACTTCAAAAACGATGAATAGTAAAAAGATGAATAGTAAATTCCTGAGATGAATAGTAAAAATTTCAAAGTTTGTAAAATGACCTGAAATTGAGAATTGTCACAAGAAATCTCGTCAGGGGTAAATTAGTCTTTTTTCATGTTTTTTACATTTCACCCTCAAAATTCAAATGCATATAACTTTTAAACGACAAATTTTTAGAAAAATCCGATTTCACCAAAATTTCTAAAATTTAATCCTCTTTAATTTGATGTAAATCTTGTTAAATATTTCAAAACTTTTTTTTTTTACATATTCAATTGGTCTTGATTTTTTTTATTTTTTGGGCATTTTGGCCCATATTTTTTACCCTAGAAAATGTCGAATCGTGAAAAACGTAAAACTTGAAAGTTATAGATTTCCGTTCACTCTTTACATAGGTTTCTGAATCACTCAAATCCGATATGAAATGAGTGAGATATCATACATTAAAGATGGCATTTTAGTCATATTTGTCGCACACAAGGTGTTTGATGAAATGTCTAGCTTAGATTTTTATTTATTTTTTATTATTATTTTTTTTTTGTTAAAATTGCATTAAAAGCTCTAATTTTTGTTCCACAACGCATCATTAATCGTTGTAATGTAAGATTCAAAAAGTGATGTTTTTTAATCGTTATTTAAAAAAAAATTGTATGTTTTGTTAATCAGTTAGTATTGTTCATCAGTTAGTGTTGTTCATCAGTTTGTTACTGATGAACAACACTAACTGATGAACAATAATAACTGATGAACAGTATTGTTCATCAGCTAATCTTGTTCATCGAAATATTCATCAGTTATGGTCAATTATTCATCAGTTTATCACTGATGAACAATACAAATTGATGAACAATATAAGCTAATGTATAGTATTGTTCATCGGTTAGTGTTGTTCATCAGTTAATCTTGTTCATCGAAATGTTCATCAGTTATGGTCACATTGTTCATCAGTTAATAAAAAGCTAAAAATAACAAAAAAAGTATTGTGGTACACCAATTAGTGCATTTAAATGTACCTTTATAAGAAAAATATATTTTAGGCATTTTATCAAACACTTCGCGTGCACTAAAGATGACGTGACGTCATCTTTAACGTGCGATATCTCACTCATATCGTATCGAATTTGATTGATTCAAAATCCTGAGTAAAGAATGGCCAAAAAACAACAACTTTCATGTTGTAAGTTTGCATAATTCGGTCTCTAAACTAGACAAAATTAGAGCCGAAAATGCCAAAAATTTCAAGAAATCAACACCCACTTAAGAAGTTGAAAAAAAAAGTTGCGATTCATATATTAAAATGCATACCAAATTAAAGAGAATTAAATTTTAAAAATTATGGTGAAATCGGTTTTTTGTAAAATTTTGTCGTTTAAAAGTTATTTACATTTGAAATTTAGGGTGAAACTAAAAAAAGAGTTCAAATGACTAACATACCCTCTAACCAATAATATTAAAGAAAAAAAAGGAAAAAGTTGATAGAGGACGTGACGGTACGTTATTGGCTTTATAGACTTTTTATTTTGTTTCATAGCCGGTGACCAGTATTGATAATACGTAGTATATTTACTAGTAACTTTCTAACAAATAGTCCAATATTATTTAATTAGCAAAATATAAATACCATTTTGGTTTCTAGTTACACATAAACCCATGTATCTTCTTCTTTCCCAAGAAGTCTGCCCATTATACCCGTTTGAGATCTAAGAAGTTGAAACATCAACCCATTCCGACCAAATACAGAACAATAAGCCGCCCAAACATACCCAGAAGCTTAATAAAAGCGCCCAGATTGCCAGCTCTACTCGTCGTTGTTAGTTTTCTTCGAGCTAAATTCAACATCGCCATTATTTCTCTGGTTCTTGTTTAGAAAATGTTTTGTTATAATTTGTTTTAGATTAGTTTTGTGATAGAATAATTAAGGAAAGTGTTTTGTCTACGTACCAACTAGGAATGGCAATGGGGCGGGCGACCATCCCATCCCCAAACCCGATTACAAAAATCATCCCCAAACCCGCTCCAATCCCCATTGGGGATCTTATCGGGGCGCCCCAGGGCGAGATGCTCCCCCAAGCCCGCCCCATTCCTCATTGGAGTCTTATCGGGTTTTCTTTTTTGAGCGCGATCCTCCATCATACTCGTGCCTTTCCCCATTTATTCTTATTTTTACGCTATTAACAATATTATTTTACGGAATAACATAAAGAATCGAGAACCCATTAATAATATATTAGGCACTTGAATATATCACAACTTTTTTAGAATATTATGACAAAAAACAAGATTTTATGATCACATTTAAAAATATTACAAAGATAAAAATTAACAAAAATTAGAGAATTATATTTAGTACATAAATATTAGCACAATATTTAAGGTATATAGATATATGTATATGTATATGTATATGTTTCGGGGCGGGGCGGGAATAGTGTGCCCCGTCCCCGCCCCAAACCCGATAAGAATCCACGTTAAGGCCCCAAAACCCGATAAGCATGCCCCACCCCACCCCAATTACCAACTACTCTACTAGTCTACTCCTATAAAATAACAGTGTTTTTGCACTTTGTTGAAGCCTTCAAATTGTTCATCTCAATGGCGTCTTCTTCTTTACCAACAAGAGGATGGACATATGAAGTTTTCCTAAGCTTCAGAGGCGAAGACACTCGAGACAATTTTGTCGATCATCTTCATGCTGCTCTAGTTCAAAAAGGACTATGTGTATTCAAAGATGACGTGATGCTTCGTAGAGGGGAAGATATCTCTTTTGAACTCTTGAAAGCCATCCAAGAGTCGAAATTTGCAGTGGTTGTTTTCTCTAAAAACTATGCTAACTCTTCATGGTGTTTGGATGAATTGGCTAAAATCATGGAATGTCAACATAGGATGGGACAGAAGGTGTTACCAGTGTTTTATCATGTTGATCCATCCGATGTACGTAAACAGATTGGAGACTTTACATTTCAAAAACATGTGGATAAGTTTAAGGATGAAGTTAACAAGTGGAGAGAAGCTCTTGCTGGAGCTGCCAATTTATCTGGCTGGCGTATCCCTGAAAAAGACAATGGGTTAGTTTCCTCTACTTTATGAACGCGAGGTGATGATTTGTAAAATATATTTATCATACATTACTGGCTCTTTTGACAATATAATTTTAACCTTCACCCAACTGAACTCTTTTGTAGCAGTTTCTTTTGATAGATCAAGAGTAAACTGGTCACAATCATTATTCTTAGAATGCTAGGTGAAGCACAAGACCAATAACACTTATTGGTGTGCCACCCCAGGCCCCCAACACTTCCCCAATAAGACACCAATAACTAAAACACCCTCCCTAGCAATAAAACCAATAAATGTTATTGGTGTCTGTCCCACAAAACACCTCACTAAAAAAAAATGCGAACAACGATCCATTGGTGCACTAAGGGACGAATAACACAATAAGGTGGTGCACTATGGCTAGCCATTGGTGCTTTTTTGGGGCGAATTGCATGCGAATAACGCCTACACCGTGCACTCTAATGGTATATGGCTAGCTACGAAAGGGCTGTGTACACCTTTTGTGAATAAAAAAGGGTGCACAAAATATGTTGTTGTTCATTTCTTCCCCGAACAACTTGATGAATAGCTTTGCGTCTTTAGACATACCACCACAAAGAATTGTGTTAAGTTTATATCTACATAATAATGTATGCACTAATTTTGAATTAGTCTAGGAACATAATTTATAAACAAGTTTATTATGTTCTCAGTAATCAGTATTGACCCAATTTGCTCTGTTGCAAAAAATATAAATAAAAAAATGCTATGTATAAAACCCTCTTGCAAAACTAGTGGCCTTGTGCATAGAGCCACTATTTATACTCAAAAGTTTTGTGCATAACCATATAGTAATTTAGTAACCTCTAGAATTTTGATTCTAGTGAACTTCCTAACAGTACTCTTATATCTACAGGGGTGAAAATGCATTTATCAACAATATTGTTCAAGAGATCTTAGACAATATACAACCTCGTGGTAATGAGAACAGTCTAATTGGAATCGAATTTCATATGAATGAATTAGACTCATTATTGAAAATAGAAGAAACAAAAGAGGTGCATATTATAGGCATTTATGGAATGGGAGGGATTGGTAAGACAACGATTGCCCAAGCTTTGTTTAGAAAAATTGCTTATAAGTTTGAGGGTAGTAGCTTCGTTAAGGACGTTAGAGAAAATAGTTCTACAAATAAAGATCTATGCACCTTACAAGAAAAGATTCTTAAAGACATTCTAGAGATGCAACAAAGGTTCATAATTGAGGACCCTGAGTATGGAGCCGACATGATACAAGAAAGATTTTGCAATAAGAAGGTTCTTCTTGTTCTTGATGATGTGGATGATGTCAAGCAATTAGAGTACCTTGCTGCAACACACCAGTGGTTTGGTCTTGGAAGTAGAATCATTATAACCACCAGAGATGAGCATTTGCTATCAGATGCAAATGCCAAGTACAAACCTGCACTTCTAAATATGGACCAAGCTACTGAGCTCTTCAGTAGGCATGCTTTTCGGAAAAATAGCCCACCAGACGGTTACCAGGAGCTGTCTAAACGTGCAATACGCTCTGCTGGTTATCTTCCTCTAGCCTTAAAAGTCTTGGGCTCTTTCTTCCGTGGAAGACAAGCAAGTGTGTGGGGAAGTGCTCTTGATAGACTGGCCAAAACACCAGATGGTCAGATCTTTGAGACACTAAAGCTAAGTTTTGATGGTCTAAATTTCTTTGAGCAAAAAATATTTCTAGACATAGCATGTTTCTTTAAGGGCAGAGAGGTAAATGATGTGACTAGAGTACTTGATAGCTTTGGTTTTTACTCAGAGATAGGAATTAGTTCTCTTATAGAAAAATCTCTAATAATCGTCTCATCTCAAAGGCTAGATATGCATGATCTCATACAAGAAATGGGCTGGCAGATTGTTCATAAGAGTTTCCCTAATAGCAGGTTATGGCAACTTGAACAAATCCATAATGCTATGAAGAAAAAAACGGTAACAAATCTCTCTCCTTTCAGAACCGCCATTTTATTATTATTTTATGATTATTATCATTATTAGTATTATTATTTTTTTATATAAAAACTAGATTCTCTCAAGTAAAAATTTCAGTTTCATTTCAGTTTTGTTCTTTGTTTCAGGAACTAGAATTGGTTGAAGCCATAGTGATGCCCAATAAGCAATACAATGTCGATTTTGACATGGGTTTTAGTGGTGATGTCTTTAAAAGCATGAAGAATCTTCGTCTCCTAAATGTTTACCAAAAATTTACTTCTGCTGTACCTACCATTTTTCCTGACGAGTTGCGATGGCTTTGTTGGGATTACTACCCATTTTCTTCTCTTCCTGTAGCACACATGAAAAAGGTTGTTGGGATTAAAATATTTAAAGGAAGAATTCAATATCTATGGGAAGAGCAAAAGGTATTTAGTGTTTGACATTTGCATGGATCAATTTTTTATAGAGTAAAATTGATTGTAATTTGTTTATTTCTGTTTCTGTAACCAGATTATGTGGAACTTGAAATTCGTTGTCCTTCGACAATTGGTCTGCCTTGCAAGATTTCCAAATGTTTCAATGGCCCCAAACATTGAGAGGTTAACTTTGTCAAACTGTGAGTATTTGTTGGAGGTTGATGAATCTCTTGGGTCACTAAAGAGGCTTGTTTTCCTGGACCTCAGTCATTGTGGACGGCTCAAACGTCTCCCATTGAGGATTGAGATGGAATCCTTGGAGACCCTCATTCTCTCTTTTTGTACATCACTTGAAAGATTCCCGGAATTCTCACGATGCATGGTTAAATTATCACGTATATATTCTCTGTGTTGTCGTAGAATTAAGGAATTACCATCGTCGATTAGATGTCTCTCTAATCTTAACGTACTGAATCTTAGAGGATGTGAGGATCTTGAGAATATTCCAAACTCTGTCTATGAATTGCAGAATCTCAAAAGCCTTTTTCTTGGGGACTGCCCGAAACTGCAGAAATTGCCAAATGAATTTGGAAAGTTACAAAAATTAGAAGATCTTGACCTAGCAGTTAGGGTTGATTTTTTTATGCATGTGGCGGTACCAAGGTCCATTAATATGCATTCTTTCACAACTTTGAGCTCCTTAAAAAAATTAGATCTAAGTTTGAGACAGATCGGAGATGAAGACTTCCCCAAAAATCTTTATGGATTATCCTTGGTGGAAGGATTAAATCTAAGTGGCAACCATAAATTAACCAAACTACCTATTGGCATCTCCCATCTTTCTAATCTTAAACACCTAGACTTGAAGGAGTGTTCTCTACTTGAAAATTTGCATGGGATACCGTCAGGAATTGAAGTATTGATAGCTAGCTATTGCAGCTCACTGGAAAACATCGAAGACCTTTCCAGAGAGCATAAGTCATTGTATAAGATATGGCTCCATGATTGCCACAAACTCCTAAGGGATGAAGAGAGTAAAAGATATCTTGAAAAGACGTTGAAGCAATCTTTCCTTAAGGTGATTAATGATCTCTCTTTCACTATATATAATCATCGAATTTATGTTTTTAAAGCCAAATGAAAACTTGACGGCCTTTAGGAGCTTAATTAAGCGAACATTTAAGTTTAACGACGTTTTTGGTATAATGCAGAAACGGGCTGCTGAAGAATATTTCTTAAGTGTCACTTTCCCTGGATGCACGATTCCAAGCTGGTTCAAAGAACAACAGTGTGGGAACCAAATAGCACTGAAGTTACTTCCCAATTGGCAAAACCAAATCAGGGGGTTTGCAATATGTGGGGTTTTCAGGCAACCAACAGTATATCCATGCCATTCTATTGAATTCAGATTTGAATATGATGGAATTTGTATTTCTTATAACTCGGAAGTTGATTGTATTAATGCCTTAACAGAAGCTGATGATGCAAATATGTGGCTTGGCTATATACCATTCAGTTTATTTCAGAAGATGCATCATGGTGATGATTTTCAGCATCAAAATTGGTTTCGTGTCACTGAAGGTACTCTTGTCGTCACTGTAGGGTTAAATGATTATAAAGCAGTTAGATGTGGGGCACACATTGTGAACAAAGAAGATGTGGAATCAATTCAAAAAATTAAACCATGCGTCTCTTATGATTGGAACTTGGAGTTTATTCAAAGCAATCAAACTATTATCATCCACGACGACAAATCTGATATGTTTTCTGATGACTTTCTAGTCTTAAACTCCTAGACTTGAATGAGTGCATTCTGCTTAAAACCTTGCTTGGGTTTTCATCGGGAATATAAGTAATTGATTAATTGAAGGCAAGCAATTGCAGCTCACTCAAAATTAGCGAAGAGCTTTCAGAAGAGCATTAGTCGTTGTATAAGATACCTTGATAAGATGTTAAAGCCATCGTTCCTTAAGGTGCTCAATTTCTATCTATCTTAACTAAAATCATCTTATTTTCCATTCTAAGTGAGCATTTGAGTTTGATTTTTTTATAATATGCAGAAATGGGTAGTTGTAGAGGGTTCTTTAAGTGTCACTTTCCCTGGAAGTAATATTCCAAGCTGGTTTAAAGAACAACAACATGGACACCAAATAGCACTAAAGGTACCTCCCAGATGGCAAACCCAAATCATGGGGTTTGCAATATGTGGTGTTTTCATGCAGCCAGCTATATCTGCTCGCCATTCTATTGAATTCAGATTTGAAAATGATGGAATATTTGTTCCTTATATGTCAGAGGTTGATTGTATTGATGTCACAACATCAGCTAATGACGGGAATGTGTGGCTTGACTATATATACCATTTAGTTTCTTTCAGCAGATGCATCATGGTAATGATTTTCGGCATGAAAATTGGCCTCATGTCATTGAAGGTACTCTTTCCGTGGCTATAGGGTTAAACGATTATAAAGTAGTAAGATGTGGAGCACAAATTGTGTACTGATGTGAATACTAATGCTGCTATGTCAAAACAGGTTGTCCCAAACACTCCTGCTGATTCAAAGACTAATACAGCACAAGTGCAGAGTATGCAGAGGACTGCAACACCTCCGAAGATGAAGTTACTACTTAACAAGTGCTTAATCAGTTGTAATAGAATGTAGATAATGTTTTATTGATTCTAAGATTAGTCAGAGTAGTGTGTTTGTCGATAAATACCCTTGTATAATTCATATGGGTTATGTTATTAAGACCCCCCTATGATGTGACAATAGGGGTTTGATCAAAATGTACAAACCGCGATGCATATCGTATAAGCCCGCAATGCACCGGGTTTCACGAAACCCTCCCTATGGGAGGGTCGAAATAACTTGTTCCTTCATTAATGAAATCATTTACATTTCACACACATTATCACAAACTCAAACCACCACAAATCACCATAAAACCACCCACAAATCACTAAAATCAATCAATTTTATCACAAATTGCTCCCAATAATCACCATAATCACAATCACTTCATTAGAATTCATCAAAATCAACAAAATCATTCAAATTCAACCATAACTGATTTTCCAGCCAAAACTTAACATCAAACCAACTATTCTTGGCACCTCTGTTGTAAAAATCGGTCCAGGCGGCCGATTAATCCCCGTATAATCGTTGATCGCTTAGTAAGCGCCTTGATTTATCATAATCGGCCTATTTAATCGGTTTGGTCAAAGATCGCTTAAAAATCGGTCAACAAACCGATTAATCGGACAAAATCGAACAAAATCGGTCTAATCGTACAAAATCGTTTAAAAATCGGTCAATAAAATCGCTTAAAAATCAAACAAAACCATTAAAAATCGGTCAACAAACCGATTAATCGAACAAAATCGGTCAAGCTCGCTTAAAAATGGTAAAAAAATCGAGTAATATCTATGTTTGACTTTGAACTTTGAATAATTATGTATTATGTTTATATTTGAACACTTGAAATATTTGAACTTTGATGAACTATGCTTACATATAATATAATACAATATCTAAAATTACAATTTTGTGCATAAATTATAATCCAATTAATCCCGCCTAACCGATTAATCGCTAGGCCCTACCAGACCGCCTCACTAGCGCTTAGTGATTTTTACAACCTTGCTTGGCACCAAAACCTTCAAGTCACCATGACTACTGCAACCACTAGTGAAAACACATCATCCTCCACACACAACACTCATGATATCAATTCAATTCACCATCCACTATACTTTCACCAAAATGATCATCCAAGACTTGTACTCATTTCAAAGAAATTGACTAGATTAGAAAACTACAGCACTAGCACTTGGAAAAGATCCATGATGATTGCACTGAATGCAAGAAACAAGATGAAATTGACCAGTGGAGAGTTTGAAGAACTTCAAAATCACTTTCGAAACTAATTGTGATGCATATAAATGAATAGAGATGCATCTAATTCAAGTCGGTGTATCTCCAATATGCAGTTATAGTTATTTCCCATTTTCACATTTTAATTTTTCATCTCACTGGATTCTTACCCCATTCTCATAAACATATAAACAAACACTTGTTTTACTTTTCATTTTCCTTTTCTTATTCATTTTTTTTCTGTATTTATTTATTTATTTTTTGTTTTTAAAACTTGAGAACATTACATGGGTGTGAATACTCACTAAGTGAGGTGCACTTATGGCAAGCTATCCATTCACTAAGTGACATGCAAAAAAAATGAACTTATAATGAGCCACTCGCCTTAATTACAAACAAGTGAAGTGAGCAGTTTTTTTTTTTTTTTTTTTTAATTGTTATTTTATTTTGTTTGTGAGTGTGTGTGTGTGGTATTTAGTGCGGTATATTTGTATAAAATGGGTATTTTAATGAAATGTGAGGGAAAGTGAGAGAAGAGAAAAAACTGAGGTGGCATTGATTTATAAGGTGAGAGGGGTATTACCATGCCTTCTAGTATTAGAGCGCTAGGTACAGTGTGGTGCCATGGTAAAAGTGGTGTCACATCAGCATTTTTTGTCCAATGCACAAGTTTTGTCTATGATACCAAAACGCCCTCCTTAACATAACACCAGTTTTCTGGTGCTATGATGCGCGCGCACATACATACATACATACATACATACATACATACACACACACACACACACACACACATACATACATACATACATACATACATACATACATACATACATACATACATACATATATATATATATATATATATATATATATATATATATATATATATATATATATATCCGTAATAAGATAAAAAAATCAAATAAAAAGACAAATATCCGTAAAAAGATAAAAATATTTTATTTTTTCAAAAAACGTTCTCGAAAAATTTTCAAAAATTTCCACAAGATTGGGTATGATGGTGCATGAAAAAGTTGTGAAAAACTTTTTTCTAAAAGTGGATATTTTTTCCGATAAAAAATTATGAAAAAATACGTTTGCGCATTAAATCATTTTTTTGTGCATCAAAAATTGGTTTTTGCATCCAGCTTCTTTTGAATTTTTTCATTAAAATAACATTGCGCATCTAACTAAAATAAGTTGAAAATTTTGTGCATCAAAATTTTTTTGCGCATCAAAATTCGTTTTTTGTGCATTAAAAAAAATGTATCAAAACTCAAAATTATAAAAAATGTTTTCACAAAATTTTTATGCACCAACACACCCGATCTTGTGGATTTTTTTTGGAATTTTTGGAGAATTTTTTGAAAAAAATTAATCTTTTTATTCTTTTTACGGATATTTGTCTTTTTATTTTAACTTTACCATATATATATAGGGAAAATATTAGCTACAATTAATTGTAGCCAATTGGCTACAATTTTGTACTAAAAATGTGGGTCCCTGATTATTTTTGTGGGTCCTGATTATTTTCTGTGGGTCCTTGAATTATTGCTAATGTATTTTTAATGAAAGATTGTAGCCAAGTTATCCTCATATTATATGTATATATATATATATATATATATATATATATATATATATATATATATATATATATATATAGGGTGAGGTTATTGTCAGAACCAAATAAATTGCGAGAACTGCGAGAACCAGCATCAACCAATCAGATTTTTTTGGATATTAAATTTTATTATATAATTGAAAAGGGTATAATGGTAAATATATATATATATATATATATATATATATATATATATATATATATATATATATATATATATATATATATATATATTTTTTTTGATTTTTAAAAAAAAAAAGTTTTTTTAGTTGCCTAAATTTTTGGATTTTTTTTTTTTTTTTTTTTTTTTTTTTTTTTTTTTTGCATTATACCTGTTTAAAAAAACACTAGGTGCACATATGTTTTGCATTATATGGCAATTGTATTTTTCATTTATGTATAGGTGTTTTGTATTTGCACATGTATTTTTAAAAAAATATTACATTAATATAAATACAAACAATAAACTTTTAATAATAGATTTATGCAATTTCAAAATTTACAAATTGTATTACTCTAGTGAAATGATATTCAAATTTATCACAAACATCAGTATATTTACACTTGAATTCAATTTTTTACACATATATGAAGCTTGCACATGTGCATAATCCAATGTCTTTAACAACTGGTTCATCTTTTAGGCATGCACATGTATTCCTCGCCTAGTTCAAGAAACCATGAAATCTTCAGATGTATTTTTAATCCTTGTGCACATATGTTTTTATCGTCTCGCTCATCTTACTTGTTATAAACACATGTGCACTCTTTATATCAATCATGGTCCTCATCTTTATCAAACATGTTTGGTACCTGAAACTACAAAAAAAATGTTTTTTTTTTAATCATAAGCAAGTAGCAAATACATATGCACAATTTACAACTTAAATGCATACATCTTTTCTTGATTTATACAGCCTTTAAACACATACGCACACCCTTTTCATTAGTTTTGTACCAGCAAAAAAATGAGTGAAAACATATGTGCGTAATATATTTCTGACTTGTTCACATAAGACCATATTCTTAACTTCTTTGAGAAATTAGTACAACCTTAATACACAAAATAAAAATGCACCCTTAAATCAGAACTAAACACAAAATATCCTTATATTATAACTAAAAACATATATGCACTTTCAATGCATTTAAATCCGAAACTGTAAAAACACATATGTACAAAAGGCATCAAAGTCACTAGAACTGTAAAAACACATATGTACATAAGGCATCAAATTCACTAAAAACGGTAAAAACACATATGCATTCTCAATAACACATATGTACACTCCTTTTATTGATTTTGTATCGACCATAAAACATATATGTATTTCAAAAACTATATTTTTTTTAAAGAAAAACAACAACAACTATTGTATTAGGACCAATAGTATTTGAATATGTGTTCACATTGTTTCTTTTTAACAACATCAATAATTTAATCTTGTGTAATAATCTGAATTAACAACACACGAAGACTTCTAGCAATTTAAATCCACAACAATTAAACAAATTAGAAATTTTATAATGACAAAAATGGTTGCTGATACGGAGTAAATTAGAAACACAAGAAATAAACAACTCAGTCATAAACATAATTCTCACGTACTCAAATAAAAAAAACTGTATATTCTTATTTTAAAGAACATACTATATTAGGTGCTTGAGTTGACATAAAAAAATACATAAAAAAACTCATGACATTTTATTAATTTCTAATAAACAAAAAAATGAGGATAGACCATGACTGATCTATGGTCTTATTTCATCTTTTAAAGCAAAAAAATTATAATATTCAAATGGAAGCACAATTTGGCTGCGGAGGTCCAGTTAATTAACTAGTCAAGGGGTCTTTGCGGACATTTATGCACAATTATACATGTGTTTTCGATTGCTTCTAGATTCTATACCGACACGCGCTTTTCTTCGTTCATGATCCGTTACTACCTAAGCATATATTTAATTACAACTTATCTACCGGAAAAACATAAAATATCACTGCATCAGTTCCTTTAAGAATGCAAAACACATAAAAAAAACTACAACTTACAACTAAATCTTAATCATTTCTCCAAACACTAAGCTAATAAAATATTATCTTATTCTCCTACATTTATCACTATAAGCGATGAACATAATAAACAATCTGAGTCGCAACTTTGCATATTCGAAATCAGTTACTACTTATTTACTACATTCAGTTAAGATTAAAGAAATAAATTCTCAAACATTAGAAAAAAAAGAACCTCAGAAGAAGAATCAATCCAATCAAAATCATCATCAAAATGACACTGTTTACACCAGATCTAAAATCACTACATTCACAGGTCGAACAACCACCACTAGCACACAGTGGCACCGCGTCATCCGACGACCACAGCACCACCTGTGAATCCTCATCCTCAATTGCACAAATCCTCATTTGGGATGTGAAGAACTAAGGGTGGGCGGCGGCTAGGTTTCTTGATGTAAAGAAGAGAGATGCAGGAGATTTTCAGGGAAAAAAATGAGAATAAGATTAGAGATATGGTATGCCGGTTATTTTTAGTGGTGATACAAAATTACCTAAACACCCCTCTTATTTTTTTTTAAATTTAACTTGAAGTTTCATTATATTACATTTATGCCACTTTTTTTTAGCCATTGATCAAATATTCAATGGCTGAGATTGGTTCTCGCAATTTATTTGGTTCTGAAAATAACCTTACATTATATATATATATATATATATATATATATATATATATATATGGGGCGTTCTTGTGGTGACCAAGCTTAATGTAAAAACAATAAGAACCATTGTGAACCGTTGGATCATGCATTATGTAGCAAGATCAAATTTATTGAGATGAGTGGCTTTATTGTAATAAATAAGAAAACAAAGGGCATTATGTACCAATTTAATATTACATTTAGCAAAATATAATTGATTCTGACCGGTCAATAATTCATTTTAAACCCAAAAATTATTCTACCCGCGATACTCTCCGTAGCTCCACCGGATTTGCAGCTGATTCAAATTAATTTGGTTGATTGATACATTATCCCGTGATTGTATATAAATATAGGCTTATTATTGACGGAAGTGAAGTATCAATTCTAGGTCAAATTTTTTTTTTGCTGATCCTAGAACTCAAAATCAAGAAGATGTTGAATGGTAAGTGATGCATTGTGTTTTTTTTGTGTTTCTTATCAAATAAATAAGTCTTTTAAACATTAATTGTTGTTTTTTGTTCTCTTATTATTAGTCCGGCGAAGTTGGAGGTTGTCTAATCGAAAGAGGCGATTTCAGGGGAGTGGTGATGTGGAAATTATAGATCTAAGAACCCCTCTAAATCATGGGAATGAGGAGGAGGAAGTGATAGATTTGACTACTCCAGAATGGGCGCATGTAGGAGAAGGTATGTAGCAATTATAAAAGTATTTATTTTATGAACAAATATGTTACTGATAAAAGGTGGTATGTGTTAATGGAATACAAAATGGTTGAATGTGCGGCAATATTAAAATAAAAATAAAAATGAGCTTATTTGATCAAGGTATAAAGATTAGCGCAAAATGTACACTAGCTTTGTTATGTTATTATGGGCAGAATGCTGGAAAAGACTATGTGTCATTAGGTGTTATTGCGTTATTTGTGAGATTGGTTATGTATTTGGTTAATACGTATCAGATAATGTGTATAATTATTGCCAATATGTGTTTAATTTTATTGTAATGCTTGCCTTTTTATGGTATTTGTTATCAGAATCTGTGAAGGATGAAGCAATTGAAAATGTAAATGTTGGACAACATATAACGGATAATTTGGAAGAAAATGTTGGAATAAAATTAGACAATTTGGAAAAAGTCAGGGGAGATGATGAACTGGATGCTGATGCAGCAGTAATTCGGAAAGGTAAAAAATAATTTGCATTAGATAAAAGTTATGATGACTGTAATATGTAGTTAAGTATGAAGGATTGTAACTAATGATTAATCAATGTGGCAGATAAACGTAAAAAACTTCACAAGAAATTGGCGGCACTTGTTGAAAAAAGAAAGGGAAAACAAGTTGAAAAAGGTGAAAGCTTGTTTAAGTATTCTTTGAATGTGGTTAATGCTTGTAAGTAATTAGTATGTAATCAAAAGATGAAGCAATCAAAAGATGTCGGATAAATTGTATTTTGTGTTAACGGGCCTGTTTTATTTTTTTGCGTGACAGATGATGTAAATGCAACAGTTAAAATAGGTACATGTAAAGCACGTTTAGAAAGGATTAAACAACGGAATCCGCCCAGGAACTTGTTTGAAGTTGTAAGACAACTATCAAATAGAAAAAAACAAGCATTACGAGAAATAGGGTTTGGGGATCTAATCGAGTATAAGATAAAGGATGTACCAACCAGGTTGGCGTATTGGTTGGTAGACAAATTTGATGAAGAAACATGCAGTTTAGATGTAAATGGAAAGAGGATAGGAATAAGTCGAGATGTGGTAAGGGATGTCTTAGGTGTACCAATGGGCGAAATTCATTTAGATGCACGAGATGGTACAGATTTTAGGAACCCGTTAGCAAGAAGATGGAAAGCCCAGTTTGATAGGAGTGTGAAAAGACACTACCTTACCAGTCTTGCAAAGATTATGTTGGCAGATAGGAATGGAGGTTGGATGTTTAAAGTGAATTTTTTGGTATTATTCTTTTCAACTGTGGGAGAGTTGAATAAAAGTAATACAGTAAACTTAAAATTCATACATCTGTTGAATAGTGAAGCGGACATCTTGAAGTTAGATTGGTGCACTTATATAATTGAGTGTCTGATAAAAACAAAGAAATCTTGAAATAGGAAACGACATTATAATGGTCCCGTGATTCTGTTACTGGTATGACACTTGTCTGTAGTAGTCATAAATTTCTAGTGTAACTAATTAGAATGTGTGAGTTCTGTAATTGACATATAAAATTTTATGACAGATTCTGTATGCGCATTCAATAACGCCCATAAAGGTCTGGACTTCAGAGACACTTAACAAATTAGAAGCGGATATGTTTTTGAATGATGACTTGGGTGGTGCGGATGTAAGCGAAGAATCAGATAAGGACGGTAATTAATCTTTATCTATGTATACATTTATTATAATAGTTACAATACAACGATGTGTTTATGAAGTAAATCCGTGTGATTTTGTAGAGTTTGAGGAGTCCTGTGAAGATGATATGTTTCAGGATCATGGGGTTGAGAGTGTACCAACAGATGACGAGGTACAAATTTAAATGGTTTCGTATATATACCGGAATGTACCACATATTTGGCTTGAAAGTGTATCGTGTTTAATCGTTTTAGTAGTTGTTTTGTTAATGATGTTTGACTAAGAATGATAACGGTGTTTAATATTATATATTTTTTGGTTTGCAAATCTGATATGGTGTGTTACTTATTCATGATATTAGTAGTTGGTTAGTTTTAGGATGCAAACGTTTTGGTATTTGGGTTAATACTGATGCATCGGGCCATCGACTTAGCATAGTAAAGTGCATACTGATGCATCGAGCCATCGACTTAGCATAGTAAAGTGCATACTGATATGGTGTTGTATATATACTGGAATGTAGCACATATTTTATTCGAAAGTGTAGCGTGTTTAATCGTTTTAGTAGTTGGTTTGTTAATGATGTATGACTAAGAATGATAACTGTGTATAATAATATATAGTTTTTGGTTTGCAAAATATGATAAGGTGTGTTACCTGTTCATGATATTAGTATTTGGTTAGGTTTAGGATGCAAACGTTTTGGTATTTGGTTTAATACTGATGCAGCGAGCCATCGACTTAGCCTAGTAAAGTGTACACTGATATGGTTTTGTATATATACTGGAATGTAGCAAATATTTGATTTGAAAGTGTGTCGTGTTTAATCGTTGTAGTAGTTGTAGCACATATTTGATTTGAAAGTGTGTCGTGTATATATACTGGAATGTAGCACATATTTGTGGAAAAGTGGTAAATGGTTTTAGTAGGATGGTAATAGTAGTTGGTTAGTTAATTGCATACTTATATGAAAGATTGTAGCTATGTTTTGTATACTTGATTAATATTATATAATTAGAAAACTAAACAAAAAATATTTTTGTGTACTTATCTGAAATAGGTATTTTTAAGATTGTAGTAATAAATGACACATTCATAAATTGGCTATGTAGGGAAGGAAAAAGTATGTATCAGTGTATCTAAAATGCAACAAATGTGATAACTTTGTTTTGACACACTGACCCAAACAACGCTAAAATGCATACAATTACTTAAACAAACACACATAAAAACAAAAACACATAAAACGCAGATCAGTTTTACATTGCACATCAGTTTTACATGGCATATCAGTGAAAATGAAAATCATAAAAGTAAAAATGATGTATCAATTTTACATTGCATCTTTTATGAAGAACCACACAAACAAAAATCATTGTTAATGGACTATCAATTTCAATGGCATATAAGTTAAATTATGAAGAACACACCCAAAAAAAAAAAAAAAAAAAAAAGCAAACAAAAATCTGTATTAGTGGCTTTTCATAGCAATCGATGGCTTACTTAATTCCACTGAATCATTCAAACTTGTTGTAGACATAACAATTTGAATCACGATTGCTTAAATTAATTGTGATTAATGGGGGGCGTTCTTGTGGAATAATTTGGGTGATTTCTGAGAGGTGATTCATCTTTGATCCAAAAGTAACTGACATAACTGATTTTCAGGGAATTGAAGGAAGAAAACGTGGGATATAATTTGACAAAATCAGATAAATGTGAATGGTAATATGACTATACTACCTTTAATCAAACTATTATTAGTTTTTATTTTCTTTTGGTTGGAAAAGACACTTGTCAAAATCTGATTGGTTCCTATTGTTTTTACATTAAGCTTGGTCACCACAAGAACGCATATATCTATATATATATATATATATATATATATATATATATATATATATATATATATATAGATATATGCGTTCTTGTGGTGACCAAGATTAATGTAAAAACAATAGGAACCAATCAGATTTTGACAAGTGTCTTTTCCAACCAAAAGAAAATAAAAACTAATAATAGTTTGATTAAAGGTAGTATAGTCATATTACCATTCACATTTATCTGATTTTGTCAAATTATATCCCACGTTTTCTTCCTTCAATTCCCTGAAAATCAGTTATGTCAGTTACTTTTGGATCAAAGATGAATCACCTCTCAGAAATCACCCAAATTATTCCACAAGAACGCCCCCCATTAATCACAATTAATTTAAGCAATCGTGATTCAAATTGTTATGTCTACAACAAGTTTGAATGATTCAGTGGAATTAGGTAAGCCATCGATTGCTATGAAAAGCCACTAATACAGATTTTTGTTTGCTTTTATTTTATTTTATTTTTTATTTTTTATTTTTTTTGGTGTGTTCTTCATAATTTAACTTATATGCCATTGAAATTGATAGTCCATTAACAATGATTTTTGTTTGTGTGGTTCTTCATAAAAGATGCAATGTAAAATTGATACACCATTTTTACTTTTATGATTTTCATTTTCACTGATATGCCATGTAAAACTGATATGCAATGTAAAACTGATCTGCGTTTTATGTGTTTTTGTTTTTATGTGTATTTGGTTCAGTAATTGTATGCATTTTTATGTGTTTTTGTTTAAGTAATTGTATGCATTTTAGTGTTGTTTGGGTCAGTGTGTCAAAACAAAGTTATCACATTTGTTGCATTTTAGATACGCTGATACATACTTTTTCCTTCCCTACATAGCCAATTTATGAATGTGTCATTTATTACTACAATCTTAAAAATACCTATTTCAGATAAGTACACAAAAATATTTTTTGTTTAGTTTTCTAATTATATAATATTAATCAAGTATACAAAACATAGCTACAATCTTTCATATAAGTATGCAATTAACTATTTTTCTCCTTCCTTCATCTGCTTCTATGGCCTTTTTTCCCTTACCCGCTACACGTTTTCAGCACACCAATAAAAAATTTGATTTTACATTGTTTACCCACATATTAAAACTGAATTAAAACATTTTTTACCTTTTCCATCTTTTTGAAGTTTTTTCTTGTCACCTAATTTCAACAATTTCCTCTTATGTGTTGCCCGCTCACCTGATGGTTCAAGTATTTGTAAATTAGACTACATACTAATTACTTACAAGCATTAACCACTTTCAAAGAATACTTAAACAAACTTTCACCTTTTTCAACTTGTTTTCCCTTTCTTTTTTCAACAAGTGCCGCCAATTTCTTGTGAAGTTTTTTACGTTTATCTGCCACATTGATTAATCATTAGTTACAATCCTTCATACTTAACTACATATTACAGTCATCATAACTTTTATCTAATGCAAATTATTTTTTACCTTTCCGAATTACTGCTGCATCAGCATCCAGTTCATCATCTCCCCTGACTTTTTCCAAATTGTCTAATTTTATTCCAACATTTTCTTCCAAATTATCCGTTATATGTTGTCCAACATATACATTTTCAATTGCTTCATCCTTCACAGATTCTGATAACAAATACCATAAAAAGGCAAGCGTTACAATAAAATTAAACACATATCGGCAATAATTATACACATTATCTGATACGTATTAACCAAATACGTAACCAATCTCACAAATAACGCAATAACACCTAATGACACATAGTCTTTTCCAACATTCTGCCCATAATAACATAACAAAGCTAGTGTACATTTTGCGCTAATCTTTATACCTTGATCAAATAAGCTCATTTTTTATTTTTATTTTTTTAATATTGCTGCACATTCAACCATTTTGTATTCCATTAACACATACCACCTTTTATCAGTAACATATTTGTTCATAAAATAAATACTTTTATAATTGCTACATACCTTCTCCTACATGCGCCCATTCTGGAGTAGTCAAATCTATCACTTCCTCCTCTTCATTCCCATGATTTAGAGGGGTTCTTAGATCTATAATTTCCACATCACCACTCCCCTGAAATCGCCTCTTTCGATTAGACAACCTCCAACTTCGCCGGACTAATAATAAGAGAACAAAAAACAACAATTAATGTTTAAAAGACTTATTTATTTGATAAGAAACACAAAAAAACACAATGCATCACTTACCATTCAACATCTTCTTGATTTTGAGTTCTAGGATCAGCAAAAAAAAAATTTGACCTAGAATTGATACTTCACTTCCGTCAATAATAAGCCTATATTTATATACAATCACAGGATAATGTATCAATCAACCTAATTAATTTGAATCAGCTGCAAATCCGGTGGAGCTACGGAGAGTATCGCGGGTAGAATGATTTTTGGGTTTAAAATGAATTATTGACCGGTCAGAATCAATTATATTTTGCTAAATGTAATATTAAATTGGTACATAATGCCCTTTGTTTTCTTATTTATTACAATAAAGCCACTCAACTCAATAAATTTGATCTTGCTACATAATGCATGATCCAACGGTTCACAATGGTTCTTATTGTTTTTACATTAAGCTTGGTCACCACAAGAACGCCCCCTATATATATATATATATATATATATATATATATATATATATATATATATATATATATATATATATATATATATATAAAATCCGGATCGATTGAGAAGGTTTTTATTTTGAGAAGGTTTTCAAAAACGATAGATTATTAACTTTGATTCATGTTTTTCAAGCGTAAAACTCATTTTAATGTGATTAAACTTCAAAATGTGTAAAAAAAATTGAATCAATGTTAAAAATCTCTCGATTTTGCGATATATGTAGAATTCCGAATCATCTTGTTAATACAAATATCGTCATTAAACGTTATTTATATTTTTGATCTTTGCCTAAGTTTTGTTAACGACAAAAGTAAATTTAATTTATAAAAGCTTAAAGCTTGTCAAGTTTATTAGTTATTAAAACAAGCTTTCTCAAACAATATATTCATCATTCAAGCATTTACATTTTTGATTAGTAACATTTCTATATGACTCTAATCATTATGTATGATAGTAGTTTGTAGAATGTGTTAGGTTCTTAAAACCAAACACTACTTAAGCATTTGCATATTTCTATTAATAGTAATACAACATTTGACATCATGTATTACATCATGGAAATCATTGGAAGATTCCATTAGATATTTTGTGAAGATTTGTACTCTTCATATCTTGCACAATCTCACTTAGATAGAGTTGACTTTAGGCAAGATTTGATATCTTGACTGTCAGACTGGCGGTACCAAAATGGTACACGGGCGGAACCCTTTTAAGGGGTCCGCCGTCCGTGGACGCTCCTGTCCAATTTGGCTATAAATAGCAATGCCAAGCCAAGTAGTTTCTCATCCCTTTCTAACATACTCTCATACATATCTTCTCTCTAACCTTTCTAACTCAGTTTCATATCATATTAGTGATCTCTTTTGTAGCAAAGAAGATCAAGTCATATTCAAGCTTCAACGAGAAGTTGGAAGTCTTGTTTGTTTAGTGTTGTATGATCTAGTGTTGATCCATACTTCATTGTTGTATCAAACCATCATAATCTTGTGAGTGTGAGTGGTTAGTATTTTAGTCCTCAAAATACATTGTGTGTGGGAGTAGTTGTACCCTTGGAAAGAACTCGACATCTAGCTTAGTGTCGAAAATAGTGTAAGCGAAGTGTAAAGGTTTTCTCCGCTGGTGAAAGGAGCTTGTTGACTAGTGAAGTTAAACTCTCGAGTGTGAGACTCGGGGAGTGGAGTAGGGCAAGGAAAAAGAGTCCTTGTAGGCCGAACCACTATAAACAACTTGTTGTGGTTTGATCACTTCTTTCCTTATTTACTTATTACATATTGCTTGCATATTTCATTAACATACTTAAGATCAATATCAATTGATCTTTCAATAAGTTTCAAAACAAAGTTTTTAATTGGTAAACTATTCAACCCCCTTCTAGTTTTCTACAATTGGTACCAGAGCCTCGTTGCTCAAGAATTTCTAAAATAACTTGTATTTTATAAACTTGAAACGATCCATGGATTCTGAAAACTTTAAAGAAGGGCAATCTATGCAAAGACCACCACTCTTTGAAACCAATGGATTTATCTATTGGAAAAACCGTTTTGAAACATATGTAAAATCAAAAGATATAGATCTTTGGTTTATTATTGTTAAAGGAGATTTTAGTTCTACAACAAATGATATTTCCGTTGATGAACAAAAGAAATTAGTTGCTAAAAATAATGAAGCTAAAATGATGCTTTATAATGCCTTACCTAGAAAAGAATATGAAAGAATTTTTATGTGTGAAACCGCCAAAGATATTTGGGAATCTTTAATTGTTACACATCAAGGTAATTCACAAGTCAAGGATAACAAAATTGATCTTCTTGTTCAACAATATAAACAATTTGTTATCCCTGAAGATGAAACCATTGATTGTGGCTTTGCTCGTTTTAACACTATCATTACATCACTTAAAGCACTTGATGAATCTTTTCGTAGTAAGAACTTTGTCAGGAAATTTCTTAGAGCACTTCATCCCAAATGGAGAGCTAAAGTGACCGCTATTGAAGAATCAAAAGATCTCTCAATAATGTCACTAGACGAGCTAATTGGCAACCTCAAAGTTCACGAAATGGTAATGGAGAAAGATTCGGAGATCATCAAAGGAAGAAAGGAGAAGATCAAATCCGTTGCTCTTAAAGCAAAGGCAAAATCAAGCGATGATGGTGAATCTTGTTCCGATAGTGAAGATGAGGAGTGATGAGTGTCTAAATACTCATCATTTTTGTGTAATCTAAACTGCAAAATCATCTGAAAACACTCAGAAACACATCAAAATGATCAAATTATCACAAATCAGTGTTTTATGTGTTTTAATTGCAAAAATATCAAAATCAGATGAAAAATGTATCAAGTTTGCAAAATTGGCAGTTTTAGTCCCTCAAGTTTTAAAAGTTGTCAAATCTAGTCCCTGGAAATTCAAAAATGTGGAAATTCATCATTCAAGGTCCCTGAAGTATTCTAAGTTGTTAAAAATGATCCTTGAATGAATTTTTGGTCAATTGGCAAGAAAGGTCCTCAAACTTTGGAAATTTGCAAATTTAGTCCTTGGACCTTTGAAAATGGATTTTATGCAAAAAGGGTTCTTGTTTTATCAAAAGTTGTCAAGTTTGGTCCTTGTGAGAGCATTGGAAAAATATCACTTTCAGTCCTTGAAGTTTGGTCGAATTACACTTTTGGTCCTTGTTGTTGCTACTTAACCAAACCGGATCCTTTAATATCAAAGCCCAATCCAAAAACAAGCCCAATCCACTTTGCCCTTGACCCCCAGGTCACAACCTCCTTTTGACCCCAGCCATATCTATTTTGGACCCCCGTGTTATTAATTCTGCGGTCAACCAAAGTCAAAACCCACTCCCTCGCGCCCAAATACCACTCACACTGTAGCTATGTCTCTCCCAACACAGAAACCTCAAAACCAGTCATGGTTTTCACCATTTTTCAACTCCCCCTCCCATACCATGTCCCCTCCAACCCCTCTACACTCCAAAAGCTTTAATTAACACAACCAAACTCAATTAAAGCTAAAACCTGCTCATTGAAATATTTGGCGCCAAAAATGCAAGGTGGACGGATAGGATGATTCTAGGCAATCCAATGGCTCAAGTTTGGTGGGAAACAATCAGAGACACATGGGATGTATGAAAAGTCTATAAAGAAGAGGAGTTATGCATTGTAAAAGGAATATCTAGAGTAATATTTAGTTTTCATGTCGTTTTTAGTTTAATTTTCAATTTCAGTTTATGTTTTAAGCTTAAAACTTTGTATTTCAAGTTATTATGTTATCATAAAACTTTTGTGAACCTTTGATTCAAGTAACAAGTTAAATTTCAGATTATGCAATTTTTCATGTTTAAGTAAAATTTCATGTTGTACCAAATGTTGTTTTCAGTTGTTAATATGGACTAGTATAAGTCACTTAAGCTCCTAGAAAGCTATTTCAAGCTTTTAGAAACCCTAAAATTCAATTTAGAAGAAAAATTAGAAAAATCACCAAAAATCCAATTAAATACTTGAAAAATAAAAAAGAGTTCCATGGAAGTGTTCACAGCTGGAGCAAGGTACATAATGGATGGCCTTGGGTTAGTAGCTTATTGGTAAGCTTATAGGGGTGCTCATTGATCTTGGTTCTCAGTTTTAAGCATTGGAAGCTTTTGTAAGCTCTTTTGATCATTTTAGCATTTTACTGTGTTGCTTGTTCATTAGCTCTAATTCCTATCTCTATTTGTTTACTAGTTATAACTTAGTATGTTTGATCATTAAAATCAGTAGTTTGTTAACTTAAATTTGTATTTTGCAAAAATCTCATTTTGACAGTTAAACAAGCTTAGGTCTAGAATTTTGGTTTCAGTTGATTAGTGTTGTTGATTTGTGTGTTCTTAGTGCTAATATTTGATAATACAAGGTCTGCAATTAAGCTTATGGGTTTTAATTGTGATTTGGTTTGAAAACCATCAAATCAGTCAACATAAAGGTGTGTTTGGTTTATTGTGTTTGAAGGAGCTCTAGTCTTTGGTATTGTTGGAAACTTGCATAACTTGGCTTAAATAACTTATTTCAATCAAGAAAACTAGTTCTTATAAGCTTAAAAGTCAAAAATCACTTTGATCTTGTATCTGCAGTCCACTGTTGGGTTTTTCAAAAACTTGACCTTGATTTTGTGTTCAAAAGTTAATAATCTTGTTATAATCAGTCTTAGTTCAACTTATAACATCATATTAAGTGCTTTAGATCAGATCAAATCTCATTTTGGTCAACTTTTGGTTTTTCTCAAAAAGTCAAATTGTCAAAAAGGTCGTTTTTGAATAAACTTGGGAATTTCACTGAGGGCTTATTAGTGAGATTCAGATTATAAGATTTGGAGGTATTGTAGTCTAGTTGGTAAAGAAAAATACAAAAATGATAATTCTTAGTTTCTTAGCTTTTTGAGTGCTTTTTAGACTGCTTATTTTGGGTACCTGTTTCACAAATCTGTCCTGTGCACAGAACTTGGGTCCAAATTGATAAGCTCATAGAGAGCTTATTAGTGCTTCAAATCTCTTGTTCTCTGGTTCTTTGGAAAGCCAACCAGGTCCTCTTGAGTTGTCAAGTCTTGTTTTTCATTTTAGAACTTGTTTACTAGGGCTGCATTAAGCTTAAAGATTGTCCCATTTCTGTTTCAAAAGCCAAAGTGCTTATTGCTATTTCTTAGCTTATCAGTGTGCTTTCTTGCATGTTCTAGCTTCAGATCTGTTCATTAAGCTTGTTTGAATCCACTTTAAGCTTTTGTTTCATCTGTTAAGCTTATTAGAGCTTATTTCCATTAAATAAGCTACTTAAGGCACTGTTGGGCTTTTTAGTTTTCAAAACAGCTTATTTGAGTTTTGTAAATTTTTTGTCTTTATTAAAGTTTCACAATATTAGTATATAAGTAGTTTTCAAAAATAAAAATCACAAAAACATCAATATAAAAATAGTGATAGCGTTTATTTAAGATTTTTTAGCTTTTTAATTTTTCTTTTCAACTTATTAATAAGCAAAACTTGTTTTTCTATTTTTCTTAGTTTTCTGTTATCATAAAGTATTTTTAGAAAAAGTTTCATATTTTTCCTTTTCTGTTTAGTATTTATTATAATTATAAATAGTTAATAAATAATAAATAATTAGTAATAAATAATTAAAAAGTCTAAAAAATATATTTTCTGTTTTAAAATTAGTTTTATCATATTTTAGATTTTTCAAAGTTAAAATTTTATTTTTCCAAGTTTATTTTCTATTTTCTAGTATTTAAGTGTATTTTAAATAATAATTAATTAATAATAATTAGATAAAAAGTGTGAAAAAAATATATTTTTAGTTTTAAAATTAATTTTATAGTATTTTAGATTTTTCAGAATCATAAGTTTATTTTTCTAGCCTTATTTTGTATTTTCTTTCATTTTAGAGTATTTATTAAATAGTTAAAATAGTTTTTAATTAATAATAATTAATTAAATAGTGTTAAAAATAATTTTCCTTTTCTAATAATTTTCTTTTATTTTTAGGAATCCAAAAATGTTTGTTTTATATTTTTAGGCCTTTTATTTCTTAGTTTTCACTTTTTATTTTGTGCGTATACGTAGTTTCCAAAACTTACGTTTACGTTTCTTTGATCTGGTTGTTGAGCTTTCCAATTCTGTACTCCATTCCATTCCAATCAATCAGTAGTGTAATTTCTAATCATAACCTTTACAGATCACTATCCTTAGTGATCATTCCATTATCTGAATCAGTGTTTAACACACCATTGAGTCTCCTTGGGACTAAACGACCCGGGAATCCCCTGTATTCTCTGATCTTAATTGTATTTGTGTCTGAGCTGTTTCAAGTCTTTTTGACTTGACTGTTTTGCGCAGAATCAAATTTTGGCGCCGCTGCCGGGGAGGCTTTAGCGTGTGTCTAGCCATTTTCAGATCCATTGTTGCACATACCCACCATTTGTAAAAAGTTTTTGTAAAGTTATAAGAAAACCAAAAAAGTCATTAACACTTTTCCTAAAGTGTTAAAACACCAAAAAAATATAGAAAACAACAAAACAATCGAAACGTTTTCTATTTTGTATTCTCTTTTAAGGTGATTCTTGAAGAGATACGATTTGGTTAAACGGGACGATAACAAAAATATTGTCCAAAAGTTTTTAAACCCATCAGCACAAATCTAACCTACGTCTCTTCAGTGGTACTTAATTATACATAAAAATCAACCACCGCAAACCAAGGCAGTGCACTACCTAACTGGGGGTGCGACCATTAATAAGTTCCCGAACATCAGATTTAAAACTTGCCTTTGTGTCACTTGTGATTTGGTGTACCTTTTTCAAAGAAGCCATTTCATCTGTGATTATCGGTTAAGTTCACTTGTGTTTTGCCTCATTTGTTTTGAAAATTGGTTTTTATACATAGTGCATGCGCACTCGTTCTTCCAGTTCTACAAGTCCACTTTCTGAACTTGGAAACATTCCTCGTAGACGTAGAGGACGTTCAGCTCCTTCAGCCGTGACTGAGGAACGTCTACCACCACCACCTCCTGTCGAAATGGCAGAAGACAAACCCATGAATGAGCTTCTCCAAGCACCCATCGAGGGTTACGGAGATGCCATTGTTGTCCCAGCCATTGTGGCTGATACCTTCGAGCTCAAAACCGGGTTGCTCAATCTAGTAACCCAAAGCCAATTCTATGGTTTTGAGCGGGATGATCCTCATGCACACATTCGATGGTTTAACAAGATAGCATCTACCATCAAGTACAAGAATGTCCCATCCGAAGCTATCAAGCTTCTTCTGTTCCCATTTTCTCTAGAGGGACAAGCCCGGAATTGGCTTGAGAAACAACCCCCTCGTTCTATAGAGACATGGGAAGATCTTGTCACCAAGTTCGTTAACGAGTTCTATCCTCCATCCCGAACCACAAGTCTTAAGAATGAGATAATGAAATTTTCTCAGAGATTTGATGAATCATTCGGGGAGGCTTGGGATCGTTACAAAGAGTTGCTTCGCAAGTGTCCGCATCACGGTTTTACCGAGTTAATGCAAATGGATACTTTCTACAATGGTCTCAATCAGGCCAATCAAGATTCTTTGAATGCCTCCGCGGGAGGTAATTTCCTGAGCAAGACCACCAAAGAGGCCTTGCAGATCATTGAGAACAAATCTCAGGTCCGTCCTTTCAGAGCTAAGACATATCAGTCTAATGCTGGACCTTCTTCTTCTTCATCCCCAGTGAGTACATCTAGCACCGATGCTAAGATTGATAAACTCACAGACATTGTTCAGGCTTTGGTTCTTGCTAACCAGAAGAAAGTCTCCTTCACTCAGCCACCAACACATGCTGAAGTGAAGAAAGTGGAAGTTTGTGTCACTTGTGGTGGTCCTCATGCTTACTACAATTGTACTGCCACCGATGGTAGTCCTTTTGAGGCCAATGCTTTAGCCGGTAGTTCACAGCAAGGAGGTAATCAATACCGTCCTCAAAATGAACCACACTACCGTGCTAACACTAATCAGGCACCACCCGGTTTTAACCAAAATCACAACATGCACAACCGGAATCAGAACCAACCAAGAATGAACCAAGGTTATCAAAACCAAGGTAATTTCTATCCTGGACCTAATCAAGGTTTCCAACATCAAGGAAACCCTCATCAAAACAATTTCAATCGAGGGAATCAATTTCATGGGAATATGAATCCTAATCAAGGGAATTTTGGCTATAATCAAAACATACGGCCTCAAATTGTCCCTCCAGCTCCTCCCGTCATTACTCCTCCAGGACCATCATCTGATGAGTTACTGAAGCAGTTCATGAAGTCCCAAGATGAAATGAACAGGTTGTTGGTCAGTCAGATTGCTGATCTGAAGAAGTCTTTAAATGATCGACCCTCGGGCTCAGGTACTTTACCGAGCAACACGATCGCTAACCCGAGGGGCGATGCCAAGGCGATCACAACACGAAGTGGTGTTTCATATGATGGACCTGCTGTTCCTACTACCTCTTCTTCTTCTTCTCTTCCAAAAGTAGTGGACAGTGAACCTCCAAAACACAATGGACCTACGACTCCAATGCCACCTCCACCAGTGCCAATGAGTCAAGTTACCAAGGAAACTACGGACAAAGTGCATTATTCTAGCCCACGAAGTACAGCACACGTCCTACCTTCGGTAGTCCAACCTCAAGTTGTCCAGAAACCCCAGTCAAATCAAGGAGTTGTTTTTGAACCTCCTGTAGCTCCTGTTGAGAAACAGAAATCCAAATCTTCTCTTCCTTACCCATCAAGAATGCATGATGAGAAGCTTCAAGACAAAAACAAAGAGCAAATGGAAAAAAATTTCCAAATTTTCAAGGAATTGCACTTTGATATAAGCTTCGTTGATGCTCTTGTTCTCATGCCCAAATTTGCATCTACTCTCAAAGGGTTACTAAGCAACAAAGATAAGTTATCCGAAATGGCTAAAACCCCTCTCAATGAGCAATGCTCAGCGGTCCTTCTTAAAAAGCTTCCCGAAAAGCTTGAAGACCCTGGCAAGTTTTTAATCCCATGTGATTTCTTGGGGATGGTTCAATGCTCCGCCTTGGCCGATCTTGGTGCTAGCATTAACCTCATGCCACTCTCAGTATGGAAGAAATTGTCTCTCCCTGAACTTACTCCTACTTGTATGACTCTCGAGCTAGCGGACTGTACCATAACTCGTCCACTTGGAATAGCCGAGGATGTCGTGGTAAAAGTAGGGAAGTTTCATTTTCCTACTGACTTTGTTGTAGTAGACTTTGATGCAGATCCTAGGGTTCCCCTCATCTTAGGGAGAGCTTTCTTGAGAACGAGCCGTGCTCTGATCGATGTATTTGCTGAAGAGTTGACTTTACGGGTTGATAACGAAGAGCTCACGTTAAATATCAACCAGAACTCCAAACCTCTGAACAAACATAGTGTTGCCACAATCGATCAAAAATCCAAAAGAATCGATGCAACACTTTCTAATTTCACGGTTAAGAGTGTTCACCAAAAATGTGCTGAGCTGAAAGCTATGAAAATCAAACCTGGTTCAAGCAAATGGTTTGATAGTTGTACCAAAGATGTCAGGAGTATTCTTGATGATGATGATCTTGAGTCGGAGACTTCATCGGAAGTGGTGGAAACTGCTAGCTCTAAGAGCACACCACTTGTCCCACCTCCGGAATCAGTTTGTCGTATTGAGTTTGTTAACTCTGTGGATGAAACTGAATTCTCTTCCAAGGATCCAATCATATTTGAAAATCAACATATCATAGCCAATTCTACTCCTTCTCTCACTCAGTTTGAGGGAAGCGACTCCATCTTGGATGAGATTGAAGCATACTTGGCTAGTGATTCTATTCCTTGGGAGATTGATCACGCTCAAATTGATATCGAGCGGGACATACTTCTCATTGAGAAGTTGCTTCATGGAGATCCTTCATCCATTTCATATCCTGATCCTATTGTTTCCGACTTTTCCATTCCTTCCCTCAATCCGGATGAGGAAGATGATAATTTTTGGAAAGAAGTCGATGCTTTTCTAAGTGATGAATCAATCCCAACAGGGGTTGATGATAATTACTTTGATTCAGAGGGGGACATCCTTTTTCTTAACAGTTTATTAAACGAAGAATCGTCCCCAGTCCTCCCTTCCGGAAACTCCTTTGATAATCACCATACAAGCTTAAAGTTTAAGCTTAAAAATGTAAAAAATGGTGATTTGCTTCTTTCTAATGAAGAATGGACATGCATTGTAATGCACATATTTATTCCATTCTTCACTAATGGTATGGTTGCCCTTTCCCTTTTCTCTTTCGGGAATGAGGACACCATCTTTGACCCCGGTATCATCCTTTATAGTTTCTACTATTAAGATACCGCGGTTATATCTCGTCGGTGTGGAACTTTCTGATGTTCATATGTTCATTAACATTGTGAACGAAAGTCCGATCGAGATTGGTTTTCCACGTTACTTTCCCCATGAACAAATGAATTCGGGGTCGAGTCAAGCTAGCGACTCGGTAATCAAAAACAGTAGCTAAACATGGGTTTTCACCCATGTGTCCACCCTAGTGTGGGGGAGTGCCCCACATGCTATATATATATAAGTTCAAAAAAAAAAAAAAAAAAAAAAAAAAAAAAAAAAAAAAAAAAAAAATCTTCTTTCATAATAATGGCCGTAGTATTTCCCTTTTACGTTCTTTGTTTCGGCATAACCGCCGGTACTTTGAATATTGAGGGCAATATTCATTTCTAAGTGTGGGGGGGAATTCTCACGAATTTCATATATTATCTACCCAATTCCCCCGTTTTTGGCCAAAAATTTTTTTTTTGGAGTAAGTGTTTTACACTTTCTCATTTGGTTATCAGTCCGCCATGTCTGTAAGACTAAAGGATTGGCTAATCCAGGAGCAAACGGCTCTTGGTAAAGATTGCTCAAATCCGTTTATATGGCTTGCAATTTGCCCAAAATTGTATGGTTCTTCAGCTCCCCATCATCCTCAAAAGATAATGAGTTGGCTAGCCCGCAAGGTTATGGCTTGTGGTAAAGGCAGTGGAAAATCCATAATTGGTATTCAGCTCACCAAAGATAATTCTGATAATTTATCTAAGAGTTGGCTAGTCCAGAAGGGTACGGCTTCTGGTAAAGACACATCAAATCCGTTATATGGTTTATGATTTGCCAATAAATCATTTGGTTATCGTTGTACCAAGATTCTTACTTGAATCAAAACAATTGGCTACTCCAGAAGTGATGGCTTTTGGTAAAGAGTTTTTCAAATCCATCAAAGTTTTCTCAAATCATTGCTAGGGACTAGCAATATCTCAGTATGGGGGATTGATGAGTGTCTAAATACTCATCATTTTTGTGTAATCTAAACTGCAAAATCATCTGAAAACACTCAGAAACACATCAAAATGATCAAATTATCACAAATCAGTGTTTTATGTGTTTTAATTGCAAAAATATCAAAATCAGATGAAAAATGTATCAAGTTTGCAAAATTGGCAGTTTTAGTCCCTCAAGTTTTAAAAGTTGTCAAATCTAGTCCCTGGAAATTCAAAAATGTGGAAATTCATCATTCAAGGTCCCTGAAGTATTCTAAGTTGTTAAAAATGATCCTTGAATGAATTTTTGGTCAATTGGCAAGAAAGGTCCTCAAACTTTGGAAATTTGCAAATTTAGTCCTTGGACCTTTGAAAATGGATTTTATGCAAAAAGGGTTCTTGTTTTATCAAAAGTTGTCAAGTTTGGTCCTTGTGAGAGCATTGGAAAAATATCACTTTCAGTCCTTGAAGTTTGGTCGAATTACACTTTTGGTCCTTGTTGTTGCTACTTAACCAAACCGGATCCTTTAATATCAAAGCCCAATCCAAAAACAAGCCCAATCCACTTTGCCCTTGACCCCCAGGTCACAACCTCCTTTTGACCCCAGCCATATCTATTTTGGACCCCCGTGTTATTAATTCTGCGGTCAACCAAAGTCAAAACCCACTCCCTCGCGCCCAAATACCACTCACACTGTAGCTATGTCTCTCCCAACACAGAAACCTCAAAACCAGTCATGGTTTTCACCATTTTTCAACTCCCCCTCCCATACCATGTCCCCTCCAACCCCTCTACACTCCAAAAGCTTTAATTAACACAACCAAACTCAATTAAAGCTAAAACCTGCTCATTGAAATATTTGGCGCCAAAAATGCAAGGTGGACGGATAGGATGATTCTAGCCAATCCAATGGCTCAAGTTTGGTGGGAAACAATCAGAGACACATGGGATGTATGAAAAGTCTATAAAGAAGAGGAGTTATGCATTGTAAAAGGAATATCTAGAGTAATATTTAGTTTTCATGTCGTTTTTAGTTTAATTTTCAATTTCAGTTTATGTTTTAAGCTTAAAACTTTGTATTTCAAGTTATTATGTTATCATAAAACTTTTGTGAACCTTTGATTCAAGTAACAAGTTAAATTTCAGATTATGCAATTTTTCATGTTTAAGTAAAATTTCATGTTGTACCAAATGTTGTTTTCAGTTGTTAATATGGACTAGTATAAGTCACTTAAGCTCCTAGAAAGCTATTTCAAGCTTTTAGAAACCCTAAAATTCAATTTAGAAGAAAAATTAGAAAAATCACCAAAAATTCAATTAAATACTTGAAAAATAAAAAAGAGTTCCATGGAAGTGTTCACAGCTGGAGCAAGGTACATAATGGATGGCCTTGGGTTAGTAGCTTATTGGTAAGCTTATAGGGGTGCTCATTGATCTTGGTTCTCAGTTTTAAGCATTGGAAGCTTTTGTAAGCTCTTTTGATCATTTTAGCATTTTACTGTGTTGCTTGTTCATTAGCTCTAATTCCTATCTCTATTTGTTTACTAGTTATAACTTAGTATGTTTGATCATTAAAATCAGTAGTTTGTTAACTTAAATTTGTATTTTGCAAAAATCTCATTTTGACAGTTAAACAAGCTTAGGTCTAGAATTTTGGTTTCAGTTGATTAGTGTTGTTGATTTGTGTGTTCTTAGTGCTAATATTTGATAATACAAGGTCTGCAATTAAGCTTATGGGTTTTAATTGTGATTTGGTTTGAAAACCATCAAATCAGTCAACATAAAGGTGTGTTTGGTTTATTGTGTTTGAAGGAGCTCTAGTCTTTGGTATTGTTGGAAACTTGCATAACTTGGCTTAAATAACTTATTTCAATCAAGAAAACTAGTTCTTATAAGCTTAAAAGTCAAAAATCACTTTGATCTTGTATCTGCAGTCCACTGTTGGGTTTTTCAAAAACTTGACCTTGATTTTGTGTTCAAAAGTTAATAATCTTGTTATAATCAGTCTTAGTTCAACTTATAACATCATATTAAGTGCTTTAGATCAGATCAAATCTCATTTTGGTCAACTTTTGGTTTTTCTCAAAAAGTCAAATTGTCAAAAAGGTCGTTTTTGAATAAACTTGGGAATTTCACTGAGGGCTTATTAGTGAGATTCAGATTATAAGATTTGGAGGTATTGTAGTCTAGTTGGTAAAGAAAAATACAAAAATGATAATTCTTAGTTTCTTAGCTTTTTGAGTGCTTTTTAGACTGCTTATTTTGGGTACCTGTTTCACAAATCTGTCCTGTGCACAGAACTTGGGTCCAAATTGATAAGCTCATAGAGAGCTTATTAGTGCTTCAAATCTCTTGTTCTCTGGTTCTTTGGAAAGCCAACCAGGTCCTCTTGAGTTGTCAAGTCTTGTTTTTCATTTTAGAACTTGTTTACTAGGGCTGCATTAAGCTTAAAGATTGTCCCATTTCTGTTTCAAAAGCCAAAGTGCTTATTGCTATTTCTTAGCTTATCAGTGTGCTTTCTTGCATGTTCTAGCTTCAGATCTGTTCATTAAGCTTGTTTGAATCCACTTTAAGCTTTTGTTTCATCTGTTAAGCTTATTAGAGCTTATTTCCATTAAATAAGCTACTTAAGGCACTGTTGGGCTTTTTAGTTTTCAAAACAGCTTATTTGAGTTTTGTAAATTTTTTGTCTTTATTAAAGTTTCACAATATTAGTATATAAGTAGTTTTCAAAAATAAAAATCACAAAAACATCAATATAAAAATAGTGATAGCGTTTATTTAAGATTTTTTAGCTTTTTAATTTTTCTTTTCAACTTATTAATAAGCAAAACTTGTTTTTCTATTTTTCTTAGTTTTCTGTTATCATAAAGTATTTTTAGAAAAAGTTTCATATTTTTCCTTTTCTGTTTAGTATTTATTATAATTATAAATAGTTAATAAATAATAAATAATTAGTAATAAATAATTAAAAAGTCTAAAAAATATATTTTCTGTTTTAAAATTAGTTTTATCATATTTTAGATTTTTCAAAGTTAAAATTTTATTTTTCCAAGTTTATTTTCTATTTTCTAGTATTTAAGTGTATTTTAAATAATAATTAATTAATAATAATTAGATAAAAAGTGTGAAAAAAATATATTTTTAGTTTTAAAATTAATTTTATAGTATTTTAGATTTTTCAGAATCATAAGTTTATTTTTCTAGCCTTATTTTGTATTTTCTTTCATTTTAGAGTATTTATTAAATAGTTAAAATAGTTTTTAATTAATAATAATTAATTAAATAGTGTTAAAAATAATTTTCCTTTTCTAATAATTTTCTTTTATTTTTAGGAATCCAAAAATGTTTTTTTTATATTTTTAGGCCTTTTATTTCTTAGTTTTCACTTTTTATTTTGTGCGTATACGTAGTTTCCAAAACTTACGTTTACGTTTCTTTGATCTGGTTGTTGAGCTTTCCAATTCTGTACTCCATTCCATTCCAATCAATCAGTAGTGTAATTTCTAATCATAACCTTTACAGATCACTATCCTTAGTGATCATTCCATTATCTGAATCAGTGTTTAACACACCATTGAGTCTCCTTGGGACTAAACGACCCGGGAATCCCATGTATTCTCTGATCTTAATTGTATTTGTGTCTGAGCTGTTTCAAGTCTTTTTGACTTGACTGTTTTGCGCAGAATCAAGGAGTATGCCATGGCCGTTAGAGATTTCAAGAAGTTCTTTAGAAGAAGAGGAAAGTTTGTAAGACAACCTCGAGAAGAAAAGAAGCCGTTCCGAAAAGATCGGGATGATAAGAAGATTAAAGGTGAAAGAAAGTGTTTTAGATGTGGTGATGCAAGTCATCTCATAGGAGAATGTCCCAAGCCACCTAAAAGCAAAACTCAACGAGCTTTTGTAAGTGGTGCTTGGAGTGATAGTGAAGACGATGAAGAATCAAGCAAGGAAGAGATCGCTCTAATGGCACATGAGTCAAATGAGGTACTTTCCGACTCTTCTTATTCTTCTATAGATGATGACACCTTACAAAAACAATATAATCAATTGTGTGAGCTAAGTCTAAAAATCATAACTAAAAATAAATTTTTAAAAACCAAAAAGGAGTTTTTGGAAAATGAGGTATATGAATTAAAAGAAAAAGCAAAACGACTTGAAAAAGGAAAAGCAAATGACGATGATTGTAAATCATGTCAAGAGCTTAATCTTGAAATAGAAAAACTAAAGCTCACACAAGAAGTTTTAATAGAAAATAATTCCAAGTTTAAAAGGTTTAACAAAAACATCGCTCTTGCCGATGAAATAGTTAAAATCCATAAAACACCAGGAGACATGAATGGGCTAGGTTTTAATGAAGTATTAATTCCAAAGAGTCAAAACAAAACGGCCGAAAAGGACGAACATTCTGTCAAAATTGCTGCAGTACAGCACGGACCAGACGGAACCAAAATAAGGGTTCCGTCCGTTGTGCAAAGTGGTACCGCAGGTACTTCAGCAGAACAGAATGTTCGCAATACGGACCGTACTGAATTTGTTAAAGTAACAAAGAAAACCAATGATAATGTTAAACTAAAACCAGCTATTATATCAGGAGTAGGACTTGTTAAAAATGAATTTAGATCAAAAACTACTCAACAACGATATAAAACTCCTTTTGCCAAACGTCCCTTTCCTAAGAGCAACCACAATGTTCAACCTAACTACCAACACAACGGTTGGAATCAAAACTTTCCTAGACCATATCAAACTCCAGATTACATGCCATGGAACCCTTACCCATCATTTCCATACATGAATCAAATAAATGGTATGTTTAACCCAAACGGACCCATGAGATATTGGGGACCAAATGTTTGAGTTATTTGCTTCTTAGGTATGCTTGAAAGTTGGATTAGAACCTGATGAATGGATAAAAGATAGTGGATGCTCACGACACATGACGGGCAACAAAAGTCTCTTCTCATCATACCAAGAGTATGACGGAGGTAATGTCACTTTCGGTAGCAATCTCAAAAGCAAAATCATTGGCAAAGGTACGATTGCTCATAACTCTCTAACTATTGAAAATGTTGCTCATGTGGATAGGTTAGGATTTAATCTACTTAGTATTAGCCAACTATGTGATAAAAAGTATAAAGTACTATTTGATGAAAATGGTAGTAAAATACTAAAAGATGGTATCACCATAGCTAAAGGAGTTAGGAAAAATAACATATACGTCATGAAAATAGATAAAACATATAATGACAAACTTTGCTTAACAACATTAGACGATAGCTCATCTCTTTGGCATAGACGCTTAGGTCACGCTAATATGAGACTTATACAAAACCTATCTTCAAAAGAGTTAGTTAGGAATTTACCAAAACTAAAATATGACCAACACTTTTGTGACGCTTGCAAAATTGGTAAACAAACACATAGTAGTCACAAATCTAAAAATATGGTGTCCACATCTAAGTGTCTAGAATTATTACATATGGACTTGTTTGGACCATCCGCTATAAGAAGCTATGGAGGCAACTTATACACTTTGGTCATAGTAGATGATTACTCAAGGTTTACTTGGACGTTATTTTTGAAAACCAAAAATGAAGCTTTTGATAAATTTGAAGTACTTAGCAAGAAAATTCAAAATCTTCTAGTTGTCAAAATTGTGTCGATCCGAACGGATCATGGTCGTGAATTTGACAACGAAACTCAATTTGGAAACTTTTGTGATACAAATGGTATAACACATAACTTTTCCGCTCCACGAACACCTCAATCAAATGGAGTAGTAGAACGTAAAAATAGAACAATTCAAGAAATGAGTAGAACAATGCTCAATGAACAAAATATTCCTCAAAAGTTTTGGTGTAACGCCGTTGACACTTCTACATATATTTTAAATAGAGTCCTAATACGTCCTTTCCTAAACAAAACACCATATGAACTTTATAAAGGTAAAAAGCCAACATTAGATATTTTAAAGTCTTTGGTTGTAAATGTTTTATTCTTAATACTAAGGATTATCTCACCAAGTTTGACCCAAAGTCTTATGAAGGTGTATTTCTTGGTTACTCTCAAACCAGTAAAGCTTACATTGTCCTTAATAAAGAAACAATGATAGTCGAGGAATCATTGAATATAACATTTGACGAAAGTCCACCTCCCCCTAAGACATCACCTTTGGTAGATGATGACTTAGTTGAAAGTCAAATAATAGAAATTAATAACAAGGAAGATGAACCATCAAATAAGGAAATTGTCAACATCAAAGAATCTAAAAGTCATCCATTAGAAAAGGTCATAGGACAACTTAATCAAAGAACCTTAAGGTCACAAGCTCAAAATCAAAGTAATCATTTTTGTTTTGTATCCACCATTGAACCAAAAACCATAAATGAAGCAATAAAAGACGAATCATGGGTAATTGCCATGCAAGAAGAATTAAACCAATTCGTTAGAAATGATGTTTGGAAACTAGTTCCAAAACCCAAAGATCAAACTATAATTGGAACAAAATGGGTCTTTCGAAACAAAATGGACGAAAATGGTATAGTATCTAGAAACAAAGCTAGGCTTGTTGCACAGGGTTATAATCAACAAGAAGGAATCGACTATGATGAAACTTATGCACCGGTAGCTAGACTTGAATCCATTAGAATATTACTTGCTTATGCATGTGCTTATGACTTTAAATTATTTCAAATGGATGTTAAAAGTGCTTTTCTTAATGGGTTTATTAACGAAGAAGTGTATGTTGCTCAACCTCCCGGTTTTACCGACTTTGAGAAACCACATCATGTCTTCAAACTCAAGAAAGCATTATATGGCCTTAAACAAGCACCTAAAGCTTGGTACGACCGTCTTAAGACTTTTCTTATTGATAACAAATATACTATGGGATTAGTAGATAATACTCTTTTTACTAAGAAAAAGGAATCGCAAATTATTATTGTTCAAATATATGTTGATGACATTATATTCGGATCAACTTGTCAAGAACTATGTAATGATTTCTCTAAAATCATGCATGACGAGTTTGAAATGAGTATGATGGGTGAGTTAAACTTCTTTCTAGGACTTCAAATTAAACAACTAGAAGATGGTATTTTCTTTAACCAATCTAAATATATAAAAGACATGCTTAAGAAATTTGGTCTTGAAGATTCCAAACCAACTAAAACACCCATGTCCTCGGACACTAAACTCACCAAGGACGAAGAAGGTGAATCCGTAGATAACACTAAATATAGAGGAATGATTGGTAGCCTACTCTACCTTACGGCTAGTAGACCCGACATTATGTTTAGTGTTTGTCTATGTGCTCGCTTTCAAGAAAACCCAAAGGCATCACACTTGAAGCATTAAAAAGGATTTTTAGATACATTAAGGGAACAACGTGTTTAGGATTATGGTATCCCAAAGGAACGGGTATAGAAACCATAGTATATGCCGACTCGGATCATGCCGGTGATTATGTCGATAGAAAAAGTACAAGTGGTATTTGCACTTTTGTTGGACATTGTCTCACCTCATGGTTTGCAAAGAAGCAAACGGCTTTAGCCATCTCTACTACTGAAGCCGAATACTTCTCAGCCGGAAAAGCATGTCAACAAGCTCTTTGGATGAAGCAAGCTCTCGTAGACTACGGAATTCATCTCAACGACATTGTGATACTTTGCGACAACAAAGGAGCCATCGATCTCAGCAAGAATCCCGTTTAACATGCTCGTACAAAGCACATTGAAATCCGTCATCACTTTCTTCGCGACAATGTTCAAAAAGGAAACATTTCAATCGAGAAAGTATCCTCCGAAGACAACATTGCCGACATCTTTACTAAACCTCTTAAACGAGAACCTTTTAATCTTCTTAGACTTGGTTTAGGGTTAATGGAACCAAACATATAGGATAAACATAGCCTAAAACATTAGAATAGTCAAACCAAAACAATTTTGCCTTGTATCTGCTACTGTAGCCACGACACCAAACGACAACACGGACGGAACCAAATATTTGGTGCTGTCTGGTCCGTGGTGTCTACAGAAGCAAAACTACTATATACATAACATCCTCTTCCTCACAACCCACTTTACCAAAACGTGTATAACTTAAACCAAGCTCATTATTGTCATCTTCCCACTCACTAATCACTGAAGATAACATCATTGTAAGTATCCTAACTACATTTCATCTCTTAATTCTGAGTCTAGGATTCTTATTTATGCACAAAACTATCACAAATCATTACATGGGGTTTTATGTATGCTTTTATACCAAATATGAATTCAATTGGAAAATTGCATAACTAGTCATTCAAATTAGGTACTACATTATCATATTGCATAAACAAATCATGTTTCCCACTAATTGATAGATAATAAATATAAGGCCTTATTCAAACAACCAAACACCCCATGTCAAAAGTTTTGAAAAGCTTCTCACTTGTAGGAAAACATTTTTCATTGCTAATACAAATAGAAACGTTGGAATTTTCATCACTTGCATGCTCTTGAATACTAAAGGTATTGCATAACTAATATGCACTCCCGGGTATATTCAAATGTAGCCACATTGAATTAGGAGCATTTGGGTTATCTCATGGTATTTGCCAAACACCCCACTAAAACCATTTTGTGCATAAAATGAGTCGAGATAACCGCAACTCCAAATTGTTTTCATATAGGCACACACTAGAATCAAAAACGTTAAAATTTATTTTCAATTTTTTTTAACACATTAATTCTTGTCCTTAGGAATAACCATGGTAGCCGCAAAATTCTATGATCACAAAGACACCCTTAGCTCCAATTCCACCAACCCCAAAAGGGATGCACCTTCATTATGACCTCATCCCTCACATCTTTGTACCTTTGAGTGATGCTCGAGTTGCTAAGACTAAAGGCAAGAGAGCTAAACCTCCAACTCCTTCATCATCATCATCAAATAGCTCCGAGGATGGTCTTCCAAGCTCTCATCTTCCACCTCATGAGTATTACGCATCTCTTCCCGAGATTGAGAATGAATCAGCAGAATTCAAGCAAACTAAGGGAATGTTCAAGTGCCTTGGTAGGATGATGAACAAGATTTACAAGAAATTGGACAAATAAGGGTACTTTAAGGAGTGTTTGGAACAATGCATTATCGTTAATGTTTGATACTATTTAGTTGTTTTTATTATGTAGGATGATAATATAACTTGAAACAATGGTGTATGCTAACAATCTCATGCAGGGGGATAGCACAAGTATGCTATCAAATTTTACCCATTTTCACTATATTGTGAAAATCAATAAGCCTTGCTCAAAATCTATGCTCCACTATGTTTACATATGTGTTATTTACTTTTCCTAACTAGAAATGTTTAGTATAACAGCTTTTGAGAAAAATTTCAGGTTTCGGAAATTTCCCCGACACCTAAAAACGAACTCTGTCCATATTTCAGCACTCCACGGATCAGACGGCACCATAATTTTGGTACCGTCCTTTATGTAGTTTGGTACCGCCATACCTGTACAGGCGGACCAGACGGCACCCTTTTTAGGGTACCGTCCGTGTATGATTTTGGTGCCGTGGATCCTCCAGGTAATTTTCTGAATTTCGACTCTTTCGTGATTCCAAATTATCTTCCATCACTTATAAATCAATCTTAACTAGTTTATACTGTTATTAGAACTAGTATTATTTACTAAGGTATATAAGAAATCCATTTCCCACCAAAATTCAAAAATTTGAAAAATCCACCCAAGGAGCCCTTTGGCATAAAGGAAGGAACCAAATTTTTGGTACCTTCAAATCCGTGGGTAATCTGAATATTAGGAAATTCCACTCACTAGAACACATTTATTGCATATCTTTTCTTCTTCACTCCATCTTCTTTGTATGGATTGACTTGGGTGATATGACTAGCATTCAACCCACTTCCAAATCATTAGGAACCTCATCTCTTCAATGGTTCAACATCAAATCAAACCATTTCTCAACAATTTCTTACCTCTATAAATTGAAAGGCTTTACCATGATCATCCTCACACCTTCTTCATTCTCACTACTATCTAGCAAATCAAAACCCAAGTTAAAAATGACTAAATCATCACCAAAACCTTGCAAGAAAACCGCTAGAATTAGCGTAAGGCCTTGTTGTTTTGTTCATCTTAGCTCATCATCCGAATCTTCACCACTCACAATCTCATCTCCCATTAGAGATGATACAAATCTTACCCTAGCTACTCCCACTTCATCACACATTGTGATCACCACTCCACCACCAACAAAAACACCTACTTCACCTCCACCGGCACCCATCCAAACATCCAAAACACCCTCACCACCTTCACCAAGGTCTCCCACTCTCACTCCCATGGAGTTATTTTCAACTCCACCAACATCACCAAATCCTTTCCTAGAGGACTTGGAGGACTTGCCTCCTAGGCCAAGTCATCCACCACCATTGCCATCTTTTGGCACAATTGAGCGAATCGCTGATGAGTCACCTCGGTCATCCATTGACCCAAACGCCCCATTAGGGCCAAAACCTCTCCTTTTTCACCCCATTCACAAGGACATTCATGGTCCTTTATACGGGGATCATCCACTTCCATCATCAATGTCTCCTCATATTGAGGACATTCCGGAGTGCATGTGGGATGACAATCCCACTAGAGAGGAGATTCAAGCCGAACTCCACAACCTCCACCAATTCAAAGGCATGGTGGATTCTCACTTAAGTGAGACAATGCAAATGCAAAATGCTTTGCTTGCATCCATCATGACCACCCCAAACATTCCCAACACCACCAACACATCCACCATTCCACCACCACAACCTCCTCAAACTTTCTATCCTCCAAGGCATGGTTGCTCAACTTGTGAGCAAACAGGCCAAACCGTGGAACGGACCCATGTTATGGTCCATGACTTCCAAGAAGAAATGAGGTTCATCCTCAACCACATCCTTGAGCGTCTTAACGCTCTTTCCCATCCACCATCACTTTAGGATGGTTTTGGAATAGTTTTTTTTTGTTTACTTTCTTAGGATAATTTTTATTTCTTGTACTTAAAACACATCATTGTGTTCTCTTTTCATGATCTTACTCATGAAAAATTTTAACTAATGAATGTTGTTTATTATATTGTTGGTGTCATTACATAGTGTTTGGAAATGCTTGTGAATGATCATTATTACTAACATTTTTTTGTAGCTTTATTTTCACAATCCATGTATCTTCCCATTAAAGCACCCAATTTAGGGGGAGCTTTGAACAAGGGGGAGATAATAGCTCGGGCTCATTACATTCCGCATAGCCTCTTCTTTTTGTTGAGACAAAAAGGGGGAGAAAATATAGAACTTTGAAATTATTTATATTTGACTTTTCTGAAAAAGTCAAACTGCTCACATTTGACTTTCTAAAAGTCAAACAGGAACCCTCATTGATAATACTTGACTTTTCTTAAAAAAGTCAAACTGCATACTTTGACTTTCTGAAAAAGTCAACATCATGCATCAACTAGTGAATTCTTTGACTTTCATAAAAAGTCAAATTTCATACACTTGCATTATCATTTCCTTTTCAAGTTCTAAAACTAATATTTTTATAACTCTTATACAAACTTTGTTTCTTTTATAAAAATAAAATTTATATTTTGTCCTCAACAAAAAGGGGGAGATTGTTAATACAAATATTGTCATTAAACGTTATTTATATTTTTTATCTTTGCCTAAGTTTTGTTAACGACAAAAGTAAATTTAATTTATAAAAGCTTAAAGCTTGTCAAGTTTATTAGTTATTAAAACAAGCTTTCTCAAACAATATATTCATCATTCAAGCATTTACATTTGTGATTAGTAACATCTCTATATGACTCTAATCATTATGTATGATAGTAGTTTGTAGAATGTGTTAGGTTCTTAAAACCAAACACTACTTAAGCATTTGCATATTTCTATTAATAGTAATACAACATTTGACATCATGTATTACATCATGGAAATCATTGGAAGATTCCATTAGATATTTTGTGAAGATTTGTACTCTTCATATCTTGCACAATCTCACTTAGATAGAGTTGACTTTAGGCAAGATTTGATATCTTGACTGTCAGACTGGCGGTACCAAAATGGTACACGGGCGGAACCCTTTTAAGGGGTCCGCCGTCCGTGGACGCTCCTGTCCAATTTGGCTATAAATAGCAATGCCAAGCCAAGTAGTTTCTCATCCCTTTCTAACATACTCTCATACATATCTTCTCTCTAACCTTTCTAACTCAGTTTCATATCATATTAGTGATCTCTTTTGTAGCAAAGAAGATCAAGTCATATTCAAGCTTCAACGAGAAGTTGGAAGTCTTGTTTGTTTAGTGTTGTATGATCTAGTGATGATCCATACTTCATTGTTGTATCAAACCATCATAATCTTGTGAGTGTGAGTGGTTAGTATTTTAGTCCTCAAAATACATTGTGTGTGGGAGTAGTTGTACCCTTGGAAAGAACTCGACATCTAGCTTAGTGTCGGAAATAGTGTAAGCGAAGTGTAAAGGTTTTCTCCGCCGGTGAAAGGAGCTTGTTGACTAGTGAAGTTAAACTCTCGAGTGTGAGACTCGGGGAGTGGAGTAGGGCAAGGAAAAAGAGTCCTTGTAGGCCGAACCACTATAAACAACTTGTTGTTGTTTGATCACTTCTTTCCTTATTTACTTATTACATATTGCTTGCATATTTCATTAACATACTTAAGATCAATATCAATTGATCTTTCAATAAGTTTCAAAACAAAGTTTTTAATTGGTAAACTATTCAACCCCCCTTCTAGTTTTCTACACATCTGTACAAATTTAATGAATCATCATCATCATAATTTGATTTTAACAATGATTTGTGAATCAAATTTGTGATTTATAGTTTCGATTCACCATAAAATGATGTTTACTTGTGAATCAAATAAAAAATATGAATCAATTTGGTCAAACGAAGATTTCTCAATCTTCTTAAAATAAAAACCTTCTCAATAGAACCGGAGCCTATATATATATATATATATATATATATATATATATATATATATATATAAAGTACACCTGTCAAGATGTATACCTTTCCTTCCTTCTGTTAAAATTATCACAAAATTTGTTACTGTACATACTTAGTATCCTATATACTAATAGTGGGGTAAAATCCTCTCAAAATAGTGCTCGCTACAGTGTTTTTTGGGTTGTTTGGTGGGATGCTATTGGTGGTTAGGTGGTAAGTGGCCAAATGTCGAAGCCTTATTGGTTGTCCAAAATAACGGCCACTATGAGTTGTGTTTATTGGTTGGCCAAATGTCGAAGCCTTAGTGTTTGAAACCTAGCCATGCAATATTTGTTCAAATACTTGTGCAAAGTACGATGATAACATCAAAATACACTAGCGGCGTAACTGATACATATTCTGCCTTGATTGATGATTTACTTGAGACAAACATTAACAATCCAGCAATGTGTACACATACATCAACAATACACCAACTCAGCAGCAGAAAAAGAACATTAGTGCACATGCATCAAACAGCTATTGTCTCCAACATGATAACACTTCAAATTTGTTGGCAAGTCCCGGGGAGACATGTTTACCATATTTTATTCCCCGTGCTTTGACACATTCATCATCTGCAGCATCCTGAATCTTTCTAAGCTCTTCCAAAAATAGTTTCATGTCTACCGTCTTTATGACTTTTTTCTTCCTGGGGAGACGAGGAATCCTTTTTAGATCTCCAGCAGCATCTATCTCCTCACGAGTGATAATTGGGGGAGTGCTAACAGTAGATTTTTACAAGAACTAGTAATTATTAACTGAACCAAAACAGAAGAATCCAATAAAGTAAAATTGTAAAATAAATAAATAAAGGTAATATTATAAACCTGGGTAGGACATCACGAATAGAAGATCCAGGTACAACATGTTTGATGTGGCTGTTTTCACTATTACTAACGCTAGCAACAAATAAATTAAGCGCGCGCCTGTCATATTTGTGCTCTTCCTCTAGACAGAAGTTGACAAGATCGACAGCTATACCCATTTTTTTAAACTCGTTTCCACAAACCTTCGCAAAATCAAACCCCATATCTGTAGGACTGGCAGCCAAGAAACACATATACACAAAGACAACATTAATCAACTGTTTATCAGATAAAATAAGAGCTGGAAACTATTAGTAAATAAAAGTAGGGTGAAAGATCTAAGCATAATATACGAACCCTCCAGCAAAGATAAGCATCCGTTTTTGAACATTTGGTTGATCATGCAAAAAAAACGACTGGTCAAACGAGATCCCATTTTCAAAGTCCAAGTGACCACCACATGCGATACCTGAGAAACAAACATAGCGTTTACATATGTGCGGTTAATAAATTATTGATACATGATATAAAAAAAGGGCAAGGAAGGTAACCTTGAACGCGATACATGATCTCATCATGATCACTAGTAGGATAAAGCAACCTACCAAAGGGTTCAAGACCGCCATAAGCCATGGCGACTACGCCCACAGCAGTCTCCGGGTTAGACTGTAAGAATGTAGATCCAACAAGATTATAAATATATCAAATCAACGGAATCAATAGTTAAATAAAAGGAAGAAAAAAAAAGTGACCTTAAGTTTAGCATGGCAATACAAATGAATAGCATCAACTTGAGATCGAAAGTTTCTACTAGCACGTTGAGAATTGTCAAAACAGACTTGGATAAGCTCCTGATATCAAATTAAAAACCACCACCAAGTTAGTTAGTTTATAAAAGTTTGATCAAATAAAATAAGGAAAGAAGAGGATACCTGGGCCACCATCGTGGAGTGAACTGAATTAAAGATTGTTCCTACCTACAGAATTAATAGAATTGATCAGATCGACCTCGCAAACGGATTTTATAGCAATAATAACTTAGGTTTCCAAGTTTCAGGTAATATTCATCAGAATCATAAGCTATAACAACGTTACACAAGTACAAAAAACGTGAATTACAACTTCATCAATCACAAGGATGAAAATACTAACCCTAACTAGCAAAAGTGATAATCAAAACAACAAGTAAAGCTATATTCAAATAAACGTAGTTGCACGTTCAAAATCGTAATTCAATTTAGTAAATATAGTCAAAAACAGACACAAAAAGTCAAAAATTAGCACTCGAATATTTATTAGGCAGCCCTAAATCAAAATTACTTGAGAGCTTGTTACCAATTCGGGTTGGAAGAGCGATAGACCAGACGGGACGAGGATGGTTGTATTATGTTGGGGATCTGGGGAATATATAGGTGTGCTATTAAGGTTGGTATATATTCCCTTTGTGCTTTAGGAAAAAAATTAATCCATTCTTTTTATTTCTTAATTTTATAACTAAACTTTCTTAATTTTATAACTATACACGTGAGTTTCACGGAAATTCACGATCTAACAATTTAAATTTCTCATTTTTTTTCTAAAAATACTAGGCGAATACCCGTGTTTGGCGGCAGCGGTCTTTAACGGTTCTTTATGTATTCAACGCATTGTCTGCATTCCTCCATTAGCAAGGTTGTCTCATTTAGTTTACAATTAGTTTGCATTCCTCCATTAGCTTTTCAAACATTCCTCTATTAGTTTTTCAAACATTCCTTCATTAGCTTAGCAATAATTATGTACATTAAACGAAAGTTGAAAACATTCCTCTATTTTCAATAATTTTTTTTTAAATTAATAAAAATATCTTTACTATCTAAAATGGAAAAATGGTCAAAGAGGAAAAGTGAAAACTTGAAAATTGAATGTTGAAAGTCAATATTCTTGAAACACTTTGTTGAATGTTGAAATTGTTTAAAAAATTAAATTGTTGAAAATGGTTCACGAATTTAAAATTTGAAAATGTTGAAAATGGTTCACGAAATTACTGTGAAATGCTAGGCCAATGAAATTTGAAAACATTATGCATGTCAACTATCATACCATATATAACATGCATGCCAACTCTCATATCATTTATAACACATATTAGGCCAATGAAATTTGAAAACAATATGCATTCATACCATATATAACACATATCAATACCTATATAAAGAACACTCTATATGGCAACGATTCAATACGCAAAACAACATGGCAACGATTCAATATGTAAAACAACCTCTTTAAACCATGACGGGAAATTGGAAATTTGTGTTCATCTCTTCATTTCAAAACTTCAAATCAAATATTATATATGGCAAGGGTTTTCCAAATGCCTATATAAAGAACACTAATTTATTGATTTTGTTCATCTTGTTTACTTTCATTCGCATAGACATGGTAATGCAGAACAAAAAGAATATTCACGTATCTTTGCATTCGAGGTTGGTTATATGCGTATCATCTTGTTTACTAATAAGTTTTTTTTTTCTCCTACAGCTTTATCCCCCCTCCTAACCATGCTCCACATCCTTCGTTTTACAACCCTAACTTGATAAACTGGAATTGGGATGACGTTATTGTCATCTCAAACGATGATGATGAAGAAGAGGAAGATATTCCAACACCAACGGTTGCGCCTCGCGTAATCGGTCGGAAAAGGGTGTATAGTTTGATTGATGAAAGTGACACCGATGAAGAATAGAGTTTATGTTTTTCATTTTTAAGTATCCATGTCGTTTGTTTCTTGTTATAACATCTTGTTTAGACTAGAAATATAAACGATGATGTCTTTGTTTCCTTAATTGGTTTATTGTTTATAAATCAAAATAACAATGCAAAACGAAAAGAATAATAATTTGTTTTCTACAGCAGCATTTGCTTTAGAAATTTTTGCCACTTTGGCGTTTTCTTAGAAGCTTGAAAAAGAAATTCGTTTATAAACTTTGCAGTTGAAAATGAGTCTCATTGACCTCAAAAGTCAATATGTATTGACCTTATTTGGCATTTTGAATTGTGCTTATAGAAAGAATTACCAATAATTTAGTACAAACTAATGTATGTTTATGTGTAATAAGTTTTACTTTGTAAACTTACTTTGTCTTTGAATTTAAGTTGTGATATATGAACGTTTACGTTAAGTATGGTTGTGATTATTTAGATGTGAGTATATATATCAACCAAATTTTGATAAGAAAAGACAAAACTTGACCATTGTTCGAACTATCAAATACGTTCAGTGTCTACAAAGGAGAAACATATCCATACTTAACATGGGAATTTTAACCCATTTGCGTATTAAAAATAAATTGATTTATGTTTTTTTTTTATCTTGAATGAGTCAAAGTTGTAATATTAGTCAATTCAACACATGACAAGAATCATTTTATTCAAAGATGATGTTTACCTTGTAGTAAAGATTGTTTTTGTAATCATAAGAAACGTATATAATTTATTTAGAAAAATAAATTGAAGAATCAATACACATTCGACAACAAGAAGATACATATCAAAACTAATTTAGGATAATATTGGGTATACGTGTTGTCATTTTGAATATTAGCCAATTCAATGCATGACAAGAACCATTTTATTCAAAGATTTTCTTTACCTTGTATTAATATTGTTTTTGTAATCATAACATATGTATAAAATTTATTTAGAAAACTAAATTAAAGAATCAAGACACATTCGTGAACAAGAAGACATGTTCCTTTTCAAACTAATAAGAACACAATTCCTTATTCGCCTTAGCTTTGCGATGACTATCAATAAAGCTCAAGGCCAAACAATTCCAAATGTGGGTGGCTATTTGCCCGACTCTGTTTTCTCGCATGGTCAGCTTTATGTTGCTTTGTCTAGAGGGATATCACGTAGAACTACAAAGGTCTTGGTGAAGCCAGTCAAAGAGGAGTCTACACCTCAAATGTCGTCTATCAAGAAGTTTTTGCATGACGAGTAACATGCATTGTTAGTTATAGCAGGGTACCCCGCGCGTTGCAGCGGCTGTTACTCTGAAATAAAATTTTTCGATGATTAATGTATTTTAGTTTATTATGTTTTTTTTAATAATAAATTTACGGATATCAAGAATTTCATATAGCCCGTGCCCATTCGGGCTCGAACCCGTTGGCCCGTGTCTGCTTGGGCTCGAGCCTGTTTGGTCCGCGCCCGTTCGGGCGCAAGCCCATTTGACCCGTTGCCCGTTCGGGCTTGAATATTTGTAGAATGTGCTTTCTTATTTGTAGTAGTGAAATTTAATGCAGGAATGTGTTTAATTTGGTTGGACAATATGTTTGATAATTTGTATTTCTTATGTAAGGGGTGTTTTAATAACTGTATTAGTTTTATTTATTGACCAGTTAAATAATTGACTACATTAAATAACATTAATGTGGTGTTTTGTTGTACACTATGTTTCTTGTCTTGTAGGTCTGAAAATTATGTGCATTAAAGTGTTGTACACTATTTTTCTTTTCTTGTAAGTAGTAGTCATTATAGTCATTAATAACATTGACCACTTTAATAGAATTAATTTTGTAAGTCTAAAAATTACATCATGCTTATTTTGTTGTACACTATGCTTATTTTGTTGTAAATCTGAAAATTGGTTGCAACTATTGTACAGTGTGCTTAAATGGTTGTAATTTTTGATGAAGGGGTGTTTTTAATAGCATTAATGTTGTTTGATAGGATTTTGGTCTTAAAATGACACCACGCTTTATTTTGTTGTACAATATGCTTACTTTGTTGTAATTTTGAAAATTGGGTGCATTAAAGTGTTGTAAATCATGCTTAATTTCTTGTATGTCTTAAAATTAAGAGTGAGGTGCATTCGTGCATTATAAGTAGTATAGATTATCTCATAATAGATGTAATGTTTTCTTTTTCAGTCTTACAATTTTTTTTTTATAGTTTGTTTGATAGATGTTACGAATTTTTGCTAGAGTTGAATTATTACATGTTACAACCGTTTGCAATTACATTTTGATCTTTTCACGTTCTATTTTGAACATTATACGAAACACTTACCACAATATCACATATCGTTAATTGTCTGCCGCTAGAAACCGACGCCGCTAGGCACGGGTACTCGCCTAATATATAAAAACGTGAAAAAAGAAAAGAAATAAAAAAAACGAAAAAACATGAAAAAAAGAAATTTATAAAAACGGCCGAGAACGTGCAAAAACGGATGAAAACTTGTAAAATAAACGAGAACGCGTAAAAACGGCCGAGAACATGTAAAAAAAGATGAAAATGTGTAAAAACGAACGGATACGTGTAAAAACGGACAAAAACTTATTTATCTAGAATTGAAAATCAAATGAAAATGTACACTATAAGTTTTGAATAAATTCTATTACCTTACATAAAATACATAAAACTTCTTTGCAAACAACTTTATTTTTTAAAAACGATGAATTAAAAAAAAAAAAAAAAAAAAAAAAAAAAAAAAAAAAAAAACAAACTCTTCTAGCAAGAAGTTAGAAGAGAAATTACACAGGCTTCATAAGCCAAGAGTTCCAACAATATACATTACGACCTCTACTTTTAAGCTAAGAAAAAGAAAATAAACGAATTGAATCAAAAAGATCACTTTTCCTCATATAATTAGAAGAAAAAGTAACGCTATTACGATACCGCCATAAACAGCAAACCAAGGCCACCGTAATGACATAAACTCGATCTTTATCCCTTTTCTAAGCTCTCCAATCGTCGAACCATTGAGACCAATCTAACCAGAAAAAAAAATGAATGCATGTCAATGTCGGTCCATATACGAACTAAAGGTCAAATGTTAGAAGTCACCTCACAACCAAAGAAAGCATGGTCAACTGATTCCATACCAGTCTTACATATCGGGCAAACAATGAACGAGATCTCGAGGCCCCTCAACGATAAGTTTAACCGAGTAGGGAGTATATCCAAGACAAGGCGCCAAATAAAAACATTTACCTTTCGGGGAAACACTTTCGACCAAGTCGTGCAACGGGAAATTGAGGGCAATATACAAGTATCGATGTAAGTTCGGGTCCCTTGAACTGTAAAAGTACCAGCATCTTCCAAACTCCATTTCCACGAATCAGAACTATTCGAAAAATGAACTTACCTAATTCTGAAACTAATAAGGCTAAAGAAGCTTCATTATGTGAACCCATTACTTGTCTATTCCAATTCCAAAACCAGACTTCATTATTTCTACGATATGAGAGCAAACAATTCACATTTACATCTAAATGGTACAACCGATTAAACCTTGACATCAAAGGACCATTACCATTCCAATTGTCCTTCCAAAAACAAATAAAGGAACCATCCCCCCACCTTACGACTTAAAGAATTTATTGGAAGAATATTACGATCGTGAATCATAGCATAAGACGAGATAATGGAAGACCAAACACTATTGCAGTTACAACCTTTTAAATCAAGACCCGCTTACACCCCATGAATAGCTTTAATCATCCTTTTAGACCAAACACCATTGCAGGCAACTTTATTAATTATGTGATTAGGAATATTGTTGTCTACGTTGCAAACAACAACCTTTGAACCTTTTTACTCTTAACATGTGAAATGACAATATATACTACCTCCGTCCCATATTGACTGTCCGGTTTGACTTTTTTAAGTCTTTATTTGTCAACTTTGACCTTAAATATTTTTGTTTGTGTTATATAATACTTGATGAACGTTATATCATTGAAAATACATTTAAACCCCCATTCTATTCATATATTTTGCATCAAGTATTATATAACACAAATATAAATATTCAAGGTCAAAGTTGAAAGAAAAAGACTTTGAAAAGTCAAACTGGACCGTTAATATGGGACGGAGGGAGTAGTTGTTTATGCATGAGAACAGAACGTGACAATATATAGTTTGTTATTTTGATGAAAAAAGTCAAAAGAAGTTGGGTGCAAATACCAATTTTTGATACATAAAAAAACGATTTAATGTGCAAATGTATTTTTTCATTTTTTTTTTTGAAAAAATATCCACTTTTAGAAAAAAGTTTTTCACAACTTTTTCATGCGCCATCATACCCGATCTTGTGAAATCTTTTGAGAATTTTTCAAGAACTTTAAATTTTTTTTTTTTTATTTGTCTTTTTATTTGATCTTATGTGTGTGTGTATATATATATATATATATATTAATTGGTATTTTATATTTTAATTGGTTTATGATGGTTCTAAAAGGGTGAGTGTTAACATGTTATAATACTTTATGCTATGTTAAAATGGAGATGATAATGTGACGGTGAGTTAGCTGCACTTTTTTTATGTTAGAAGAAAAAACATCTATATGTTTTAATTTGAAATTAGTCAACCTTAAAATTAGCTAATAAAGGGCACAAAACAGCCTCCCATTCAGAAAAACTTAAACCCGCCGCCAATGGCCATCGTAAAACCCAACCTCCGCCGTCTCACCACCCTCTCTTCCTCCCCAGCCGCCATCATCTCCACCACTCATTCCGACATAACCACCGTTAAACCCACCACCAAAACACTGACCCAGTCAGAAACCCTACTCTCAGACAAACTCCACTCCATCATCAAAACCCATCACCTCCAAAACCCTAACCCCATAACCACCACCACAACCTCATTTCCCGCCACTTTCACCATCCCATCACTCACAACCACCCTCTCACACCATCACCCAAACCCCATCTCCCCTGACGTCATCACCCACGTCATCTCCAAATGCGCCTCTGTTCGCCACAACCCCCCCTTCTCCCAAACCCTTTCCTTTTTCAACTGGGCTCTCACCCATTTCCCCCAAACCCCCGAAAACCCCGAAAAAAGCGGTTTAAAAGAGGCCTACAATGAAATGATTGATGTTTGTGGGAAAGTAAGACAATTCGATGTGGCGTGGAGTGTGATTGATATGATGAGGGTTAGGGGTGTGGGGGTAACAGTTGAGACTTTTTCGATATTGATTAGGAGGTATGTGAGGGCGGGAATGGTGGAGGAAGGGGTTAAGGCGTTTAATCGGATGGGGGAGTATGACGTTGTGGCGGATAAGAAGGCGTTTTCGGTTGTGGTAAGTGTAATGTGTAAGAAGCGTAGGGCGGAAGAGGCTCAAGCGTTTTTTGATGGGTTGAAGGTTAGGTTTGAGCCGGACGTTGTGGTTTGGACTAGTTTGGTGCACGGGTGGTGTAGAGCGGGGAATATTGGTGAGGCGGAGAGGGTGTTTCGTGAGATGAAGTTGAGTGAAGTGAAGCCGAATGTTTATACTTATACTATTGTCATTGATGCGTTGTGTAGGAATGGACAGATTAGTCGCGCACATGATGTTTTTGCGGAAATGCTTGATGAAGGGATTACGCCGAATTCTATCACTTATAATAATTTGATGCGTGTTCATGTGAAAGCGGGTAGGACTGAGAAGGTTTTGCAGGTTTACAATCAAATGAAGAGGCTTAATTGTGAGCCCGACTTGATAACGTATAATTTTTTGATTGAGACTCATTGTAAAGATGAGAATCGTGATGATGCGGTTAAGGTTTTGAATTCCATGATTAAGAAAGGGTGTGAGCCGAATGCGAATAGTTTTAATCCTATTTTTAGGGAGATTTTTAAGGCTCGTGATGTGAACGCTGCTCATAGGTTGTTTGGGAGGATGAAGGAGTTGAAGTGTCAGCCAAATACGGTGACTTATAATTTGTTGATGAGGATGTTTGCGGAGAGTAAATCGGCGGATATGGTGTTGAAGTTGAAAGAGGAGATGGATGAGAATGACGTTGAGCTTAACGTGAATAGTTATAGGATTTTGATCGGGATGTATTGTGCGTTGGGACATTGGAATAATGCCTATAAGTTTTTCCGAGAGATGATTGAAGATAAGTGTTTGAAACCTAGTAATGGTGATTATGATATGGTTTTGGGGCAGTTAAGGAAGGCTGGGCAGATCAAGAAACATGAAGAATTGGTTGAGAAGATGGTGAGTAGGGGTTTTGTTGCTAGACCCTTGTAGTAGGTATGCATACGAGTATACGACCCACTCTGTTTGTGTTTTAAAGTTTATTTTAGAAGGTCGACACACATAGCGGTTAATAAAACATTCACGACCCTGCTGGTGATCACCATAGTTTTGTAGTTGTAGTATAACCACATTTGTGTCTTTCTGTAAGTTACTACCCTTTTTAGAGGTTGTTACTACCGTTCTATTAGTGGCAAATCTTGAATCCTCTAATATTTGCTATCATCAGAAGTTATGTTGCTCGATGTCTGTAGTATGTATGCATATAACCCCATATGTGATAAGACCATACTATTGTGGGATGGCACACTGAAATGATGCATATAAATTATTGGAGAGATGATTGAGGAGAAGTGTTTGAATCCTAGTCATGGTGATTATGAAATGGTTTCGAGTCAGTTAAGGAAGGCTGGGAAGATCAAGACACATGAAGTGTCCGTGGAGAAGATGGTGAGGGTTTTGCTGCTAGACCTTTGTAGTAGGTATGCTTTCACCCCATGTGTGTTTCTAGTTACATTAGAAAGACCGATACCAATATTCTATTACCGTGTTGATCTATGCAAGACTATTAGTGGTCACCATGGTTTTTGTTGCACGATCTGTGGCGTAGGTGTTAGCTAATAATATCGAGTCACGACGACTACCAGTCATATGTTTATTTTTTTTAACATTTTATTTTAGATGGGCCGTGACACACATTATATTAGCTGTCACTCTGGACTCCATTGTATATTGAAGCTCACTGTAAGTTTTGTTGCACGACCTTTGTATTAAGGTATACATATAACCCAATTTGTGTTTTTCAAGTTCATTTCTTAAAACAGTCAACACACTTACGTCGTTAGTCTAATGTGTTGTCCGATCACGCTTTTTACTATCAGTGGTTACTGATGGTCATTATGGGTTTAGTTCAAGGCAGGCTGGTAACTTCCCTAGTCTATGGATACCTTTGAATGAGGCGGATGGGCATATTTTATCAGCACATCTCGAACTTGTAAGTACTTGTTTGTCCAAATTAGCATATCACAGGGTTGATGTTACATTAGAGGGCGTGGAACTGTGTAATGACCGTGAACTGCTCGTGTATAGGGATGAGCTCGGTATCATAGTGGTACTGAATAGTCAATCAGTTCGGTATCCGATTGTAAGTACGGTACGGGTATTTCCCGCCAAATACTAAATGTTTGAAAAATAAAATACAAAGTGCATGCCATACGGCGCGCCGTATGGGCTTTCCATGCGTCCCTATGGGTAGTTTCGTATTTCTGGCAGAATGTTTAGTCAGGTCATACGGCCCTTATGATCAGACCATATTTTTGTGCATACATAATTATAAACTAGTTAGTTATATCATGTCTTTATAAAATACTCATGAATTTTAAGTTTCATTGCTGAGAATCTTATCTTATCGATCCATACATATGATTAATGACCTCCAACTATTCAAATTTGCTATTACTTGTATAGCTGTATGTTTGCACATGCAAACCACGATACCGTTCTATTGCCTAAAAGTACTTAAAACGATTCTAAAAGTGCCCAACATCTGGTTGTTTCTAACTAATAATCTAAATACAGTAAAATCTCTATAAATTAATACTCGATAAATTAATAACCTCGATAATATTAATAATTTGTTTAGTCCCAATTTGGGCCAGTATAAATTTGGATCTCAATCGATAAAATTCACACAATCACCACATTTTTTTATGCATGCACCACATTTTAAAAACCCCAGTGTATTTATATTAGTCTCAACAGAACCATAAATTAATAATTACTAAAATTTTTCATATATACATACAAAAGTAATACGTAATTGGAACTTGTACAAGTTCAATTAACTCAATTAAGACCATATGTAATTAGAACTTATCTTAATGAAACTAACTTTTTACTTATTAAAAAATAATGAATTTGACAAAATCAATTAATTTGTAAATGTGAAGTTATAAAATGTTAATTGGAACTTATTTTTCTAATATATTTTTCATTCTCTAACTAATATACATTGTAACCAGTATATTACACTTGAAAATTTATAGATCACACCTAAAACATCTCTAAATTAATAATTATTAATTTATAAATATAATAATATCTCGCTAAATTAATAAAATACTTTTGTCCCAATATTATTAATTTTCTTAATAAATTAAGGTTTGTATAATCTTATATAAAGTACTTAGTTACTTTTATTGAATATCGATTTAACTCTAATACAGGGCCTCGGTATTTTAAAGCCATTGATTTACTAAATTTGCTGCAACTATTTGGGATTTTAGGCCTAACGTGTTTTCTAGTTTTTCTAAGCCTATAGACGATACAAAGACTAAGCTTGTTATCCAAATACATTTATGGTTACTAAACAAATAAAGAGGATCAAGGATTGATGTTTGTTTTGTTATATAAACGAATGCTCATTTATTTATGTTCATGAACGGTTACTCGTTCATCTATGTGTGTTCAAGAAAAGTTAATTGAAAAACCTCTTGAGCCACTCGTGCCAAAGACTCTAACAAACCCATATGAGTATTTGACAATCTCTTTTTTCATTCAATAAAATCTGAAACGGTACGATCGGTCAAACTTAGAAGTTCGTCACCACTTTGCGCGGTTAACATTCAAGTTATATTTAAAGACTCAACTTTCCAAATGCCTTCACCAATTTTATGCTCATGATTTAGTTTCACTTTTCAAAATGGAATGACCTTTCATCAAACTGGAGTAAAACTTCATGTATATTTAGAATTTCCAAGGACCCAAATATTGTGAGTCCTAAAGTTGTGTCACATGGTTCAAACATGTAAAGTGACATTTTAGTCTTCGAAAAGTCATTTTTTAAAATATAATTGCAATATCTAACGATATTATTGGGTCAATGATTGTCCACACGAAAAGTCATAATGTCAACGTGTATATATTTTTGAACGTTTTTATTCTTTATTTCGGCAAGTATCCTGCATATATTTAAAGCCACAACAACTACAGCCAAATAATAGACTTCAAGTCATGTTCAACCCAAGAAAGAAGATTAGGCCAAGCAGTGATAGAGTAATACCACTTCAAAGACAAGGTAAGCTCAGTTATTATGTGTCGTATCTTTTCCACTAATTGTGACACATTGCATTACACTGAATCCAAAATGGCAAACTAATTAAACTCATTCCCCTATATCATGATTGTTAAGATCTGGATCGTAATGTTAGGATCTTATGATTTTACAATACTACAAAGCAAAAATGATTCCGATCCTACGTATGATCTTTGCGAGATAGGATCTTAAAAACTCGATCGATCTGATCTTACTTTTCTCGAACGACAAGCTATACAACTACATATTTATGTATTAAGTTTTGTAGAATATTAAAAACAAGAGGCTAATTGTATTAAACACTCCATAATCATACTACATTTTCATGATATACGATGTATACAAATATATAGATTTGCATAATTTTACAACGCTTATTAAGAAAATGACAGTATAGTAGCATCTTAAGATCCCGATCCGATCTTACAATCACGATCTTGCAAAGACGAAAATGATCCTAAGTAGGATCCCGATCTTAAAAATCTGCCTTGTATGTAAAGTAAACCCAAAAACCCGTTTATGTTGTTATTAAACTTTTTACCAAACTTTTTCCATTATTTAACCTGATGGTTTCATTAGACTTTTGTCATCTTAGCGGTGGTTTACGTCAATAGTTTCTGGTTTGTATTAGACTTCTGTCATTTTATGGGTGATTTATGTCGACGGATTTTGCAATTTACTCATACTTCTATTTTGTATCTATGCTAGCTTCAGAGACTAAGAGGAAACGAACACTTGGATTGGAAGATGATGAAGTTAAACTTGGAGAGGATGTAAATTCTATCTATGATAAGATCACCATTCTTATTGGTGACAAAATAGAAAGAAAGCTAGGCAATCTACCTGCACCTTCAATTTATAGGGTTCCAGAACTCCTTCGAAAGGTAACTGTTCGTCTTACAGCCCTCGTGTCCTGTCAATTGGACCTTTTCACAAACAAAGTGAAAATTTGAAGAGACTTGAAGCTCACAAAGTAACTTATGTGCACAATCTATTGAATCGTCTACTATCTTCCCCATGGGAGAAAACAATGAAGGCATGCATTAGAAAAGTGCTTGATAAAATAGATCTAATAAGGTCATGTTATGAAGGGGAAATGGAAGTGTATGATGACTATGAATTTGCAAAAATGATGGTTCTTGATGGTTGTTTCATACTAGAACTCATTTATGCGTCACATAAGGATCATGAGGGCCATTCGTTTTTTGACATTGACTTGGTTAACCTCAATGTCAAGCATGATTTGGTCCTGCTAGAAAACCAAATCCCCTTTTTTGTTCTGCGAGACATCTATACGTGCACCATTAGTAAGTTTGATCTCGAAGTGAGTCTTACCATGCTTGTCCTTTCATTTCTACAAGAAATTAACCCATTCGAAAAGGAGTCACTTGTTAAAATTCAGGTACCTGATACACCTGACAAGGATTATGATCATATCCTTGGACTTCTGCAGGATTGTTACCATCCAGCGGTTCCAGAAACAGATCATGGTACAAAAGAGCATCCAAAAAGAGCATCCAAAAGGTGGATTGGGTGGTGTTTCCCTCGTACCAAAAAAGAAAGAAATGAGCACTCAAAATTAGCATCAGTGTCATATTCTGCTGCAGATTTGGCCCGGGCTGGAGTGAAGTTTGTACCAAAAATAGTCGATGAAACCCCAAAATCAATACTAGCTATGGAATATAAACCACCAAAGTATTCAATGCTTTATTTTTCATGGTATAAGCCTACTTTCTTTATGCCACTACTATACATTGAAGATTACACCGAGTCCATTTTAAGAAATCTTATTGCATACGAGCAGTTAACTCCTGCAACTAGTAATCACATTACATCGTATGCTTTTGCTATGGATAGTCTATTAGATAATAAAGAGGATGTTCGCAAGTTAATAGATTCAAACGTACTTGTAAACAATTTGGGTTCTACAACAGAGGCTTCAGATATGATTAACAGCATATGCAAAGATGTCATTGTGAAAAACTTTTCCTATGACAAACAGTGGGGCGACCTCCATGATTATTATAACGGTTACTGGCCCAAAAATATTGCTTTTTTAAGGCGTACTTATTTCAGTAGCCCATGGAGTTTCATAGGACTAGTTGCAGCATTCCTTCTCTTTGCTCTTACCGTCTCTCAGACATACTTCACTATTTACCCCCGTAGATAATTTCCCATATCGCATCAGCTAGTTGTTTCATGCTACTAAGCCTTTTCCATTTTTACTTGTCCACTCTTGTGCATTTTTTTTTAATTTGACTGATGTAATAAAATATAAATGTAATAAGGTGAGTTGGTGCTAATGGCATTGATCGTTATATCTATTTATCATAACGGATGTCTATTTTGAACATTTCTACATATGCATTTAGCAACCAAAATCGATATCTCATGTAAACTAATTATGATAATGTAAATGTAAATGTAATGATTTTGATTTGTAAGAACACTTACGTGTGGGATCATATGATTTAAGGTGGCGATTAGACCGGCAATGTTGTATGGGTCTAAGTGTTGGCCCATCTCCAAGGCCCATGCTTACAGAGTAGAGGTGGCGGAATTAAGGATGTTAAGATGGACTTGTGGGAAAACCTTGCTTGACATGATTCCGAATGAAGTTTTCAGAGCAAAACTTGAGATCGGGAATATTATCTCGAAGATGAGAGAAGGAAGGTTAAGGTGGTTCGGTCATGTCAGGAGGAGGCCACAATCAGCGCTAGTAAGAAGAGTCGAAGCGCTAGTAGTTGATGGTGTGAGAAGGAGGGGTAGACCCAAACTCAGGTGTGAGGATAGACTTAAGCTTGACATGAAGGAGCTTCTCTTGTCCGAGGACATGACCTCAGATAGGAAGGCGTGGAAAGATAGAATTAGGATTTGCGGGTAGTTTAAGCCAGGTGTTTTGTGGGTTTAGGTAGTTTTTGGCGTTAGGCTTTTTAGGCGTCTCTTTTTGTGGTTTTTGGTGCCTCGTTTTTGCTTTGCCTTAGCTTTAGGCCGCATGCATTGATCTGCCTTGCTTTGTGTTGCTCCATCAGGTTAGCCTACTTCTCTTTGTGCTTTGGTTTTTGGTTTTGTTTGCGTTTATGCTTTTGTGCCTCCTTGCTTGTGCTTTTCTCGTGACCCCTTGCCTCCTTGCATGTTGTCGGGTTCTTTGTTTTGGTTTTGCTCGGTTTGCGTGTTTGCATGTTTTGCCTGCTTTTTGCATGTTGTTTACTGACTTTTCTCTCTCTTCTTTTCTCTCTCACCCGCACACCTTCACCTGCCGGAGGTCTCATTAGTCTCTCTACTCATGGGTTTAACCTGGGGTAGGGGTAAGATTTGTCTAAATTCTACCTCCCCATACCCTGCCCCAGCGAGATTGGGTTTGTTGTTGTTGTGTTGGGACCGATACATGAATGTATCAATCGCAAGTAGTACCAAGATTCGAGATATGCTTGTCCATAGTTACAAGATACGTTATAAGTACATGCAATCAGCGTTTCTGATCGAATCGTACCAAATCGGGGTACAGTAGTGTTCCGGAAACGTTGTAATCTTTAAAGTGATGCTTCAAATTGCTATTCAATTGTGTTCTAAATACTTAAAAGGAATTAGGGATTGTATGGGCCGACTCAAAATGTCAAAGTCATTCCCACTCAGGGGCGGAGCCAGAAATTTTTGCTCGATGGGGACACATTTTGATAATTTTTAAAAAATGGTTATTAATGGGGGCAAAAAAAAAAAAAAAAAAAAAAAAAAAAAAAAAAAAAAAAATCCATATATTTTAGAAAATTTACACTGCAATTTTTTTGCTAGTGGGGCATGTGACCCCCGGGACCCCTCACTATCTCCGGCCATGTTCCCACCCATCCACAACCTAAACTAAACCATTTTGGCTAATACAAAAGTTAACAATAGAGTTTGACAAAAGGAAGGCCGATAATGATATTCTAGAGAGAGTTTACTGGGTAAAGATGAAGATATTACCATATATGAGTTATGTATTAGACTATCGGTTATGAAAAAAATGTTGGGTATTAAAATAATAAGATGTTTGTATCCAATAATACTTTAAATAATCTATATCATCAATTATTATAGGCCATGGAAAACTACACTTTTTCAATTCTCCTTGATTTCAACCGAGGAAAGTTGGTAAACCAAAGTGCATGGAAAAACAAAATATGTCGGAGTTAGCCACCGAATATAGAACTATATTATAGGCATTAGCCATCACTAAATGGCCTAGTGGTAAGGTCTTTGGTTTTCTCACAAGAGGTCTAAGGGTTCAACCTCGCTAGGTGTGTACATTTGGGGGTGGTCAGGGAAGGGTTGGAAACGGTCCTAGGATTAACCCGGTGAAGCCGTGTACATCGGATTCAAAAAGGCTCGCCCTCCCCAGGTAACTAAACTGGGAAAGCCTCATCTATCGAAAAATTGAAGGAGCCATTTAAAAATTAAGGAGTCAGACAGTCTTTCATCGTATAAAGTAGTAAATCAACACAAAAACATGCAGGAAAATATTGATAGTTAAAATATAAAAATTAAAAGTTTGTTTTTACTTGTATACATGAAAAAAAAAAAAAAAAAAAAAAAAAAAAAAAACACCTGCTAGAATCATCGCTTACTAACCAGAACTCCAGAAGAAAAGAAAAATCATATGTTCATACCTTCTACTCAGAGCAACATTTGTAGAGCATTTAAAAATTTGATTATGTCTAATTAAATCTCATGTTTAATACAAAGAGGTTACAGATTCAATGTAAAGATTATAACACTCACTAAATCAACAAGTTGTCAACGACTAGCAGAATACATACCTCTGAATCTGCTATTTTAAATTAGAGAGATCTATTGCAGATGCTTTAAATTTGAGTTGACTGTATGCAACTATGAGTACGAGTCTCATATCGATGGTCAATGGCCTTGCATATCGAGCATCTCATCTAAATTCTTTAGTCTTTCCATTCCTTCACTAATCAAGTAACGAATCCTCTGCCTGTCATTGCAATCCCTGTTGTTCTCCATCTCTTGTCTAATTGTTTGCATTAATTCGCCTGAAAAATATTTTTCAAACTGTTAGAAGCCATGAAATTATCTCATAAAGATTAAAGGGGTGTTCAAAGTGCTGTCGATTAATTATAACAGCTTAATTTTACAATAATCGATTTTGCAGTATTTGACAAATTAAACTTATATCATGATTTTCCCATTTTTAGTGACAAGAATCAGATTTCCAAAAGCATCTAAGGAGTTGTTGCAACAATGATAAACTTTCGTTGTAATCGCTTTGAATACGCACATCTAAATACACCTTGGATAACACTTTATAGAGTTATGAATGTATGTACAGAAAACAAACAGGGTAAATGTAATAGGTTATCAAAACGTAAATCTACCCTAAAACCTCGAATAACCAACTTATTAACATCTATTTATTTTGGTGTGAAAGTTTGCAATTTTGGTTTTGCAATCCTGCTGCAGCGCTGCTCGATCACAGCTCTACGCAGACGTGCGGATCATAACTGAATAAGCTGGAAGCATCATACTGTGTCTACACTAGTACACTGTCAAATTTCATCTGATATTCTACAAGCGAATGGTTTAAGAAAATACCTATAGTTTGAATTTGAAAGATACAGATTCTTGTTTTGTGAACCATTTCTCTATAGTGTAAGCAGAAATGAAGATGCAGTTTGTCCCACTTGTACGAAGAACAGAGAAAAAAAGTATATATATAAATGAAGTGAATCTAAACTTTCTTGACAGGACCAGAACTTTGGTACTCAAAGATCTAAAAGACATTCATACAATGAATATTTCTGTTCCTTATGATCTGATCAGGCATTATAAATCTCAGAATAACTACTTTGGCTTCTAGAGCATCGACAACATTATAAACTATTTTCACCAATTCTATCGATATGGAAGTATCAATTTTCAAGAAAGCTATGACCATCCAACTGTGTTAAATGGTAAAAGAAGTAACACAATTGAAAATATATTTCTGTTTAAACTGAAAAGAAATCAGTATAACTTGCGTTAACTAGGTTGACTTTCTAAAGTCAAAGACAACACTTTCATGTCTTTTTGATAAGTGAGGGGTATATATATCAGTATGCTAATAAAATTAGAATAAAATTGCAGTTAAAGTATTTCATTTGGCTAAAGAAAGTTCACCTTTACTGGGAGCAGGTGCTCGTTTAGCAACTCTTAGAGCTTGCCTATACAGCTTTAAGACTCGAGCACGCAGAATGAAAGTCTGCAAATCATAGGAGACAACCATAACTGACTCGCCCCTGAGGTCCAATAATATAACATTAGAATCTAATTCAGACATACATTTACCACTACAGAATACCTGTAAACATATAAATTGTGCAACTCAATGAAACTAAAAAATGTAAAGAGTGCAATTCAAACCCAATCATAAAAACTGATTCAATTTGATAATGGGCCAAACTGATAAGAGCAGAAGATTTAGCTAAACAGCTTCAAACATTGGTTTATATAAGAAAAATCAGAGCAATATATGTATTATATGTTTCGTAAGTATACTATTATATAAGTTAGTCTATAAAATTGAAATAAAGGTTAACTCAGTCTATTATAAGCAACTCTAAGATTTTCCATTTTTATCGGAATTAAAATCGTATAAGGTTCAACTTGACCATTTGGACACCTATAGAAGCATGTCTTCTAGGAATCCAGTAGCAAGTCCTCATGACTAGACAGGGGTGGACTTATGTATGGCGTTGGCCCCCATGGCTAGCCGAAAAAGTTGTTGTTTTAGTGTAATTTTTTTAAAATTTTGACCATTTTTCGAAAGTGCCCCCCACTTAAAACTCAAATTGCCCCCCACCTACATACTAAAACCAAAAATTCAACACTTTAAAACCTTATAAATCCTTTATCTCTAAGTAACAATACTCGATTTATCATTTCAAATCTAGTTTTTTCCATAGGGAAGCAAAAACTTAATCAGAATGCAGAACTAGAAGTCTTGGCATTCACATGACACATTATACATATATTAATACACATATCATACATATATACATTTGGATTTACATAGAGGTAGAAGGCAAACGAGCAACAAGCTACGCCGCTAGCCCTTTTTGGATTGCAAAACTAATTCTTTTAAAAACAACGTTTGTGGATCTAGGCGTCATAACATTACTATGCATAACTTATAATGGTGTTTTTAAGCTTGGTCGTAATACATATAAAACAACACGCCAATCGACACCTTAAGAAAGAAAGCTAACGCCATGATATCTAATATCAAACAACTCGATTTGATAGCTCAACAAAATAATGTTGGTGTTAGCCCCAAATTCTATAAATAGATGGATTAAAAACAACTACTAGTAGTAAATCATAATAATCAGTCGACCATAAAGTGACATTGAAAGCAAAAATAATAATAAGTTGAAATGAAATGACGAATTAATTGGGAGATTATTATAGAACCAACCTGAAAATCGTTCCCAGTTTGTTTCTATCCGGGTCGGGTCAAAACTATCTGTTTGTCATTGAGGGTGGAAAATTATAAACCAAAATAAACACCACACTTCTACACGAGTATCCTTTTTGTAATTCCTTTTATACTAGAAGGTACCCGCGTGTTGCTGCGGCGGTTATCCTGTGATGATTAATCAAAAAAATATATCCTGATGTAGCCTGATTCACCAGTTCGTATCGGTTCTAACGGGTCCTTTCTGATTCGTTTTCAGATGGCTTTTATTGGCTAGCCAAACCGGTGGCGACACCTGTTCACGGTTGAACCTGTTGGTCTGGTCCAGTTTTCAAAACTATATGTACCATCAACTTGTTAGCTTGTATGAAGTTTTGTGTGTTTTATTAATTTGTATAATGTGTATAATAACATGTACTTTTCATTTTAATGGTGTTTTAAAAATAACAATAATTAGTGTTCATTATTTTATATTTTGGATTATGTGGTAATTTGTTTATATTGTACATTGTAAAAAATTTATTGTACTTTTTAGTAAGAGGGTGTTTTAATTGGTTGTATTTAATTTGATGGATATGTTTTTAATTAGTTGTACAATGTGAATAAATCATTGTACTTTTAAGTAATAAGATGTTTTAATATGAGTATTAATTATTTGTTAATTTAATGTCTTAGTGCATTAAAAAGTTGTACAATATGTTTCTTTGTATGTTTCAATTTCAAGTTTGTAATGTCTTATTGCATTAAAAAGTTGTACACTATGTATAGATACTTGTAATGCTGAATTTTAAGGCATTAAATGCCCAAAGAGGTCTTTTATGCTTTATAAGATAGTAAGATATGATTATATTTTTCAATCTATGACCATCGCAATGTAATTTCACCTCAAAAAAGTCCAACGGAATTTTAATCTCTAGGAATTTTTTTATGTCATAACAATTTGTATTTAGAAAGATACGCGGATTTTTTTACTCGTTCTTCACTGCGGAGCACGAGGTATATATTTAATTAAGGAACTGTTTCTTACAATTTTTAAGTACTATTTTTGCAGTATAAGTAAACCATAGGGTCATTGTACATATAACATATTTAAATCCACAGCGAAGCAAAAGCTTAATCGGAATGCAGAGGTAGAAGTCTTAGCATTCACATGACACATACATAACTGATAACGATGTTTTTAAGCTGCTCGTAATACATATCAAACAACACGCCAATCGACACCTCAAGAAAGAAAGCTAACGCCATGATATTTTCGATAGCTAATATGAAACAACTTGATTTGATAGCTCAACAAGTCTTCCTAAATATTATGATAAGTTGTTTCCTACAAACCAGGGGGAGATGGAATTAAACCACAACCTATTTCACAAACCGGAAAATCTTAAGTCCATTAAATGTCAATTAGAAGTAACGAGTGGGCGAACCCGCGCGTTGCTGCGGGAATGCCGTGGTAAATATAAATTTGAAATGACACGGTTACCCAAAGACTATTTCCATATAGTAAGTTATTCATTAAGGAGTAAATATGCAAAAGATCGATAACTCCAAGTACTATATGAGTTCAGTTAAATTATGTATCAATGTGTACATCCATCTAATTCTGATATCATTGAAATGCATGAGAGTTGATGAGTTGGATCAATAATAGAATGAGGCTTATATAATGTGTTGCAACCTCAAGGCTTTGCATATTGATTCCTGTTGCATCAGTTATTACCAAAAGCTTAAAGTGTGTAATAAGCCCCTGAAAAGTGAATACTCATTAAGGAGTAAATATGCAAAAGATCGATAACTCCAAGTACTATATGAGTTCAGTTAAATTATGTATCAATGTGTACATCCATCTAATTCTGATATCATTGAAATGCATGAGAGTTGATGAGTTGGATCAATAATAGAATGAGGCTTATATAATGTGTTGCAACCTCAAGGCTTTGCATATTGATTCCTGTTGCATCAGTTATTACCAAAAGCTTAAAGTGTGTAATAAGCCCCTGAAAAGTGAATCTACTGTAATAGCAATATGAATATGAGGTTGAAAGTTTGATATTTCAGATGTTATAAATTTGAAATGACACGGTTACCCAAAGACTATTTCCATATAGTAAGTTATTCATTAAGGAGTAAATATGCAAAAGATCGATAACTCCAAGTACTATATGAGTTCAGTTAAATTATGTATCAATGTGTACATCCATCTAATTCTGATATCATTGAAATGCATGAGAGTTGATGAGTTGGATCAATAATAGAATGAGGCTTATATAATGTGTTGCAACCTCAAGGCTTTGCATATTGATTCCTGTTGCATCAGTTATTACCAAAAGCTTAAAGTGTGTAATAAGCCCCTGAAAAGTGAATCTACTGTAATAGCAATATGAATATGAGGTTGAAAGTTTGATATTTCAGATGTTGTTTCCTAAATGAAAACTGAACCACATTTATTTAGTTATAAGAGCACACGGTATGGTGCTTGATAACATGTTAAAAGAAAAAAACTTATACCAATGGCATGCCATTGCCATACCACCTTAACATGCCAAATACATTTGAGCCACTCCATTAACTCAAGCCAAATGCAAACTTTGTGTGTGTTTTTTTTGGTATTGTGAGTGGGTGGGTATTTTTAGTGAGGTATTTTGTGGGACCCAATAACATGTTAGTAGTGTGTTATGAGGGAGGGGTGTTTGAGTGATTGGTGTGTTATTGAGAGGTGTATGATGTGGCACTGAGGTGGCATACCAATAACATGTTATTGGTATCTCCCTCACCTTGTGCTCAATAACTTGCTATAAGTTTGATGATGATCCCTATTAGTCACCATGAAACCATAATAACATCCACACTATAAATTACTGAACATACCAGAAATCACAATCTTACCACTGTCTTTAAATAACAAATAAACGACGTATGATCCATTGTTTCACCAAGTACATCTTCATGAACCTTCGGCTGCTCTTTTCCCCTCAACCAATCTCGTAGGATTCCCAACTGTTGTAGTCCAAGCAGGGACATCAATCATAACCAACGATACCGCTCCAATCTTTTCCTCTTCACCAATCTTCACATTCCCTAATACCGTCACACCAACACCTATCAAAACACCATCAACAATCATTGGATGCCTATCTTCACCTACCTTCTCGGTCTCGCCTAACGTCACATGATGCAATATTGAAACATCATTCCCAATAACTACAGTTTCACCAATCACCACACCTGCTGCATGATCTAATAGAATACCTATCACATAACAGATATATATAATTAGTCACAAACGCACAATTCATTATGAATATGAACGACCATTAGTTTTTTACTTCTTTTTTTTCCAAGATATAATCCTATACTAATTTACAATTAAACGGTTTCAGTCATAACCAAAACCATCTGGTTTAACTACTTTACTTTAAAAGGTAAACGGAAGTACCGCATATGCAGCAACTATTTCTGTTATTTGTTTCCTGCTTTCAACTTTTTTTTTCTCTTTGCGCTGTAAAGTGCAACACGTTCTTTATTTGTCAATATTGACATCCGATGCTACATGTCTTTTACAGCATACTTCCTGCCCTTTTAAGCCCAAACCCATTTTGACATGTCACCTTACTTTATTTATAATCACTCCAACAAAATTTACAGACTATTCATGATCTAAGGTATTAAAAATATGTAAGGTGTAAGATAAAAATAATTACCCACATGATCGTTGTCCATACTTCTCCTCCTTCTATCCTTTTGTGGAAGAACCCAACCATCATCCAGTATGATTGAAAACTTCACATTCGCTCGTTCCATCCTTTTTATCAAAATATCTTTTGAAATGTTAATATTAACTGTATTATCATATATTTGTTGTTTGATGTAAGCTATAAGTACAAAAATGCATTTTTACTGCTGTTAACCTGTTTAGCTAAATTCCTTTTAGTCTTTTATTTATTCTATGCATTCATCATGAAACTTTGAAAGTATTATCAAAATTTTCAAATACTCACCACCTCATTGTTATCAATGTCCACATTCCGCTATATGCCGGGTTTTTTTTCTCTCGGTACCTCCACCAGACCTGTCAAAAGCAAAGCCGACATTAAAAAAATAAGGCATAGCAAAACTGTACAAAATTTGAGCCACCTATATTGCTAGGTTGTACCCGTCTGTTTTGACCCGCAGTAACCAAATGGTAGGTTTCAGCATCAACCGAGTATGTATAAAAAAATTCATTTACATATAATATAGGACTCAATAACAGCTTGCGTGTGGCTTATGAACAGTAAAATCCTCTGACAAAAGTTGGCTACACAGTTTTTTAATACCTATGAGCAATCACTCCTTTAATCCTCTGCTCCTGCTTTTCCTTCTTTGAGTCGGTGGCTGTTGTTGCAGATGCAGCACCACACCAGCTGAAGTAGCAACTGCAAAACCACACGCTAACAAAATTAATTCCTGTCTTCATCAGAAGAATTTTTCCTGGAAAGCAGAAGCAAACCTGGTTGTGATGACCACCAATCCATTAATGGTGTTGTTTGGCCAGGCCATACCGGAATACATCAGCATTGGTTGTGCAGGTTGTCCAGCTTGCTGTTGTTGTTGGTTAGTAGTATCGTTGTTGCAAGGACCTAAACCCGGGGGTGGTCGATGAAGCGGAGTACTACCACTCTTGTAACGTAGTGTCGGCTGATTGTTGAATCTGGGAGCTGAAGGCCTGGAAAGAATATAAAAAGTTAGTCAGAGACGTTACTATCAAATATTGCTAATTTAGTTAGAAAAGAATTGTAATTACCGAGAAAATGTTAATATGACCACAATCTGAAATGTGAGCAGATAGGTTCTCGAGTGGCCCCTGGCCAGTGTGTATAGGTTGGAACATAAAACTTGTAAAAGCCAACATAGCTAACCACCTGTTCTTTACTTCGTTAGTCCTCAAAACAATAACCAGTTAAGGAACGACGATCTGCTTATCTTTGCAACAGGGCCATAAAGTTGGTCGCTTTTTAGCATATAGAGAAAAACCATAACTTTTGAAATAACAATGTTTGCATTCTGAAGACAAAATGCTCATCTAACACACGAAGTTGCCTCACAACTGATTTCTGGACCCCAAACATCATAAATGCAAGCGAGCCAATAAGAAGTATTACGATAATTTATGAAAATTTGAAATGCAAAATTGCAGCAGGATTAAGCAATGATTTCTTTGGATCATCTATCACTAAAACAAAAATTGACAAATATCATACTCAAAACACCAAAAAACTAAATAATCATACTCAAAACACCAAAAACACCAAACAACTAAATCTCAAAAATTGTATAAAGCTTATACCCTTTGCAACATACCTGAATTGCTATTCTACTACTTTACTTCCTAAAAACATGCTAATTTAGACAAATGTTCTCCAAAACCTTAACAATAAACACCATCTTGAAAAATAAAACTCACCAAATGAATGACATAAGCACCCTCATACGGCATCAGGAACAACTTTAGTCCTCTCTTTGAGCGGTGACACCAACTCGGCCGGTGGCTTGAGGTCATCTTCCTCACCTTCACCCTTATTAAAAGGCATAGACGTCAATAAAAAATTAACATATACTAAACCTGTAATCAAATCTCAAATGCAAGCCTTTATTGTTTTTAAGTGTAAGATTAGAGAAATAAAAGGATTGGCTAAAAAAATAGGTAAGATTATTAAACCAAATCTCAAAATTAATAAAATGCCTAAACCTGTAACCAAATCTAACATGTGGAAATATTGAAATTGAACACTGCGGCCTCATTCCACTAATTTGTAGATTTTGGTTTTTTTAGTTTTCATCAAGATTGCGTGTATTTTGGAGAGAGCAAATGTTTATCATTTTTTTGGATAAACTAACCACAACAAAACTGCTTATTTGTAACACCATTCTTTTTTTAAAAGAATAAGAAAGTAAAACCAAAACTAATGCTTTTTAAGCAAGTTATTACCTTTCAGCCAAAGCATATATCTTCTGAATTCCATGTGTTCCGTAAAATATGCACCCCGTCAATAACATACCGCGAAGCTGCATCTGGCAACCACACCTTCACTAACAACCGGACCCATCTTCGGAACCCAAAATCCAGTAACCTGCAAAATTGTACCACAAAAAGCTAAAACAAAAAAATAATAATAAATAAAACTTTCAGAAAAGGAAAAAAAATATATAGAAGACTGTAAATTATTGTATAAAAATTAGGGTTAACACCTACCTTACAATTACAAATTGGTGGTTCTTCAATCTTCAGTTTGGTCTAATTAATCAAAACCCATATCAAAAACACAAACAAAAAACTCTTAATTGGATAAATTATTGTTTTCAACATCATCTTCTTGATGACCCCTTTTGCTTGATTTCGTTTTTTCCCTAATTTTTTAGTAACTGATTTTTTTAGGTAATGATTCAACAGCTGTTTTTTTTTTTTTTTTTTTTGTAGATGAAGTGGTGATCGAAATTTCAGGGTTTTTTTAAAGCTTTTGATTTGCGGTACATTTGAGAGAGAAGACAGAGGTATGTATGTGTGTTTTGTGTTTGTGTTTTGTAGGTTGTTGAATTTGTGAGTGTTCTGGAATTTGTGAGAGTGTTCTGGAATCTGTGGGAGAGGAGATGTGTGTTTGTGAAAGATAATATGTGTGGAGAAGAAATGATACAAGTATATAAGGGAGCAAAAAAGTACAGCACAGTACAAAATAGTGCCCAAAAACGGGGTACCATTTTGGAGAAAAGTACATAAATAAGCCAAATTTTTTTTTAAGTCCTCTTTGTGGTCAAGTTTTAACCCAATGTCTAAAATAGTCATGCGCAACCACTCGACTCCGCAGCTTCACCCAAAATTCGCCACGTGTCCAAACGAAAGTACACTTTTTGTACTTTTTTTTAATTATTTGTACTTTTTGTACTTTCATTTGGACACGTGGCGAATTTTGGGTGGAGCTGCGGAGTCGAGTGGTTGCGCATGACCATTTTGGACATTGAGTTAAAAAGTGACCACAAAAGGGACTTCAAAAAAGATTTTGGCTTATTTTTGTACTTTTCTCTAGTATTTTGCCTCCTGTCCCGAAGAACCAATAAGAGGCCGAATTAGGTTGTTAAGCACTCCTTAATGACTTTGCTGTGGACCCCGCGCCCCAATGCCTTTTAGTATATAGTAAAATTTGGATAAAGTAAATATATGAACAATGACAAAATAATTTTGGTTTAAAAACAATTACTAGTGGTAAATAATAATAAGTCAACCTAAACTGAAAACATAATAATAAATTGAAATGAAAAGACGAAATGTACCGATATGGTACGTCTACTTTTTTTTATTAACTGGATGGTACGTGTACTTTTATTTTCGTGTTAATATGGTCACAAAATCCTACGTGGCTTGCCAAATCACTATTATTAACATTGCACAGTGCTGACTTGGCCATATATTGGCAAAATCTTACCCTTGCACCTCATCCCTCTTTATATACCTAATTTCTAACCCTAATTTGTTCCCCCAAATTAAATATTATCCCTAAATCCAACCCAATTAAATCGTGTCTTCATCATCTTCTACCTCCAACTAGATTAGACCAATTCCCACTACCTCAGCAGAAACTTGACAAAGTTTTTATTTTGGGGATAAACTGATAGAATAGTCGATTATTAGAGTAACTTGTTTGATGAGAATTTGAGTATTAGTACAATATATAGACTAGTCAATGTATTATGTTTCATGATATACATCAATTTCTATTTGTACTGGAAAAAGGTATCAGGCCAAAGATGAATCTCACGAGATACATTTTTTATAATGTTTGGTTGTGAATAGATGGATAAAAATATGGAAGATGTTGATAAGCGTATCGAATGGCTACATTCTGAACAGTATGCTATTACTGGTGACATCTTTGGGGAGCCACAAAAGACTACTCGAGTTGGATGTGAGTATCAGGCTTAAATCCCATCTTTGATAACCAAACACGAGCGTTTGCAACTCATTAAGTCACCCCTTTGTCACGATGCAAAGATTGATGATCAAAACTACTTTGAGTTTGGCCGGTCAATTCCGGTCACATGGGTTCACAATCAACATAAGAACAAAGAAGAAACATTAATGGAAATGAAAGCAACGGGTAAATATGGTATACCAGGTTCAAAAATAGACCATAATTTGATTCCGGTTCCTTGCTCATCAAATGAAGAATCTTGGAGTGAACTCGAACATGATAGTTTTGTTCTTGGTTTATCAAGAAAAGAACAACAAAGTCTTCACCTGGTAGAAAGACTCTCAGAGGGTGGAGGCGACAAAAATGGTCAATGTATATCAAGAAAAGAACAATAATAGTGACTTGGCAAGCCACGTGGGATTTTGTGACCATATTAACACGAAAATAAAAGTACACGTACCATCCAGGTAATAAAAAAAGTAGACGTACCATATCGATATATTTGAGAAAGTAGGTGTCTATTTAATAGCCAAAACCCTTGCAGAAATAATAATAAGTCAACCTAAGTTATGTAAAGAAGCAACCTCAAAATCGTTCTCAGTTTGTTTCTTTATCTACCCAAATATTCGGGTCGGGTCTCAAAACTATCTATTCATTATATCAGTTTTTAATACAATGATAGATTATACTAGGCCCAAGCTCTTCTATAGGCTTAATTTCATAAATGGTCTTTGTGGTCTATCGGGTTTAACGGGTTTAGTCTCTTTACTCTTTTTTTTAAACAGATCTTGTCCTTGTGGTTGCGACCCATAACGGTTTTGGCAAATTATGTATATGTATATGTAAGTTTGGCAAATTATGTATATGTATATGTATCATTAATTTGATATATACTCATAATACAATTATTCGGTGCATTATATACAAGGCTTTAAAGCATAATTTGGATAATATGAAATTCTCATGTTTTTGGAGGAGAGATATCAAATAACAAATTTATGCAACGTAATTTCACCTCAAAAAAGTCAAATACAATTTTAATCTAAACATGTTTGGGATTTGTTTATGTGGTAACAATTTGAATTTAGAAAGAAACATTTTAAATAGAGAAAATTACCAAAAGAGGCCAAAAATTCAAGGTTGGTCCATTTTCTAGACACTTTTAGCATCCTTTTTCCATTTAGGCCATGCTCAACTGCTCGACTCCACCTCTTTTGTGACATGTGTCAATACAAGTACAGAGTTAGGTAGATATGATTTTTTACTTTTTGGTTAAATGACATATATAAATACCTTTCTCTTTCATCTCTCCCTCTATACCTAACAGATCTACAGATCTGGGCATCTGGCAAATAAATCATTTCATCTCTCCCGCTAATCAACAAGCATTGGTTTACATTATCTGCACCAGGATCAAAGGAACTTGAGAAGAGAGTAAGAGGGAAACAAGCTGCGTCAAATGCCTCGGTGAAGTCCTTTCCAGTAAGGTGATTGCCGGCAAGATCTGGCCAGTAGATCCGGCACCGATCCAGCCAACAACCATCATCTTCGCCGGATTTATTGATGTTTGATTAGAATGGTGATTTGGTGATGTTTGATTTGAATGGTGATTTGTTTCCCATTATTATAAAAAATCAAAATCGAAATTTCAACCTCTCTTCTCTTTTCTTTTGTTTCTTTGATGGATTCCGATTTTTGGACGGCTCGTCTTGGTCCGGTTTGTCTGGTTGGTTTCTTTTTTCAATTTTTTTTGGACGGTCAAGGTCTACTACTGTTTCAACCCTCTGGTCTAAGTTGACAAGTTTGACTGGGTACCTAAAAGATCCAAAAGCGTAAGTTTCAAAGAAACATAAATGAAAGCCTCAAGTGTGAACTGAATTTATTTTTAAAAGGTTGAATTTTTTCCTAGTTTTATTTATGTTGTTATTATTTAGATTAAGGTGTTTGCACCGATTATTTTTGTGTATTTCAGTTTTTTTTCTTTTTTTTCTTTTATGTGTTTGTGGATTAGCGAGAAAAAAAATAAGGTATGGATTAGCAGTTGATTAGTGATAGTCGAGCAGTGGTGGTTGATCAGTGGTGGTCGAGCAGTAACCGGTTGATCAGTGGTGGTCGAGCAGTTGAGCAGCGGTGGTGGTAGTGGTTATGGACTGGTAAGGTGGTGAGGTAGGTGGATGGAGTTAGGTGAGGTAGGTGGGATAATTAATAAAGAAATATAATAAAGGGTAAATTTGTCATTTAACCAAAAAGTAAAAAAGCATGTCTACCTAACTCTTGTACTTGTATTGACACATGTCACAAAAGAGGTGGAGTCGAGCAATTGAGCAGTTGAGCATGTCATAAATAGGAAAAGGATGCTAAAAGTGTCTAGAAAATGGGCCAACCTTAAATTTTTGACCTCTTTTGGTAATTTTCTCTTTTAAATAATATGATAACAACATTGTCGGCATATAAATATTGTGCAATCATATTTTTTACTCTTTCCACACATAGATTATTTTCTTAGAGGAGAGTTATTTTACATATTTCTTAGAGGAGAGTTATTTTACATATCAAACTTTTTTACATACCAAGGGACTCATCTCCACCATCCATCTAAAAAAAATCAATGACTGAGATTAAAAGTATTTTATTATTTCACATATTTTTTATAATTTAAATATCTCTTAAACCGTTAATCGTTAAGTAAAAATACTTACACCGTCGCGACGAGCATTTAATTATCTTTCTATAGACGGGCACTTTGATATACTTTCGAAAAAAGAAAAAAATTTCATTTTTCACGTTTTTTCGTATTTTTTTCATTTTTTTTTTAGTTACTGAAATTTGCATGAAAAAAATCATATATGATTAAACGCTAAATTCAATATCACATTTGATATTAAGTGTTAAATCATATATGATATGTAATATCACATGTGATATGATATATATGTGATTTTACACTAATATCACATTATATATTACATATCATATATGATTTAACACTAATATCAAATGTGATATTCAGATTAGTGTTTAATCATATATGATTTAACACTAATATCAAATGTGATATTCAGATTAGTGTTTAATCATATATGATTTTTTAATGCAAATTTAAATAACGTAATAAAACGAAAAAACTAAAAAAAAAAAAAAAAAAAAAGGAGAAAAATGCAAAAAAAAAAAAAAAATGTCGAAAGATCAAAATGCCTATCTATAGAAAGATAATTAAATGCTCATCGCAATGATATTTTTTTTTTCGCTTAACGATTAACGGTTTAAAAGATATTAATATTTGAAAAAAAATGATGAAAATGGATTTTTTAAATTGTTGGAACTAATCTCATCCATTAGATCAAATAAAAATGGAGAGTGGAGATTGATCCCTTGGTATCTTTTGTCCTCAAATGATCTTATGTTAATCACAAATAGACCTTGATAGATCTTAAGCACTCGGAGATCGTTAGTGTTGCCTATGTAATCACAAGCAAACTAATAGAAGATCTCTACAACTTGTATTCTTTAGCGGAATGTAAACACAAGTTATAACTAAGAACTCTTTGATCCTCTATGGATCTTTTGATTATAGAAACTCTATGTTTCGGATATTTTACAAGACTTCAAAGACTTGAGAAAAACTTATCTATTACATACTATTATGGTTTCTTTTATAGGCCAGAAACCCTAGAGTCACTCACGAGCATTTTTAACTTATGCTCCTAATGCAAACATAAGGAACGCATGCATCTAATCAAGCATGCAACTAATCATATTGTTTTACTCATCATATTGTTTATTCTGAGTAAGCTCTATATTATACGGCGCCAACCTATACATACGGCTCTGACGTTTCCTACATACGGCCTACATACTGTGCTTATCTCTCCTACGTGGATTAGCACTGTCAGCAGAATCACGAATTCTGCATTATGTATAACTTCAGCAGAATCCATTCCTTCTTCGGCAGAAACTCTTCGGCAGATTCTTCTCAGCAGATCCAGTAGTAACTTCAGCAGATTCAATAGCTTTCCGTAATTCCCAACAATCCTCCCCTAAACTGGAATTTGACTAGGTTAAGTTTCAGTTTCCTGGATAGATCTTTAAAATTGTTGAGGATTGTCTGCGATCATCAGCAACAAAGATTCACAAGAAGAACATCTCTATGATGACTGAACTGTGATACGCTAGATCTTTGCGGCAACATATGACATCATGTACATCAAAACATATAAGTTTCATACTATTCTCATCACTTCCAGGTGTGTTAACTCCTGTGAGAGGTGAATCATTGAAAATAATGGGTTTGATGTCTCTTTACCAATAGCCATTACTACTGGAGTAGCCATATGTTTGAGTTCGAAAACCATGGTACATTGATAACTATTTGATTTATTGGCAAACCAGCAACCATATAAACGGATTTGACTTGTCTTTACCTGTAGCCGTTTGCTCAGGACTAGTCAATTCTTAGTATTGGTGAATTGAGCACCAAATATGGATTCAGTTGCCTTTACCACATGCCATATACATGTGGGCTAGACAATTCTTGGATTCCAAAAAGGAATAGACCATGGTGAATTGATGACCATACAACCCTCAGCAGTGAAGCATGGGTGGTTGCATACCCTATGATTTTGAGCAAACCATTACAGCTATCAACAAATTTGTTGTGTCTTTACCAAAGTTGTACCCTTTGGACTAGTCAACTCTTTGACATACACAAGGTACATCAGGTGAGTTAAAAACCATCAGAGTTGTACAACAAACAAACCTGCATAAAAGTTAGTTTTTTTTTTTTTTTTTTTTTTTTTTTTTTAACTAATGAATGATTATAAATTTGAAAGTGCTTAATAATAAGCTGAAAAAGAAAATTAAAAAGCTAATTTATATTAAATAAACGCTATCACTATTTTTAAAATGATGTTTTTGTGATTTTTCTTTTTATGAAACAATTTTACTTCTTAAAAAATTAAGACAGAAATAGACAAATAACATAAATAATGCAAAATTAAAAGTAACAAAACAAAGTAGTGCAGAGAGTACCAAGTGCCATGATTAGGATGAGGATGAGGCCTATTGCTGTTGTAGAAGTTGAGTCTTGATCAAACCCACCAATGTTGAAGCAGACAGTCTTTCATTGCCCACTGGATCTGGAGGAATCTCCAATTTCTGACTAAGCATCCGTTCCATAAGTCTCTTGGGCAATGGATACTTTATTTCAGCAAGCATACAGACAGTGATTCCACTCTTAGTCTCAAGCACATGCACACGAGGGAGAGGATAGAATCTCCAGGACGCAACCTTCCACCGATGTGAGTTTTCCCAAATGGAATGTGCTTTGCTATTGGGAGAATGAGAGTTTAACAGGACTTGAAGATCTCCTGGTAAGAACATCCCAGAACCTTGTGGTTCCTTGTTGCAGTAATGAGAGGTAACACGAGTGTACAGAGAAATCAAGTCTGCCCTGTCTACCAAGTGTAGAATTTCCTTCAAAAAGGTGAATTCCATTGAAGGGGAGTTCCTTCGATGAATGACATTCATCTCATCATCCTTTAGTTTCCAATCTTCCAACACATTTTGATCTTCTTCAGGAAAATCAGCAGCAGAACCCTCGATTATGAAGGTTGATTCATCAGCTTCAAGATCCAAGGGAGATCTTTTGGCCATTCTCTTCTTCCTCCTACCAGGCTTATAGATTTCCCTAGAGGGAGCATTTTCATCTTGAACATTTGGGGTAAGACTTGAAGAGGTAGAGGGAGACTTAGTTGGAACACGAAGTGCATTCATCCTGTGGAGCATCTTTATTGCCCTTTTTGTTTTTATCTCAGCGAGATCAGCTTCCTTAACTCTAGAATCTTCCAGAGTGACAACGGGTGCCACTGATGAAGTGGGAGCTGATACATCATGTGCTTCAGGAGAATTGGAAGCTTGTTCAGTAGATGGACCCTTGACAGTAGAGGAAGCAACTTCAGCAGATGCTTCAGTAGAAATGACTGGAGAAGTCGCCTTGGGTGGAGCGTCATCAGACTTGAGTCTTTTGGCTTCTTGAGCAACTTCACTCTCAGCAATCCTTTTTAAGTTGGTAGAATGTGTTGAAGATGATGATTTGTCCCTCATGATCTGGTTATATTTGCGAAACAGGACATGATCAGGAAAAGCCTTGACTTGTTTCATTGTTAAGCCAGAGTTGTACATCGAGCATTGATTTTTCACCACCATTCTCATTTCAGATTTAGAAGGAGGTTTCTCTTTGTTCTTCTGAGCTTTGATGGCGTTCCTTTGCGCAATTGCTTCTTGCTTCCTTTGTCTTCCCTGAGCCATCATTTGCTCCACATAATTGTCACTGAGGAAATCTCCACCTAGTATACTTTGAGCAAGAGAAGGTCTTGAAATGACTTGCTGAGTTAGAACATCCCAGTGTTCAGCAGGCATCTGAACCCGCATTGCATCCAGTTCTCTTCTTCTTTCAGGAGTTAAAGATGAAAAGTCCTCTGTTTCAAGTTGTTGAGCTAATAATACACTTTTCTTTGACTTTTCAAACTCAGCTAATCTACTTGCTTGTCCTAGTCTTTCCTCCTCACTTATCAGGTCTGGACCAAGCTCATCTTCAGTTACTACATCTTTCCCTTTATCATCAGGCTTCTTAACACACTCATCTTCAGTTAAATCAACGACAGGGACCTCAGTAGCAATACCCAGGTCATCATGATCTGAAGAAACATCCTCCATTTGCACATCAGCAGATGCAGCCTTATCAGCACTAGGTTCCTTAGAAGCTTCAGAGGAAACCTTATGTAAATATGATCTCTTTCTTCTTTTGTAAAGAACAGGTTCCTTCTTCTTTGAGGAAGCAGCAGCTAATGATGAAGGATCATTGAGAGAAACATCAGCTAACATATCCAGAGACTCAAAATGAGGTACTTCTTGTTCTTCATCAGAAGAAACCACAAGCTTCCTTTTGGAGCCCCCTTTGAGTTTGTCCTCTAATTCCTTGACTTGATTCTGCAGTTCTTCAATCTTACTCCCAAGAGAAGACTTGGTCTCTGCAAGCTCCTTTTTCAGACTAGTAACCTCAGCAGCATACCTGTTGACAAGAGCATAGACAGATGAGAGTGTAATAGGGTCCTCAGCTCCACCAGCAGATTGCTCTGTGGTAAGGGGAGCTTCATTGGACCTTACAGTAGAATCATGGTCATGCTCAAAGTGAGGAAGATCTTCATTGAGAGGATCCCTAACAGGACTTGGTGTGGGTAGTCTATCAACCTCAGACTCATCAAGAGTAACTTGTGTGGGTGGTGGACTGGGACAAGGTGGCTGGTCTGGAGCAACATGAGTTGCTTCAACAGTTGATGAGGGGCCCTCATCAATGTTAACTAATGGATTACCATCAGTAGCAACCAGTGAAGAAGGAGGATTATGAGCCACATTCTCCTCATCAGCAGCCTCATTACCTTGGGGCAACATGGCTGCTAGCAAGGGATGATGTTCCCCCTGAAAGTGGGTTCTCATGGTCGCAAACAATTTAGCAGTTAAAGTACCTATGGGATAAAATGATTGGGCTTGGGTAGTGGTGTCTAAAATAATTTGCAGAAACCTTGGGTACATTAAAAATTTCCCCTTTTTCTTTTGAATATTTTCAACCAAGTTTTCAAAAATATACTTAGAAAAATTGAAAGTTACCCCTTGGGAAAGACACACAATACCATATCCCAGTTGGGTAGAGAACTGGTCCCATCCTCCAGTCTTGTTGCTCATGCATTGAAGCAGCGTGTGAACCAGGAACCTCCACTTCGGGCAAAGTTCCTTCTTCAGCCACATATCAGTTCTTGTTCCTCGATAGCCAATTGCTCTTAGCCCAGTAAGCACTACTTCCTGATTAGAGTGAAATTCTCCATCAGCATCTTCCAAGTGAAGCTTTCTCCTAATTAGGTCCTCTGTCACTATGTGCTCGGTTTCATCAATCACAGCCCTAATCTCTGTCTCACTCCTCTTCTCAGCAGATTCCCAAAACTGAGTAACCAGTGATTCATATATCTCATTTGGAGAATGAGTTAGAGCATAACAAATCTTGGACCTTTTCAAGAATTCCACCATTGGTTCGTACAATTCATATCCCTTGCCATTTCCCAGAAATGCAACTTTGTTGTGATCATGTTTAAATTCAAGAGCCATGAGAGATATGAGTGTTTTAGGGTTATGATTCTAGAAATGGTGAGTGTTTGTGAATGCAGGATGAGAGGGAATTGGTTTGTTCTGAAGAGAGTGATGGTGGATTGACGGTTTTTGCCCAAATTATAGTCAAAGAAAAATGGACCGTTTGGTTGACCGTTGCTGACGTGTGTTGCATCTTTGACTCGACCCGACTTAATACTTCAGCAGAAACACATGGTCAATCTGCTGAAGTTTTATCTTCAGCAGAATGCATCAAAGATAAGAATATCTTCGGTAAGTTTCTAGAATTACTGTGCCAACCACTCGCATTAATACACATTGAACCTCGAACCCGTCTATAAAACGATTTCAATGTTACTCATCTCTTCATCAAGATCCCTAAATATTTACCACAAACCCTAGATGCAAAGATAAACCCCAATTAACCAAATTGAACCATGAATACCAAACCTGAGATTATAGATCTCACAACCTCATCTTCATCATCTTCTTCGTCATCATCAAGTGGTGAATCAAACCCATGGCTGTATTACTTTCCTCAACCCTATCCACGACCAAATAAATCACCCTTTCTTCCTTCTTCAGAAGATGATAGTGTAGTGAATCCAAGTGAATCTGCTGATGATTCTGATGACTCCTATAAGGAGGGAACATCATACTCCCAACCTCCAGCACCTCGGCCTCAACAAAGGCCTCGTGCCAGGAATCCGCCACTTCCCAAAGATAGAGAGGTGGTTCTTGGTCTCACTTCGCCATCTTTTGGTGCATCAACACACATCGTATAATGGAAGGGCTTAGGAAGGGTGGATGAGATGCATTTTGGTTGAAATACATAGATGAAGCACACAGGAGATGTTATTTTTCTCCATCATCATGCGTGGTCATCGACATCATCAACGTTTGCATCAATCCATCCTCTCCATTTTGGTCCTTAGCATCTTCGTCGTGCTGGTCATGCATATCCAGCCATCTAGATAGACGGAATGGGTGGTTATGCAAGACCCACAAAAGCAAAGCCAGCATCTAATGCATATCCAACATTCACTTAGATGTTGGAATGGATGATATGCACTAGGTTAGGATTAGCTTAAGTGTATAGCTCGTATCTTGAAGATGCATATGTAGTAGGTTGACTTTATGTAAGCTGTAAGCTGTAAACTGTTTCTTGAATGAATGAATGAGCAATTTGACTTCAATTTCTTTTCTTCAGTATTATAACTTCAGTGGAATCAAATTGTTTGCTTCAGAACCATTGATTTCAGAAGAAACAAGCAACACTCTTTTAGCTATTTTGACCATATACTAATGAAGCACACTTGATGAATTTGATCTTGATCATGGGATATACAAACTGCAATCCAGATAATGAACAGCCAAAATGCAGTACAGACAACTGCAAAACAGACACAAAAACACACACGAACAACACAAAAACAAACAAACTAGAGAATTATTAGAAGTTAGTAAATAAAATAATATAAAAATATGCAGAGTTTGCACAAATCCTCCCCTGAGGCATATGCCTCCCCTAAGGCCTATGCCTCCCCTTAAACTATGCAGTCAAGGGTTTAACATTCCAATATTGACCACGAGGTGTTGAAACCTTGGTCCATCAAACGCTTTTGTTAAAAGGTCTGCCACATTATCATCAGTATGAATTTTAGCCACTTTTATCAAATGTTTTTCATATGCATCTCTTATAAAGTGGTGTCTGATTTCAATGTGTTTTGTTCGACTGTGAAAAACTGGATTTTTGACTATGCAGATGGTACTTTGATTATCTATATGAATTGTAGTGTTCATGAAATTGTACCCATAGTCCAGCAATTGGTTTTGAATCCAAAGGACCTGACCACAACAATTTGCAGCAGCCACATACTCTGCTTCAGTAGTTGAGGCAGCCACAATGGTTTGTTTCTTGCATTGCCAAGAAATCAACCTCTTGCCAAGAAATTGGCAGCCCCCAGTTGTGGATCTTCTATCCAGATTTGCACCAGCATAATCACTGTCACTATATGCTTCCAACTTGAAAGAAGATTCTTTTGGGTACCAAAGGCCTAAAAGAGGTTGGCCTTTGAGGTACTTAAAGATCTTCTTGACAGCATTGAGATGGGAAGTAAGTGGAGTGACTTGATGTCGAGAACAAACACTCACAGCAAAAGTAATGTCAGGTCTTGAAGCTGTTAGATACATCAATGAACCAATCATGGACCTGTACAGATGAACATTCACAGGAAGATTTGGTTCATTATTTGCTTTAGCCTTTGGAGCTTCATAAGGTGTGGTGGCAGTCCTAACACCTTCCATACCAAACTTCTTCAAAATGTCCCTTACATATTTATCTTGACAGATAAAAATGCCATCTTGTTTCTGCTGAACTTGGAGACCCAAAAAGAAAGTAAGCTCTCCCATAGCACTCATTTGAAATTCACCCTTCATTAGTTCCTCAAATTCCCTGCACCAAGCTTCGTTTGTGGAACCAAAAATAATGTCGTCCACATAAACTTGCACCAGAATTATGTCTGAGTAATTCTTCTTTAGGAACAAAGTTTTATCAATAGCACCTCTCCTATAGCCATGCTTCAGCAGGAATGATGAAAGCCTAGCATACCAAGCTCTAGGTGCCTGATGTAAGCCATAGAGAGCTTTAACAACCTTGTAAACATGATTTGGGTGATCTGGGTCTTCAAATCCCTTGGGTTGAGAGACATAAACCTCCTCTTCAATCTCACCATACAGAAAAGCACCTTTAACATCCATCTGATACACCATGAAACCCATGTAAGAAGCATAAGCCAAGAAAATGCGAATGGCTTCAACTCTGGCAACAGGTGCAAACACTTCATCATAATCAATCCCCTCCTCTTGTCTGAAACCTTGAGCCACTAATCTTGCTTTGTTTTTTATCACAACACCCCGAGCATCTCTCTTATTCTTCAAAATCCACTTTGTCCCAATGGCATATTTGCCATCAGGAAGTGAAACCAAGATCCAAACCTGCTGATTGTGAAATTGTTGCATCTCTTCTTGCATTGCTTCTAGCCAGCTTGAATCGTTAAGAGCTTGAGAAACACTTGTTGGTTCCACTTGAGATAGAAAACAAGCAAACAGACAATGCTTGAAGTCTGTGTGATTGTCTCTTTGCTGGTTGGAGACATAAGAGAGAAAAGCAATCTGTCCAAACTGAGGACTGGAGATAGCCCTTCGAGTTCTAACAGGTGCCAGAAGATCACCTATAATGTTGGATTGAGGATGAGCAATATTGATCCTCTGAGTAACTGTGGGGTTGACTTCAATGGATGAATCAAGATTAGTGATGGTTGGTTCAAATTCATCATCATAAGAGGGTGAGGTGAAGATGCCAGCTTTGGGTTGATGATTTCCAAGATCTGAAGGTTTTGGAAAGCGTGTATAGGGTTCACCAAAGTCTGAAGACACTTGAGAAGGAACATGAGAAGAAATAGCATAGCCTTCAGTGGATTTGTGGATGGTAGGTGTGGCAGAATCAACTTCAGCAGAACCATGGTTTCTACTGACTCCTTCATTAGCAACCTCCCCATTCAGTTTCTCTGCTTCAAGCTTAGCAGCAAATTCTTGAGTCTGGAGCCTAGCAAGGTCTTCAGCATAATGTGATTCATCTTCATCACTCGTATCAGCAATATCCTTGGAGGTGGTACCTGCAATAATGTTAGGGGAGAAAGAAGGCACAAGTATGGGTTGCTCATCATCTTCAAACTCAATTTCAGAATCATCATCTAAGGAACCTGCATTGTTAGTGGGAGACTCTTGAGGACCAGCATTTTGGTTAGCCAAATGTCTGGTGTAACCCAAATAATCAGTTAAGTAGTCAAGGTCAAAGGACCACGTATGACCCTGTCCTTGAACATTAGGCTTATCTTCCAAAAATCTCAGGTTCAACGTCTCCTCTATCTTTTTGGCTTGCAAATTGTACACCCTGTATGCCTTACTATGAGCTGAATAACCCACAATATAACCATCATCAGCCTTCTCATCAAACTTTCCCAACGGATCACTGGTGTTCAGAATGGTCACTTGACAACCAAAAGGTTTTAGGTAGTGAATGACAGGAACCTTCCCAAAGAGAAGTTCATATGGTGTTTTGAGTTGTGGTCTAGTAATGGAGACCCTGTTTAGCACATAGCACGCTGTGCCAACAGCTTCAGTCCAGAACATAGTGGGCAGTTTAGAGTCTGCAAGCATTGATCTTGCAGCCTCTATTAAGGTCCTATTCTTTCTTTCAGCCACCCCATTTTGTTGTGGGGTTCTTGGATTACTATAGTCCCTTTTTATGCCTTTTGACCCACAGAGTTCTATAAGAATAGCATTTTTGAACTCTGTCCCATTATATCACACCGAATTCCCTTAACCTTTTTGTTCAACTGATTTTCAACAAGGGTGATGAATTCAGTCAGCACTTGAGATGTTTCATCTTTGGTTCTGAGAAAGAAAACCCAACAAAATCTGCTATAGCCATCAGTGATAACCAAACAGAAGTACTTATGATCAATGCTTCTGACTTGAGTTGGACCAAACAGATCCATGTGGAGCAACTGAAGAGGTTCAGAAATGATGCTCATAGCATTGATAGCTTTGTAAGAGGCTCTGTGTTGTTTTCCTTTGTTGCATGCAACACAATTATGATCATTGGTGAATACTTTGGTGGGAAGACCTCCAACAAGACCCATTTTAGAGAGTTTGTTAATGGTCTTGAAATTCACATGAGCCATCCTCCTATGCCATTTAGTAGATTCATCAAGAGATGCTTTAGCCACCAAACAAGTGAGGTCACCACCTGGTTGAACTTCATTAAGGTTGAATGTGTATAAATTGTGAGTTCGAGGAACTTTCAGCAGAATTGAAGTTTCTTCTGGGAGTTTGAAGTCTTTAGACAGCACAAGACATTCATTCTCAGTGAAGAGAACTTTGTTCTTAGTGTCACAGATTTGTGAAACGGAGAACAAGTTGAAATGCTGAAGTTCCTTAACATAGTACACATTTTCAAAATCCAGATGAGGTGTCTTTATGGTGCCTTTCCCTGTGATACTCCCATCACTTCCTCCAAAAGTCACATTGCCTCCTCCTTCTATAGGAACAAAATTGTGCATCATATCCCTGTTCCCAGACATGCTTCTGGAACAACCACTATCAACAATACCAATATTCTTATGTTTAAGGGGATGATCCTACAAACAACAACAAAATATATACATACGGTTAGTATTCAATGGAGGTTCAAGTCATTACTGACTTGAACCTGCCTTGTGGATCACAGTTTTAGGACATGAAGATTTAGAGGATCCACCATTGTTCTTGGTCCTCCATTGATGAAGAGGTCCCTTGATAGTCCAAGAACAACCTGCTGAGGGCTTCACAGCAGTGCTCCCATATCCCCTCCCAGCATACATAGAGTCAACATATGTAGGCCAATAACTATGATTAAAGTATGGGCTAGTTGGTTGCACATAAGGTCTGGCAACTGAACTTCTCCAATGAGAGTCAGTATTAGCTGCTTGTGGGATATAAGGTGGAATATTATCAACATTGGTCCACTTAGATTTGTGTTTCTGTTGAGTAGCACATGCACCCAATCTTTGCTCATAAAAATCACAATCCTTAATTAAATGAAATTTACTTCCACATACAAAACATGTCTTCTTCTTGGAAGATTTATTCAAATAGGGAGATGTTTGATTACATGAAGAAGTACTTAAATCAGAAACATTCAAGGAATTGTTTTTAACAGACTGATTATTCAAAGATTTAAAAGATAAGTCTTCAGGAGAAACTGTCTTGGAAGTTGATTCCTCAGCAGCTTCCCTAGAAGTCTTGTAAGTAGACTGGGGTGCAGGCTTTGGTGTAGGCTCAGACTTGGGAAGGTCAGACTTCTCATTTGAGTCACAGCTTTCATAGAAAGTAGACCCTTGATCCGATGAATTGTCACTGTCAGAGCAAGAGACAAAATCATTAGATGAGGTATCAGGGTCTGGCAAGTCTTTTGACTTTCTGCCATATAGATGATGTGATCCATCAAAGTCAACAGTGATGGATAGGTCTATGGGCATAAATTCACCTCTAATAGGTCCAGGGACAGCATGCATTTCACCTTCTTTTACAAAATTAGCTAACTTTGCAGGTGTGGATTTATGACCATCATACTTAGCTTCTACTCCTACATACTTTTGAAACCCTAATCCTAAGCCAGAGGTTACTGATTGACTGTTATAGATTTCTTTAGCCAGATTATCACCTGAAATTAACCATTCCTTATGCCTAGCTATTTCCTCAGCTAGTTTTTCTTTAAGCTCTAGGTTCTCAGACACAGCTTCATCCTTTGCTTTCTCAGACAGCTTTAAGTAATTATTTGCAACTTCTAGATCAAACTGTAACACCTTTATCTTTTCTTCATAAGCTATTTGATTCTTTTGAAACCATACTTTTTGTCTTTCTACTGTTTTTAATGCTAGTTTATGAGCTTCATTTTCAACATAGCATTCATCAAACTTAGGTTTCATAGCATCATATTCTTCTTTAAGTTCATTGTATCTTAGACTACAACCAAATATACAGTTGTGTACCTGAGATAGTCCCATCAAGGCAAACTGATCATGCCTTTCATCCGAAGTACACCTTGCCAGCAATCCAAGCTTATCAGTATCATGAGCTTCCTCATTCACAGGTTCATGTGCAGTCCAGTTGACCTGTTCATCCATGGTAAGAAGGGCTGCTGAAGCTCCAGCTTCTTGCTGTTTCTGCTGATAGGAAAGGTAGTTAGCTCCATCTCCACTCTTCCTGTCTTTACATTCCCTTGAGAAATGCCCCATCTGGTGACAAGTGAAACACTTGACTTTTCTCCTATCAAAGCGAGCTGGTTCCTTTCCCTTGAAAGCAAACTTCCTCCCAGACTTCTCTTCAAACCTTTTGATGTCCACTGACAGCAATGCCACCTGCATTTTCAGTTTCATCTCCTCCATTTCAAGTGGGTCCAACTGATCAAAGTCTTCATATGCAAGATACTGCTGAGTATCATAATCAGCAACAAATGAATGAAGAACATCCTCCATCACACTACTAGACTTAGTTTGAGAACATGGTGGAGTGGGACGAGAGTTATGTGGAGGAGTGGGAGCACCAGATGATGATGGAAAGTAGTTGGAACTAGGAGATGATGGAAAATAGTTGGAACTAGGAGCAGGTACCATCATGTTGGAGTGAGATGTCCCAACAAAGGCTGCATGACCAGAGGAAGATGTGCGGTAGGGAGTTCTGACATCAGGTTCAAGAGTTCTTAGTCTGTTGTACAGCTCATCGAAGGTGAGCATGTCCAACCCACCTTTAGCCTTGAGGGCAATACTTACATGTAACCATGATGGAGGCAAAGATCGAAGGAGCTTTGAGTTGCAGTCATCATTATCAGGTTTTGCATTCAGCTGGTTTAGCTGACTCAAAATCCTATGGAACCTGTCGTATCCCTTGTGGATGCCTTCTTCTTCGGAGATATTAAAGTCCTGAAATTGTTGTCTCAGCATGGACTTCCTCATTCTCTTGGATTCTTCATTTCCACCGAACCTTGCTTTGAGAGCCATCCATATGTCTTTTGCATCATCCATATGGTGAAAATCACACAGATGATCTTCAGGAATGGCTTGAAGCAGAATAGTTTTTACTTTGTGCTCTCTCTGCATAGCCAGCACCTCTTCAGCAGTTTTGGGAGGAGCCATGATAAACTTCCCATCCCTGTCAGGAATCATTTTCTTTAGACTGTTTCCTTTCTTCACTACCTCCCACAGATTCCAATCAATATTGGAAATCCAGTTTTCCATCTTCATAGTCCAAAGATCATACTCTTCCCTTTTTAAATAAGGAAATTTACCATTGCTGTTTGAAAGACTAAGTTGTTGCATGGAAGTGGTGTTGGTGTTGTTTGTGTTGGTGACTTCAGTTTCATTATCGGATCCAGGCATGGTGAATGAATGTTTGATTGTATGGGGGTGAGAATGGTTCTTAGTATCGTAGAGACTTTCCCGAGGCTCTGATACCACTTGTTAATCACAAATAGACCTTGATAGATCTTAAGCACTCGGAGATCGTTAGTGTTGCCTATGTAATCACAAGCAAACTAATAGAAGATCTCTACAACTTGTATTCTTTAGCGGAATGTAAACACAAGTTATAACTAAGAACTCTTTGATCCTCTATGGATCTTTTGATTATAGAAACTCTATGTTTCGGATATTTTACAAGACTTCAAAGACTTGAGAAAAACTTATCTATTACATACTATTATGGTTTCTTTTATAGGCCAGAAACCCTAGAGTCACTCACGAGCATTTTTAACTTATGCTCCTAATGCAAACATAAGGAACGCATGCATCTAATCAAGCATGCAACTAATCATATTGTTTTACTCATCATATTGTTTATTCTGAGTAAGCTCTATATTATACGGCGCCAACCTATACATATGGCTCTGACGTTTCCTACATACGGCCTACATACTGTGCTTATCTCTCCTACGTGGATTAGCACTGTCAGCAGAATCACGAATTCTGCATTATGTATAACTTCAGCAGAATCCATTCCTTCTTCGGCAGAAACTCTTCGGCAGATTCTTCTCAGCAGATCCAGTAGTAACTTCAGCAGATTCAATAGCTTTCCGTAATTCCTAACATCTTAAATCATTTTCTTAGACGTGTATATGTTTTTTTAATGGATTAATATTCTTTCTAATTTAGATGAACATGACGAGTCATGTTTCTTCACAAACAAAAGAAAGACCGGGTCTCACAGTAGACCTCACAGTTTTTTATATGAGAGAACATGACGTGTCATGTTCACTTTAACTTAAGAGAATCGCAATCATTTTTAAATCTAATGAGTGTTTTAGGCACCTAAAGGAATTGTAAGATTCTTGTTTTGTCTTGTCAAATGCATTTTATAACACCCATAATTTCATGATATGCAACGGAATTCAAACTGGGTGTTACTCGACAGCACAACAGTCATAATAATAGAAAACGATCTCTAAAGGAGTCGTTTAAAAAGGATTTATCATTCAAATTATAGAAATATAACAGAGTTTACAAAATAGGTCCCAGTTGGTTCCATTGTTTACAAAATGCATCAATAGAAAGTCTTTTGATGTCTTTACTGAATGATAAAATAATTATAGCCTTCTTGATCTAGTCCTTGCTCTTCCGTGCCAGCTTCCGACATTATGGACCTGAAATACATGCTTAAAACTGTCAACACAAAGGTTGAGTGAAATTCATAGAGTTTAGGAAATCAGTTGAACACAATATTCGTAACGTGAGGTAATTAGTCTCACATTCATAGTTTAGAAAACAAAACAGATATTATTGCTTAGTCCGCTTTGATGCTTGGTACGACTGCCTCAAGTATATGATACTTGAGCCCGCTTTTGTTTGATACGGCTGCCTCAAGTATGTGATACTTGAGCCCGCTTTTGTTTGATACGGCTGCCTCAAAATGTGATACTTGAGTCCGCTTTAGTATTTCACTAAGCTCATGATACCGAAAACGTTAACAGCTTGTCAATAGAAATTGATATAATTGTTTGCCAGGTCTTGGTCAAACAGTGGCCCTAATAGGTAATTTGCCAATAAACCTATGGTTCTTCAAATAGAGTGCGTTTGTTTACCGGACTTGGTCAAAAAAATGGGATTCGTCAATCCCGATAGATCTATCCACATTATTCGTGTTCACCCGCAAGTTATTAATGGTTCATGATAATAAGGACTTAAGTCGGGCAATAGTGGTACTTAGTGCAAATAATACATTCAGATAAGCATACAGTTTCAAAGCAATGTGTTCGGTTTAAAAATAGCATGTATTCCCCCCAAGGGTTTGTAAAACAATTAAGTAATAGAAAGTGGGGCTATGAACTCACCGTGAGTTAATGATATCGAATGTATAGTGAGGAAGATGGATATGCTGTGAGAACCTCTCGAGCAACCAAGAATGTGATGTTGCAACTTAGGTTTGAAATAATGATGCGATAGTAATAACAAGCCTATATACGTCTTTATATTGATCATGATGTAGTACATGGTAGTTGTGTATGTCATTTATAGAAATGGTCTAGTTGTGAAAACGTGTTTAGTTTATATATATCGTACTACCGTTCGGGCCATCACAATTCAGAGGTCATGTAGTAAACGTTCGAGGAGCTAGGACACTTTAATTCATAAATCCAGCAACTCGTCAATCCGTTTACCCAAATGAAACCCCTCACATGAAGCTCCCTAGTATTGAAGCACTTAATAGATAAGACATATGTTTTGTTTATATATCATAAGTGTCATATGGTTTGTAAACACAAGTTACAAGGTTGTTTGGTTATGATTAGGAAATCATAATGGTTATCACAAGTATCGTCATAATTTATGTCACAAGTGTTTAAAGAAAATTTTACAAGTTTCTAAATTGTAAAGTTGGTTATTACAAGTATAGTTTCATGGTTTATCGAGGGAGTAGATCCAAATTATATTGTATACGTTTAGGTTTGTCAAGGCTAAAGCCTTTGGTTTACGGTCTCGGGTTAAGAAGCCTTGAGGCTTTAGCCATGGCCTTGCCGTGGCTTTGGTCTCGACTACCATGGTCTTGAGACTCAGCCTTGACCTTAGGCGTGGCTGTGGTCTCGGCTTAAGGCCATAAGGCCTCTTGGGTTGCCTTTAGTTGTGAAAAAAGTATAGTCGTGAGACTATATATAGGGCAATTTCAGTTTTTGAAAGATAATGGCCTATTTTATCATTTTCAGGGCCCGAGTTTCTTAAGCATTGACGGAAAACTTTGTTTCGGACAACTTTCGTGTTTTAACTTTTTGATGAAACGGACCAGAAGGCCTTGAAAAAAAACGGGAAGACCCTTAATAGATTCAATTTGGCAGTTTCGGCGTTTTGGTTTTGCTAACTTCTTTTGGCCGTATCTTTTGACTCGTGCACTCGTTTTAGGTGATTCAAGTTGCTACGTTTTCCTTGTAACACCCTCTTTAACAATAGGTACTTGCATAAGGTCATAGGTACATATTTCTAGTCGTTTATCATAGTATAAAGTCACTAGTTTACTTGTTTTACTAGTTTGATAACATAAAACGATATATAAGTTTAGGATTTTTATTAGAGATTTGTACATCATGAACCAATATAACTAAACATATATAGCATATAACAAGTATGAAATCAAGTAAAAATGATGAGTGATCTAGGCTTGTCTTACAACTTTTGGTTTTCACTTAAGAAAGGAAATCAAGAAAAGAACTAGGACCACTAAACCTAAGCTTTCAACCAATCGACACAACCCTTGCTAGCCTTGATAAAACCCTTGTAGAAACCTTATGTACTCAGCCCCTAGACCCTTGTGTAGCTCTTAATTCATCCATGGAATCGCCAAACAAACTAGAGATTCATGTAGGGAATAACTATGCCTTCAACTTTGGTATGTAACTTATAGTATGAAAATCAATGGATCATGGTGTTAGGATTTATTATTGGGGCATTTGTTTTTAGAAGAAAGGGAAGAGGATAGTCTCTTTTATAGATAGAATGAGGAGGTGCAAGTATTAGATATTTAGGAAGCTTAGTTAAGAACTTAGGCACATGGCATGGTGAATCACCCCTATACACGTTCATATGATGGTTAGGGTGACTAGGTACTTATTTTTGGTATTATCTTGTTTTACGGAGGTCGTTTAGTCCCGATAACCGCTAACAGTAAATCGTAAAATCATAAAACTTAAAACCGGGTATCGTAAAAATATGAAAATTGTAGAAATGATTAAACTTATCATTATACTTCATTATAAAATGTAAAATGAGTGGTAAGCTCCATTGAGTTGCTTAAACGATGTTTTAAAGCTAGAAACGCGGGTCAAAAATGCGTATTTAGCGTAAAACGCAGAACTGGAAAACGTAAAATTCTAAAACTTGTGGAATTGTCGTAAAATGGTAGAAATACATATTTCTAATGTTTATAGTGTTTTATGGTCATAACGGGATGCCCGAATGACGTTTAAACCCTAAAGTAGTTCTCGAACACGGTTTTGTGAAATTGGTTCTGAATGGATTCAACGTACGTCGTCAGGACGACTTGTCGAGTATCATCTTTCTTGTCATGATGGTAAAATAAAAATAAAAATAAAAATTTTAATGGGATGAATAGTGAAAGTGAGTAGTAAAAGTGAATAGTAACTTTTCAAAAAAAGTGAAAAGTAACCTGAAAGTGCGGGTTGTTACACATTTTTATAAGTGTCGCCAATTTAGCGTTCCAAGCTCCAAAAGTTCATTTTCAAAGATATTTCTTAAAGATGAGTCATAATAGGTTTTTTTTCCTTTAAGGGAGCATGCACGACATCAATTTTTTCACATCAAAAATTAGGTATGAAATTACAAAAGGTAAAAGCCATAAAATAACAACTTACTTTAAAAAAATGTACCGACTTGAAATACTTACTTTTTTATTATCAAATACACCAACGTACTATTAAATTTTATTTCGACTTGAAACACCAATGTTAGTCCATTTAGTCAACGAACGTTTGCAAAGTTAGTCCTTTTATACTAAAGATTGTTGCGTAAAACATCATGTGGGAAAATTTTCCTCCAAAGATGGTAGGGGAATATATCATTTTTTCATGGAAAGAAACTGATTGTCAAGGCCCGTAGGCTTACATAGAATTAAAGTACATTTCATAGAAAACATTTTCTTAGGTTAATCGCATGACACTTCTGGGGCACCTCTTCTTCATCCATAGTCTCTAACTTGTAGGATCCATTCATGTGTGCTTCGGTGACCCGGTAGGGTCCCTCCCACTTTGGTCCCAGCTTCCCCTGATCTTCCGCTCTGCTTGCCTCGTTCTTCCGGTACACAAAATCCCCCGGTTTGAAGGATACTGATAACATCAAATAGTCCTGAATATTAAGTGTCAATTTCCCCCGATAATGCGTGTAATTTATATCATTTATATGGATTTACGCTTGTTTTCCATTGCTTTCCACTTTCAGGTAAATTACGAGCATTGGAGCTAAAGAGACGCGGAATTGGAGAAATATCAAAGATTTATCATAGTATGCTGACTTTGAAGAAGTTACGGCGTAACTCATTGTAACACCCCCAAAATCACAAAGTGACAGCGGAAGACTAATTGGGGTATTACTTAGAGGATCATAGTCATAAGTTACAGAAAACGACTCTAAAGAGACGTTTTTAATAAAGGTTGTTACCATTTCATAAACTCAGTGTTTCAGAAACACCAAAAGGAAATACCACATGTTTCGATGTTACATAAAAGATAGTTTAAATGTTTACGAAATGATAACTTTAATTGAAAACAACACCACTTCCAGCGTCCCATGACGTCCACTCCACGCCTTCATGATATTCTAATTAGTACCTGAGATAAGCATGCTTAAAAAGATCAACAAAAATGTTGAGTGATATTCATAGGTTTAAATAATAAGTTGAACACAAGTAAGAGATGATAATTGCTTCGAATACAATCACCATGGAAAACATAGATTATTATTATGCGCTAAGCTTATGACACCAAACTAACTGCATACACCTAATTACTGGTGTAAGTAATAATATTGCCCTCAGAGATGGAATTGCCAATTCCATAGTTAACCAAATATAGTGCGCCCCGGTTATTTCCGATAACCGAGTCGGGGTCGTTAATTCCCATAGTACTATCCACAATATTCGCGTTCACTCGCAAGTGATTAATGGTTCATGATGTAAGGGACTTATGGCAGGCAACTTAGGCTATAATAATAATGATCAGGCAAGCATACAGTTTAAGAAAAGACTTGTGTTCTTGTTTATAGCATGCATCTCCCTCGCGGGGTTTAAAATAAATAAGTAAAGGCGAGGCTATGAACTCACCTTAGCAAAGCAGTATCCGAGTAGTAAAGAAGTCAAGTAAATGATGTATCGAGTACCGTCACGCGACCTATAATTTGTATACCAATACTTTAATTAATAAGTTTATATTTTTAACTTGCAATTGTTTATATATACCCAAAAGTTCAAGTTATTTATGTGTATCGCTTATTTTTGGACATGATTAATTGTGGCTCATGGAAGTGCTTAGACATACAAAAGTATCAAAACGGTCGAGGCCTAGGTTCGACGTAACCGGAAGAGGATGTACGAAAATATCGTAAACAAATAGTAAGCGTAATATAAAAATGTCACTTAGAAAATGAGTATATATATAAGAAAGTAGTAATTCTTATTATATCGGTTAAGATAAATACATTTTGTTTATAAGTCTTTAATAGTCTTTTAGAAAAAATGGGTATAACCCGTTTATATATCTTAAATATATTTGATGACGAGGTGTAGGAAATTATTATTGTTTTAAAACAAATCTCGTTTCGTATGAATTAAAAGTTAATTGTATCTCGTTATCCGTTTATATTACATGTTTATAAAAGGAGTTATCGTGAAGATAATATTGGAAGAAATAACGTCAAAACGAGTAGGCTAGAAAGATCAAAAAGACAAGTGATTGTAGTACGTTTAAAAATGACGAGTTTTGTCGTGCTTAGTGTCAAGTAGTTTACTTGTTTGCCTCACTTGGTAAATTTTTATGTTTCAAAAAGAAAAGAATTGTATGTATATGTTTTGTGTACAGCAAGTGGGCGCACATCAAATGGACTTGATGTAATTTCCACGGCCCAACTGCTAACACCAAAATGCACCCATAATTGAAAGGAAAAGAAGAGTACAAGTCTTTAAGAAGTTAGGGGCTGAATAGCCGGATTAAGACATGTAAGAGGAAGAGAAATACCCTTCGAGTGGCTGCGTTTCAGCGGGTACACACTCCTTTTTGGGTGGCTGCGCATAGGCGTTTTAAACGCACTGATTGTGGGCTGAAATGTAGCAACCAAACGCACCTAATTAGTGCTGAAAATCAGCAGCAACGCGCCTGTTTGGTACATCAAACGCACCCATTTTGCTGCACCAAATGCACCCTTTTTACTGTACCAAACGCACCCTTTTGCTGACTGTGTTGCAGCAGCTAAACGCACCATTGGGTGGCTGCATGGCAGCAGCTAAACACCCCATTGGGTGGCTGAAAATAAGCGAAACAAACACCCCAAGGGGCTGAAGTTGCAGCAAACAAACATACCAAATCGAGGGCTGAAAATTCAGATTCAAAACACAACCTTAACAAGGTTTTGTCACAACCAAACAAAACACGAATAAGCCACGGGGACAAGCAAGGAGTAAGCCGAATGTTTCAACGAATAACGAGGGGAAGCAAGTCAAGGGGGATCTCTAGCGAGCTAAAGAATTAAGTCGAAAAGGATAGCCAAACAAGCACGATGTTTTCTTTTAGTTTCTTACCATACAACAATCTTAACGACAACACGGGCATATCAAGCACTTGACATAACTGATCATCACATAAGTATTTAACAAGTTTTTAGGTTTCGCCAAAGTTTAGACCAAACACTAAGTCCTAATAATCGAAGCAAACCGAGAAGTTGTCATGTACGTAAAATACCAACGTGCCCAAGTGGTTTTGACAAAATGAACGACGCACTCCTATTGTTGAGATTTTCGACTCCAAAACAAGAAAAACCAATTGTGTCCCACGTTGGTCGCTGTGACCCGAGACCAACAAACATACCCCTTAGTACAAACATGTTCACACCAAGACGAAAAAAAAGAAACATATAGGCAGAATCGATCTTAAGCACTTCTTCCAGCAAATAAGCCAGTCGCTTTTTAAATAAGTATACCACACGAATCTTAATTCAAGATTAACCAAATCAATCCCATTCTAATTAATCAATCGACACAGGAAATGATTATAACCGATTCCTTTTATAAAAACCAACCACCACATCTTAACAATAATTACAAAGAAAAAGAAAGGTACAATGAGATTTATGGAAACCTTATAGAAGATCACAAGCCGACCCCTCTTCCGATTTGTCCAACAAGTCCACACCAACGAGATTGATCAGGAGCTCAATAGATTTTTGTGATGAAGTTTTAAGGGGAAAAGTGTGGAGTTGCTGGAGCATCGAGGGTCCTTAAATAGGGTCGACCATGGAAGGTTTTCAAAGACACTTTTTGCTCTATGAAAATGGAGAAGACTATCTTAAGGAAAACTCTCTTTCTTCTATCAATCCTTATGCATTCTTGTGACTTCTTGTGTTGGGAGGTGGGGTGGTCAAGAAAATGATGGGGCATTCTTCTTGTTTGACCTTATGATGGTGCCAGTCGCTGCTTATTCGAAGGGGAGGTGATGGGGTTTTTGAGATGGAGAAAGTGGGTTGAAGCTTTGCCAGAAGAAGAAGGAGATGAGGGTGAAAGGGGCGCAAGTTTTCAAGGGAGCAGATAGTGATAAAAGATTATCACGTGGGCGTGTGTGTGGGTAGGTTAGGAGGTCTTTTTAATTTTTCATTAGTTTTGTAGTTATTGTATTTAGATTTATTTGGTTGTTTTGAGTATTAGATGTATTTTGCGTCCCGTTGTTAAATTTGTAAACGAACAATCCCAAACAGGAAAAATATAATACTTATGTTTTTAAACACGTTTTAAATAAACTGACATGATGATGAAATTTCTGATTTTATTAGTTCGTTTTTATGTTTCATGTTTTCTTTTATTGTACTGGTACGCGTGCGGACTCCTAAGACAAGAAAATTTCTTGTGAGACTGATTTGGCTATCAGTAAATATTGGGTACAATCAATAAGACTACTCGGATATGTCAATTACTTATGCAAGAAAAGTTGAAATGTACATGCTAAATGCTTAACTTAGATCAAATAATTTTTGATAAACATTCTAGTTCATAAATATAAAGGTTTAAAATAGTGAAAATTTTCAGGTGGCTACAGTACCAACCCCTTAGGAGGATTCCGTCCCGGAATTCTAGTTTATAGTGGTTGTCGGAGTTGGATTTGTGAATAGATGTGGGTACTTAACGCGCATGGTGTCTTCGCGCTCCCACGTGTACTCCGGTCCTCTCTTGGAGTTCCATCTAATCTTGACGATAGGGATGCGACTTTGCTTAAGTCGCTTGACTTCCCTATCCATGATTTCAATTGGTTCTTCGACAAAGTTGAGCTTGTCATCGAGCTTAATCTCTTTTAGCGAAACGACAAGAGATTCATCCGACAAGCATTTCTTCAGATTTGAGACGTGAAAGGTGGGGTGTACTCTACTAAGTTCTTCCGGGAGATCAAGCTTGTAAGCAACCGGGCCGATTCTTTCGAGAATCTTGAAAGGGCCAATGTATCGAGGATGTAGCTTTCCTCGTTTTCCAAATCGAACCTTTCCTTTCCAAGGTGATACTTTCAACATAACTCGATCACCAACTTGAAATTCCATGGGCTTTCTTCTAACATCGGCGTAACTCTTTTGTCGATCTCTAGCAGCTTGAAGTCGTTGACGAATTTGCACAATCTTCTCGGTTGTCTCTTGGAAAAGTTCAGGTCCAGTGAGTTGGGCATCTCCAACTTCAGCCCAACAAACGGGTGATCGACACTTTCGACCATAAAGTGCCTCGAATGGAGCTGCCTTAATGCTCACGTGGTAACTATTGTTGTAGGAGAATTCCGCCAAGGGTAAGTGTTTATCCCAACCTTTTCCAAAGTCGATCACGCAAGCTCGAAGCATGTCTTCCAAGGTTTGGATAGTCCTTTCACTTTGGCCGTCGGTTTGAGGATGATAGGCGGTACTCATATCCAAACGAGTACCTAAGGCCTTTTAAAGAGATTTCCAGAAGTGTGAAGTAAAACGACTGTCACGATCAGAAATGATGGAAATTGGTACTCCGTGACGGGATACAATTTCCTTCAGGTATAGTTGAGCAAGGGTTTCCATTTCATCATTTTCCTTGATGGGTAGGAAATGAGCGGATTTGGTAAGACGATCAATGATAACCCAAATAGTGTCGTAACCTCTAGCGGTCTTTGGTAGTTTGGTTATGAAGTCCATAGTGATTCTCTCCCACTTCCAAACTGGGAGTTCAGGTTGAGTTAACAATCCGGAAGGTTTTTGACATTCGGCTTTGACTCGAGAACAGGTGAGACATTTCCCAATGTACGTTGCAATTTCAGCTTTTATGTTCGGCCACCAATAAAGCTTCTTGAGATCTTGGTACATTTTGTCGGATCCCGGATGAATGGAATATTTAGACTTGTGAGACTCATGCATAACGAGTTCCCGTATTCCTCCACAAAGTGGTATCCAACTTCTATCGCCAAAACATAAGGTTCCATCCGATCTTTGCGCAAAACCGTTCTCGTTTTCCGGCATCCCAAAGATTCTTTCGTTGGGTCGATTTTTAGGTTTGAGAGCGTCAGCTTGAGCTTCAAGGATTTTTGATGGGAGGGGTGACTTAATTGTCATTCCCAAGGATCTTACTCGAAGAGGTTTAGGTCGATCCTTCCGACTAAGAGCATCAGCTACGACATTTGCTTTTCCCGGGTGATAACGGATTTCACAGTCGTAGTCACTAAGCAATTCTAGCCATCGGCGTTGTCGCATGTTTAGCTCCTTTTGATCGAGAATGTGTTGGAGACTTTTATGGTCGGTAAACACCGTGCACTTGGTTCCATATAGGTAATGTCTCCATATCTTGAGAGCGAAAACCACGGCTCCCAATTCCAAGTCATGGGTAGTGTAGTTCTTTTCGTGAGTTTTGAGTTGTCGTGAAGCATAAGCGATCACCTTGTTTCTTTGCATCAGTACCGCACCTAACCCTAGGTGTGATGCATCACAATAGACCATAAAATCTTCCACTCCATCGGGTAAAGCTAAGATAGGAGCTTCGCAAAGCTTTTGTTTCAAGAGTTGAAAGGCTAACTCTTGTTTCTCTCCCCAGTCAAAATTTTTCTTTTTCTGGGTTAGCTCCGTTAGAGGTTTAGCGATTTTCGAAAATCCTTCGATAAATCTTCGATAATAACCCGCAAGACCCAAAAATTGACGTATTTCGGTAGGGGTAGTAGGGGATGACCAATCTTTGACAGCTTCGATTTTTGCAGGATCAACGTGAAGACCATTACTATCTATCACATGATCAAGGAATTGTACTTTTTTAATCCAGAAGTCGCACTTGGAAAACTTAGCATACAGTTCTTCTTTCTTGAGTAGCTCTAAGATGGCTTTCAAGTGTTCCGCATACTCTTCCTTATTGCGGGAATAGATAAGAATGTCGTCAATGAACACAATCACAAATTTGTCCAGGTAAGGTTTACACACTCGGTTCATCAGGTCCATGAATACCGCTAGTGCATTTGTCAAACCAAATGGCATCACTTGGAACTCATAGTGGCCGTATCGTGTTCGGAAAGCAGTTTTCGGAATGTCCTCCTCTCTAACTCTTAGTTGATGATAACCAGATCTCAGATCAATCTTTGAGTAGACGCTTGACCCTTGCAGTTGGTCAAACAAATCATCAATCCTAGGCAATGGATATCGATTTTTCACCGTTAGTTTGTTCAACTCTCGGTAATCAATACACATACGGAACGATCCGTCCTTTTTCTTGACAAATAAGATTGGAGCTCCCCAAGGCAAAGAACTCGGTCGAATGAATCCTTTTTCGGACAGTTCTTGGAGTTGGTCAGACAGTTCTTGTAGTTCGGAAGGTGCCAATCTATAAGGTGCTCGTGCCACAGGTGCCGCTCCTGGCACTAGCTCGATTTGGAATTCCACTTGCCGACTCGGGGGAAGGCCAGGCAAGTCTTCAGGAAATACTTCGGGAAAGTCCCTAGCCACAGGACGTCTTTTAATTATTTCTCGTCCGCTTTCTCCTTCTCCGTTACTTGTGCTAGAAAAATGTGGCATCCTTTTTCTATGTACTTCGCCGTTTTAACGCACGAGATGATGTTCAATCGGGTCTTACTACGATTACCCCGAATGATTAGAGTTTCGCCATCGAGAGGAATGTGAACGACTTTCTCATCACAGATGATTCTTGCACGATTCTTAGATAGCCAATCCATGCCAATGACAGCATCGAAGCTACCAAGTTGGATAGGCATAAGGTCTATATCGAACAGGTGATTTGATAAGGATAGGTTGCAACCTCGAAGGATAGTGTTAGTTCCTACTATTTTTCCATCGGCTAGCTCTACTTCATAAGTGGTATCTAGGGTAGTTGGGGTGACTTTTAACAAAGGTGCAAACTTAGAAGACACAAAGCTTTTGTCGGCTCCAGAATCAAATAACACTTTAGCTAAATGATGGTTGAGTGAAAACGTACCCGTAACAACATCCGGGTTCTCTTGTGCATCCCCATCTCCTAGCACATAAGCTCTTGCTCTAGCAGGGTTGTTGTTGTTATTGTTGTTGTTGTTCTCGTACAGCTTTGGGCATCTACTCTTGACATGCCCAGCTTCTCCACATCCAAAGCAAGTTATTCCCATGGGTTGAAGGTTACTTCCAGTAGCAGGGCTTCGGCAATCTTTGTGGGTATGGCCCACCTTGTTACACTTTCCACACTTAATAGTACAACGTCCCACATGGTGCAGGTTGCATCGAGTGCACAAAGGGTGTGGTCCAGCATAGCCTCTTCTAGTGGTGGGGGTAGCAGCATAAGCCCTCGTAACTTCTTGCCTACGGTTTTGTTGATTGTGGTGGTTGTTTCGATTTTGGTGGTATGGGTTGGGATTGTTGTTGCGGTGTTGATTGTGATTGTTGCGGCCTTGGTTGTTGTTGTTGCGGTTATTGTTTTGATGGAACGAGTTGTTGTGATGGAAGTTGTTTGAAGTTTTGCCTCGGCGGTCATCAAATTTCCTTTTGTTGTCATTGTTGCCTTGCACGGATCCATGTTTCAAGACTTGATCCATGAGTTGATAGGAAATTGTGATCACTTCCTCCACGGTCTTGGGCTTTGATGCAGTAACATTGCCCTCAATGTTTCGGGGTAATCCCCCAATGAGATTTTCCAGCAACTTAACCTCATCAGAAACCATGAATGGGCATAGAGCTTTCAATTCTTGAAAGCGTTTGAAGTAGGTTTTGAGATCATTACCCTTAGTAGTCAGATGGTAGAACTCATCTTCAAGTTTCTTGATCTCGGTCCTTGGACAGTATTGCTTCATCATCAATTGCTTTAGTTCAGTCCAAGTGGTTTTGTAGGCTTCTTCCATGCCAATAGGTTGGGCATGAGCCTTCCACCAAGACAGTGCATCTTCCAGCAGAGTACCAGTAGCAAATTTCACCTTGCAATCTTCTGAGCAATCACTTAGAAGAAACACAGTTTCAGATCTTTCAAACCAATGGATAAGGCCAACAGCGCCTTCAGTTCCTTTGAAGAAAGTGGGTTTGCAATTCATGAACTCCTAGTATCCACATTTGCGATTCACCATAGCTTCATTCCGGTTGGCTTGATTTGGGGCTTCATTTGTTCGAGCTGCCTCGGCAGGTCTTGCAGCAAAAGCAGCACCAATTTCGTTGGTAACCAGCCTCCGAATTGCTTCAGGGGTCATCTCGGGAGTTTGAGCAGGGGTAGAGGTAGTTCTTGTTCTTGCCATTTTTCTAAAAACATACACTCAGATTTCAGAATCATTCAACATAATTGTGAATTATTATGAAAATGGTTTCATAATAGTCAAGATCTTCACATTATATCAATAGAGTATAATCATCATAAGAAAGAATCACAATATGTTAGAACCACATAAGAGAATATATAAAAATGATCACTTCGATTCACATAAACCGATAAATAAGAAGATCATCATACATAAGAATATCAAGAGATAACAACCACAATGCCATAGGGTTTACCATCCATACATGGTGATACAACACCATACAATGTCACATAATTAGCTTGTTCGATAGTTTACAAAACATACGAATACAAAGCCTTCATTAGTGCCACATGCGGCAGGCTAAGGTACCAGAAAACTAAATAGATGAATCACCAATCTAGAGGTTGTCGGGTGTGCCCCTCAATCGGCGCTGTAGGTCACGGACTAGCTCTGCCAGCTCATCCACCTCTCTATCTCGTGCCTCCAATCTCTGCTCCAAAGCAGTAGCACGAGTCTCCATGATAGTCATCCTCTCCGACTGTCGTCGCACAACTTCCTCCAATATCTCAGCTCTGTCCAGCAGTCCTAACCTATCTGACTCCATCCTCCTCTCTAACACTGTAACTGCTCCGCTAGCTCTCTCACTCTGGGCACCAATCCTATCAAGCATTCTCTCCATCGTGGTCCTCCCGTTAAGGAGCTCTCCAACCTCATCCTCAATGTTCTCGATACGTACCAACGGAACCTCATCAACAAATGCCACAACATCCTCAAGCTGATCCTCAGCTCGCAGCACTCGGGCAGCTAACAATGGGATGGTATGATGAAGGGGTTCTCCCGTGACAGGGAGAGTCTCAGCAGCAGCAAATAGGTGCTCTCCAAGCTCCACAGCGCTAGGTGCACCCTCCTCCGACCTCCATCGACTAATGAGCGGCATCATATAGGACCAACGTCTAGCATCGACCCTCCTACAGGCTCTCGGCTCAGAGGTACCAAACATAGCCTGGTAATATGGGTCCGAATGTGCGGGTGAGAGACGGGCTCTCTTCCCAAGAGATGTCACCTGCTCAGTGTGCATCACCAAGGGTGATGGTGCACGGGATGAGGATGAAACCGGTACAGTGGTGGTCTGATAAATGAATGTGGTAGGTGGTGGTAGTGGTGAAACAGGTATGAGTGGTGGTGCAGGTGCAGCTGATGGTGGAAAGGCAGAGGATGATGGTATGTCAGATGGTGGAATGAAGGTGATGGGTGCCCTCGCTCGTTTCCGAGCGGTATGTATAAAAGTAGCACCATCCTCACGGTAACGGAATGGCTGGCCAAATGGCGCGGGCTCGTAGGGTTTGAGAACCCTAGCTCGCCTTCGGCGAACAGGCAGTGGTGATGGGCAGGAAATAGAAGACACGGAATCAGTCTGGGACATAATGTCAGAAGGTGATAGCCACTGCTGTGACTCCAGATATCGGTCATAAGTGGGGGGACCAAAGACGGGCAGGTGCTCGGGTATGGTCAAAGCAGGTGGGGTGACAACGACTTCACCCTCCTCGAAGGGCTCAGTCTCAGAGGACACAGGTGCAACGAGAGCCGGTGCCAAGGGAGCAGAGGCAGAGGACATAGTATCCTCCATCTCACTGTCGGAGGTCAAGTCGATAGGGTGAGTAGCAGTCGACATGGTACTGTAACAACCCAAAAGAAAATGTGCACTTATAAGTAAATAAAGTCATGCAGTAAATAAGTTTTTAGTTAGTCGCGCATAATCTGCCACACAAATCTAAATGCCTAACTAAGTGAAAGCTAGCATTATAAGCTTTTATCATGCAAGTTTTTGTAGTTACGTAATATCCGCTAAGCGAATCTCATACGTGCAATCGGAACGAAGTAGGCGCGGAGGACGTGAAGTGGTGGTGTAAAACGGTCCATTTGAAAACGTGGTTATAGTCCAATTTGTTTTGAAAATACAAGTTGGTTCTCTATAACCTAGGCTCTGATGCCAATCTGTAACACCCCCAAAATCACAAAGTGACAGCGGAAGACTAATTGGGGTATTACTTAGAGGATCATAGTCATAAGTTACAGAAAACGACTCTAAAGAGACGTTTTTAATAAAGGTTATTACCATTTCATAAACTCAGTGTTTCAGAAACACCAAAAGGAAATACCACATGTTTCGATGTTACATAAAAGATAGTTTAAATGTTTACGAAATGATAACTTTAATTAAAAACAACATCACTTCCAGCGTCTCATGACGTCCACTCCACGCCTTCATGATATTCTAATTAGTACCTGAGATAAGCATGCTTAAAAAGATCAACAAAAATGTTGAGTGATATTCATAGGTTTAAATAATAAGTTGAACACAAGTAAGAGATGATAATTGCTTCGAATACAATCACCATGGAAAACATAGATTATTATTATGCGCTAAGCTCATGACACCAAACTAACTGCATACACCTAATTACTGGTGTAAGTAATAATATTGCCCTCAGAGATGGAATTGCCAATTCCATAGTTAACCAAATATAGTGCGCCCCGGTTATTTCCGATAACCGAGTCGGGGTCGTTAATTCCCATAGTACTATCCACAATATTCGCGTTCACTCGCAAGTGATTAATGGTTCATGATATAAGGGACTTATGGCAGGCAACTTAGGCTATAATAATAATGATCAGGCAAGCATACAGTTTAAGAAAAGACTTGTGTTCTTGTTTGTAGCATGCATCTCCCTCGCGGGGTTTAAAATAAATAAGTAAAGGCGAGGCTATGAACTCACCTTAGCAAAGCAGTATCCGAGTAGTAAAGAAGTCAAGTAAATGATGTATCGAGTACCGTCACGCGACCTATAATTTGTATACCAATACTTTAATTAATAAGTTTGTATTTTTAACTTGCAATTGTTTATATATACCCAAACGTTCAAGTTATTTATGTGTATCGCTTATTTTTGGACATGATTAATTGTGGCTCATGGAAGTGCTTACACATACAAAAGTATCAAAACGGTCGAGGCCTAGGTTCGACGTAACCGGAAGAGGATGTACGAAAATATCGTAAACAAATAGTAAGCGTAATATAAAAATGTCACTTAGAAAATGAGTATATATATAAGAAAGTAGTAATTCTTATTATATCGGTTAAGATAAATACATTTTGTTTATAAGTCTTTAATAGTCTTTTAGAAAAAAATGGGTATAACCCGTTTATATATCTTAAATATATTTGATGACGAGGTGTAGGAAATTATTATTGTTTTAAAACAAATCTCGTTTCGTATGAATTAAAAGTTAATTGTATCTCGTTATCCGTTTATATTACATGTTTATAAAAGGAGTTATCGTGAAGATAATATTGGAAGAAATAACGTCAAAACGAGTAGGCTAGAAAGATCAAAAAGACAAGTGATTGTAGTACGTTTAAAAATGACGAGTTTTGTCGTGCTTAGTGTCAAGTAGTTTACTTGTTTGCCTCACTTGGTAAATTTTTATGTTTCAAAAAGAAAAGAATTGTATGTATATGTTTTGTGTACAGCAAGTGGGCGCACATCAAATGGACTTGATGTAATTTCCACGGCCCAACTGCTAACACCAAAATGCACCCATAATTGAAAGGAAAAGAAGAGTACAAGTCTTTAAGAAGTTAGGGGCTGAATAGCCGGATTAAGACATGTAGGAGGAAGGGAAATACCCTTCGAGTGGCTGCGTTTCAGCGGGTACACACTCTTTTTTGGGTGGCTGCGCATAGGCGTTTTAAACGCACTGATTGTGGGCTGAAATGTAGCAACCAAACGCACCTAATTAGTGCTGAAAATCAGCAGCAACGCGCCTGTTTGGTACAGCAAACGCACCCATTTTGCTGCACCAAACGCACCATTTTTGCTGTACCAAACGCACCCTTTTGCTGACTGTGTTGCAGCAGCTAAACGCACCATTGGGTGGCTGCATGGCAGCAGCTAAACACCCCATTGGGTGGCTGAAAATAAGCGAAACAAACACCCCAAGGGGCTAAAGTTGCAGCAAACAAACATACCAAATCGAGGGCTGAAAATTCAGATTCAAAACACAACCTTAACAAGGTTTTGTCACAACCAAACAAAACACGAATAAGCCACGGGGACAAGCAAGGAGTAAGCCGAATGTTTCAACGAATAACGAGGGAAAGCAAGTCGAGGGGGATCTCTAGCGAGCTAAAGAATTAAGTCGAAAAGGATAGCCAAACAAGCACGATGTTTTCTTTTAGTTTCTTACCATACAACAATCTTAACGACAACACGGGCATATCAAGCACTTGACATAACTGATCATCACATAAGTATTTAACAAGTTTTTAGGTTTCGCCAAAGTTTAGACCAAACACTAAGTCCTAATAATCGAAGCAAACTGAGAAGTTGTCATGTACGTAAAATACCAACGCGCCCAAGTGGTTTTGACAAAATGAACGACGCACTCCTATTGTTGAGATTTTCGACTCCAAAACAAGAAAAACCAATTGTGTCCCACGTTGGTCGCTGTGACCCGAGACCAACAAACATACCCCTTAGTACAAACATGTTCACACCAAGACGAAAAAAAAGAAACATATAGGCAGAATCGATCTTAAGCACTTCTTCCAGCAAATAAGCCAATCGCTTTTTAAATAAGTATACCACACGAATCTTAATTCAAGATTAACCAAATCAATCCCATTCTAATTAATCAATCGACACAGGAAATGATTATAACCGATTCCTTTTATAAAAACCAACCACCACATCCTAACAATAATTACAAAGAAAAAGAAAGGTACAATGAGATTTATGGAAACCTTATAGAAGATCACAAGCCGACCCCTCTTCCGATTTGTCCAACAAGTCCACACCAACGAGATTGATCAGGAGCTCAATAGATTTTTGTGATGAAGTTTTAAGGGGAAAAGTGTGGAGTTGCTGGAGCATCGAGGGTCCTTAAATAGGGTCGACCATGGAAGGTTTTCAAAGACACTTTTTTCTCTATGAAAATGGAGAAGACTATCTTAAGGAAAACTCTCTTTCTTCTATCAATCCTTATGCATTCTTGTGACTTCTTGTGTTGGGAGGTGGGGTGGTCAAGAAAATGATGGGGCATTCTTCTTGTTTGACCTTATGATGGTGCCAGTCGCTGCTTATTCGAAGGGGAGGTGATGGGGTTTTTGAGATGGAGAAAGTGGGTTGAAGCTTTGCCAGAAGAAGAAGGAGATGAGGGTGAAAGGGGCGCAAGTTTTCAAGGGAGCAGATAGTGATAAAAGATTATCACGTGGGCGTGTGTGTGGGTAGGTTAGGAGGTCTTTTTAATTTTTCATTAGTTTTGTAGTTATTGTATTTAGATTTATTTGGTTGTTTTGAGTATTAGATGTATTTTTCGTCCCGCTGTTAAATTTGTAAACGAACAATCCCAAACAGGAAAAATATAATACTTATGTTTTTAAACACGTTTTAAATAAACTGACATGATGATGAAATTTCTGATTTTATTAGTTCGTTTTTATGTTTCATGTTTTCTTTTATTGTACTGGTAAGCGTGCGGACTCCTAAGACAAGAAAATTTCTTGTGAGACTGATTTGGCTATCAGTAAATATTGGGTACAATTAATAAGACTACTCGGATATGTCAATTACTTATGCAAGAAAAGTTGAAATGTACATGCTAAATGCTTAACTTAGATCAAATAATTTTTGATAAACATTCTAGTTCATAAATATAAAGGTTTAAAATAGTGAAAATTTTCAGGTGGCTACACTCATCTCTCACATTACGCCGTAACTAAAGCGTGACTCAGAAAACCAACTCATCAGAAAGTTACGGCGTAACTCTCCCAAAGGACTACGACGTAACTACATTAGGTCAAATGAGGTTCCACGCCGCTGATAACTACGCCGTAACTATTCCATCAACTACGACGTAACCAAGTAATATTGAAGACTACGGCGTAACCACTAATAAGGTTACGCCGTAACCAGCAGATCTAGTGCAAAATACGAAGGAATTGATGGTTACGGCATAACTATTATATTAGTTATGCCATAACCCAGATCTGGCCTATAAATACCCCAAGAATTCTAGCATTTCTAAACATCCCATTCCACACACAACAACCAGAGAACGTGGGAAGAAGCTAAAGGCAGGTCTAGAGGAGCATACAGAGCTGTCTCCAAGGGAGAAATCACTCCCATACGATAACCATTAGCATTTTATCTTTTCTTTACTTTCGATTCATGTATTTCGTAACTTTGAATATTGAATTGATTTGTATGGTTAGTATGAGCGGCTAAGCACCTCTTGGTGCTGGCCTAGTTATGATTCCTTAATTGTTTTGTTTGCGTTTACATTACTTCCGTATAAGTATTTCTAAGTGCATGCATGCATAGTTTATTGGTAGCTACCCTTGTTTCGGTAGTTTTGAATGGCGGTAGAGGCCAATTACCTAGGAGATATGACCAACTGACGACCCTTTCTACTTGTGCGATTTGACCAACTGCACACCTACCGTTTGGATGAACTTAAGAATTAGGGGGTGAGTGTTTAAGTTGCTAATGCCTGGGCACTCACTATTATAAATCTAGCATGTAGCGGTACTTAATGACTTGGATTAGGGGACAAGGAACAACAGGACTTATGAGGGGACACCTGACTTCTCCTGTGGTGGCATCTTTGCTGATAGGTTAGGGTGAATTGACCAAATGCTGTCCTCTCGACTTTGACCCCACCTGAAGTAATTGGAAGTAAGTAGACGTAGACATTACTAGCTAGGAGGAATAACTAGGTTAGCACCACTCTTCTCTATTGATTTATCCTTTGCCTTTATTTTCTGTTATCTGCTTTAGTAGTTAATTAATTAATTCCTTATCGAAATCATTATTAAAATCTGTGACACTTAGACTTAGTAATAATCCAACACACATAGCTCTTGGGAAGACCTCGGCTTTACCGAATACGACACTACACACGACCGGGTACACTGCCCGTTAGTGCATTAGGGTAGACCATAGGTATAACGAGACTTTATAAATATTAAAACCTGGTCAGTAAAACCTGCATCAAGTTTTTGGCGCCGCTGCCGGGGAGTTATATTAGGATTGCTATTAAGTCTTTCATTTTCAATTTGTTTTAAACTTTTCTATTATTCTCATGATCATTATTCGAGTTTGCAGGTACCATGGAAGTTGTTAACATTGATGACCCCACTCTTGAGGAATATTTGGCATTAATAAGGGAAGAACAAGGACCAGGAATTGTTAGGCCGGCTATCGCAGAAGATGCTCAATTCGAAATCAAACCTCAATTCATGAGGGAATTACGTGCAAATCCCTTCTCTGGAAGCATCACCGATGATGCCCATGAACATATAGACAACGTCGAGTACATTGTCAGCCTATTCAAAATTCCTAGAGTCTCGCACGATGCTATCATGTTACGAGTATTCCCTATTTATCTTATGGGAGCTGCTAAAAGATGGGTTGATCGATTACCTGCAGGGACTGTCAACACCTGGCCTATCCTAAAAAAGTGTTTCATTCAGAGATACTGTCCTCCATTAAAGACGGCTAAGAAATTAGAAGAAATCCATAACTTCAAGCAAGAGGGTGATGAAACATTATACCAAGCTTGGGAAAGGTATAACGAATTATTATACAAATGCCCTACTCATGACCTCAACAGCCAACAAAAGGTGAACGTTTTCTACAAAGGTCTGAACATCTCCTCAAGGCAAATGGTTGATTCTCAAGGGCCAATTCCTGGTATGACACCCACTTTGGCTTTAGAAACTATTCAAAAGATGGCAGACCACTCTCACAAATGGTACAATGGAGGGAGCAACAGAAGTAAGAATGGAGATATGGAAGGCCTTGCAGCAATAAACAACAAATTAGAAAGCCTAGGAAGAGACATGAAGAAGCTCAAGGAAAATGTGCATTCCATTCAAGTAGAGCAAAATGGAACTCCACCTACTAAAGAATGTTCCTCCAACGAGAAAGTTAAAAGGATCGGAGAAGTTAAATATGGAAGAGAGAACCCTTTCAAAAATTACAATAATAACGGGCCCAGATATCGAGAAAAATACCCAGGATTCTACACAAGAATCAACAACAATCCTCTTAAACCTAGCCTTGAAGAAATAATGCACAGGCACATCAAAGAATCTATAAAAAAGGGAGATAAACTCAAGGAATGGATGGTCAAAGTGAAGGAGGACACCAATATGAACCTGCGTAACCAAGATGCTACGATTAAAAACCTCGAAACACAAATTGGGCAATTGGCTAAAAACCTTGAAATGAGTAATGCTAAAGCTATTGCCTGCAAAGCCATATTTGCCCAAGATAAAGCAAAGAAAGAGCAGTGCACATCCTCTATCACAAATGATCTGTCCGGGATTAAGTACCTAAGAGAGGATGATAAATCGGAAGACGAGGAGGTCCTGCTAAGCCAACTTCCTGAGAAACAGCAATACCAGGAAAGTTTTCTTCTTCCATGCACTATTGGTAATATTAAGATTCTCGCATTAGCTGATTTGGGGGCCGGGGTAAACCTTATCTCTACCACTTTATTTGATAAAATAAAACTTACCAATTTAAAAGAAACAACACTCATGATAGAAATGGCTGATTCCTCTAAAGCTGTACCAAGGGGAATTGTGAATAATGTGCTTTTAAAAATTGGAAAATTCTTTTTCCCGACTGATTTTGTGGTTATTGACATGGGGAAGCGGGAGGCTTACAACTTAATTGCTGGAAGACCTTTTCTGGCCACTTGTAGGGCTCAAATTAAGGTTTTTGAAAAACAAATTTCTTTGGGAACTGAAAATGAACGAATAACTTTTAGTATCAAAGAGCATTTAAAACCAAAAGTTGAAATTTCAAATAATGTTGATGTTGTTAATGTTCAATCACTAGATCCCCCTCTACATTTTAATCCTATTACTAATGATAGTAGAGTGAATGTTGATAATTGCAAGCAGAAGCAGGGAAAGATTGTCCAAGGCATTGAGGAAACTCCAATTCCAAACAAACATTTCCGCAACCCGATATTAACCAAGGATAACGAATCGGTGACAACATGGCCCCCGTATAATCATTTTCAAGAATGTGAAAGAAAGGCGAATGAATGGATATACCCTCACAAGGGTGAGAGACATGATATTGAATTAGCATTAGAAGATTGGTACAAAATAAGATTTGGGAACTCAAAAATCCATAAGGGATTGGTTAAGCAGTATAAGTACAATCATCTCACTGACACAATAAACGGTGAAAGATCTAGCATAAGTATAACTAGTAGTCTTATTGCTGAAGATGATGACCGGGGAAAATCATGTGATGAATGGCTTTCACAAAAATTTGAAACAGATGGCATCCGTAAAACTGTAAGAAAAAAGGATTTAACAAATGGATGAATGAGTGCCAACGAGTGGTGGAAGTCGGCCAGGTCCAAAGGCCCCCATAGAAACCCCATGGCTCTGAGTCTAACTTAAAGACTCGTAAATAAAGAAAAGTGCTCTTTTGGGAGACAACCCGAATTATCCCTTTCTTTTATTTTGTTTCCATTTCTGTAGGGTTTTATGTTTTCTAACCATTTTTGAAGGAAACGAGGAAGTAATTACCGCTGCAGTTTGCTGATCTGATCATAGTTACGGCGTAACTCATCTATGTAATTACGCCGTAACCAACCTTTTGCAGCAGAATTTTAGACGCATTACTAAATACGGCGTAATACCATCTCAGTGGTTACGCCGTAACCACTCGCTTTGCAGCTTATGTCAGGTTTTGCCAGTTACGGCGTAACTCCCTCAAAGAGTTACGACGTAACCTTCCTCTGATTTACTTCTTTCATTTTAAAACGTAATAACCTTGTATTAGTATTTTAAATGAACTCTGTGGGTGTGTTCCCTGTAAACCCTCACGAGACTTCACTCGTCCACTTGGGATACCAAGTGGTTTAAAAGGCTTGTTGCATATGCTAAACGCAACTGTGATTCCTACGAAAGTGAGTTAGGTTTGTTTTTGATTTTTTTCTTTTTAGAATTATGCTTTTCGGTAGTGTGATTTCAGGGATTGAAGTTTGTTCATGATGCTTATACGAAGGCACGTCTCTTTTTCGTGGGCCTTCTTTCTTTTTGGAGCAAATTGAGGGAAGTTCTCGCTCTAATTCTACTTTTCTCTTCACCTTTATTTAATGCTTAGTACAAAAGGACTTTGTACAATTCAAGTGGGGGGACGGGAGTAGAATTATCTCTTGAACATTAATTTGCCCTCATTTTTCAAGTTTATTTTGAAAAATTATGCCATTTTTTAAATTTTGACATGTTTTTCTTAACCTAACTAGATTAGACCTTAGCCGAGCACATACGACCCTTGATATTACATGGTGAGATTAGCCTTATCCGTTTCTAATATTTTACCCCAAATCCACCAAATTATGAGTGTGCCGATAGCTTGTAAACTTTAGAACTTGGCCTTTGCATCATTTCGAGACCATAGACGAGATATGTTGAGTTAGCTCAATGTATTTGGACTTTTCAGTTTTAGAAGGCAATATTATAGGATTATCACCCAAATAGCCTACCATTGTGTGTCTATCGATTAGTCACATCGACTAATCGACCCCCATATGAAACCCTTTTGTTGCACTCACCTTTAGTGCAAAATACCCCTAGATACACCCATCTGAGCCATTCCTTTCATTTTGTTAACCCAATATATTGTTTCGATACACCTATACACCTTAGCCTACCCTGTAGTCTTTATTTGTGATTGGGAAGTCATCAGTTGCCTAAGTTCAAGGTTCAAGTGGAAAGGTTCGGAAATCACACTTTCATCCACGACATATTCTTGAAGATCATTGAAGACCCCCATTCCCATTGTTCATCTCAAGTGGGGGGATTGATAAGGTTTTAAAATGTACCTTTTTGAGGGGTCGTTTAAGTCCTTATTTGATTACTTTTGTATTCGTTATTACTTAATATCGTTCCTTTTCACTTTTTAGGTCTCTTGAAGGCAAATTGCTGGAATGGCACTTATTTGGACAAAAAGGCGCGGATATATGAAGAAAATGGCCAAAGTCAAGAATCGAGACACTTAAGCTGCTGAATTACAAGGGGACGGCGTCACTGCTTAACTGCGACGCCGTCGGAGCATTCTGTGACGGCTCAGAAGCCAAAATTCCTATTTTCAAGTGACGGTGTCAGGCTTTAAAAGAGTAGGCCGTTGCAACTCAGACGGCCTAGATTTGATCCAGACGGTGTTAGAAGCTGAAGGGGACGGCGTCACAAGCACAAGGTGACGCCGTCGCAAGACTAACGTGGCCAAGACGAAACCCTAATGACGGCGACCCGACGGCGTCACAAATCATAAGGTGACGCCGTCGCATATGTAATCTTATATATAGAATTCGAATTTTTCAGTTTTAGTGTGTAGTCTTTTGGAGTAAAAACCTAAACCGAACCAAGGCTGTCTTGTACAGTATTTTAGGGTTCCAAACCCTATCTTACATCAAGATAAGTGTTTTACTTCATTAATTCAATTATGTCTTCAATTATTTGTGTGTATGCTTGCATGTTCTCCATGTCCGGCTAATTTACTTGTGTGTTTGCTTAGGGAATATGAAACTTGATTATTGAATATTGATTGGTTGTCTCTTATCTTAATTGTTAATGATCTAGTAATGTGATAGGTCATTCGTTGTGTAATTAATGCTTGATTAATCTTTGTGAACCTTGGACTATAACACTTAGAGCAGTTGTAGGCTAAACCATCAAAGAGTGCCTTAGAGTTAGAGTTTATAATTCCTAGAGGTTTTTGTAGACGAGACCCTTTGGTAAGTTCAAAGAGTTAGGGACAAACGCATACCCTACGACCTTAGACACACAACACGATTAAGAATAAGGACGTGACAATTCAACCATCAATAGGAGATAATTAAGGAGTAATAAAACCTAAGTGAACACATCTTTAAACTATCATATGAGCACACAATAATTAGACATAGACTACCCTTAGCTTAGTTAATTAGATAAGTAGAGTAATCGGTAGAAATACCAACCCCCAAATCCAAACCCCGAGATTCGTACCTTTCCATTTCATAAAATATAAAAATACAAAAATAATCATCCCTCACCTTTAGACTTAAATCGACATATACTTCAGCCTAACGACACTATTCCCCTAGAGAACGATATCAATACCCGTGGCTTACCCTAATACTACACTACAACGATTAGGTTCACTGCCTAGGGTGTTATAAAACTTGCTCGAAGAAAAGGAAGTTCCTTTGACCCCGAACGACGCGTGTAGCGTTATCAAGTTTTTGGCGCCGCTGCCGGGGAATAGTTATTGTTTAGGCTTGATTTATATCTCGTTTAGGTCTACTCACAAGATTCCTATCAAGTGAGATTTTTTCTTTTTATTAGCTTCCTTGTAGTCTATTCCCCTTCTTTGTGTTTGTGTTCGTAAAAACCTTTTCATTTGTCGCTATGGCAAGTGAAATTGCATTTGTATCATTAACAAATGAGGAACAATTGAATTTCGCAGATTGGATTGGTTTTTATTGTTCTAATGACTTTGTGAGTAAACTTAGAGATATCCAAAAGGAGATGGGTGTAAGGTTGGATGGATTTGATATATTCTGTACTTGTGTGGCTTCTATTCAACAATCGTTGTCAGGATCAACTCTGTTGATCCCAGTTGAGGAAACGATCTAATATAGAAACTAACTTAAATAAGAACTTATTAAGTATCACGCGGAATTTAATACTTAATCTTAAGAAGAAGAACAATGAACATTCAACACCTCAATATTATTATTAATACGAATACTCTAACCAGTATTAGGGTTTTACAACCTTGAAGTGTATCGACCTTAGATATAAAACATACGTATATCTAACCTAACCTAGGAACTCCTTTTATAGGCTAAGGAGTCCTTTACATTATACAATATGTAACCTACAAGATAAATATCTTTTCCATATTTATCTAATAAACAATATCAAACCGACTATACAAGACTAGCAGTGGTTACAAGACTATATCCGTGGTTACACAATACTACTAGCCGCGGTTTGTCATCATAAGTGGTACCATTCTTCTGTCCGTGGTTGTATCAACTCTGTCCGTGGTTCCAGTACTTAGAATAATTCTTGATCCAAGGAACCTAAAACCAAACAATCCTCCCCTAAACTTAATACATTCAAATAGAATTCTCAAGTTTCCTTTAAGCTCAAAACATCTAAATTGGAGGATGTAGCCAAACACTTACAAGATTTAAGAATCTTCTCATACTTCAGCAATAAATTGTAAGCTTGACCATCATAGGGTATCAACATTTTGATAATACCAGGCTTCATCATATGTATAATAACTTCTGGATACTTATTCAATTGAGGGTAATCACCTTCTACAAGCATATGAATAACTTCTCCAGAGACATTTAAAACATGAACTCCACAAGTTTGATATAAAAACCATTCTGTAACTTGTCCATTGCAGAGTCCTTTCCATTCAGGTTCATCATGAGTAGGTTCAAACAGAATCTTCAAGTAATTATAAACCATTCTCTCATGACAATCATCTGGTTGCAAATCACCAAACTTATTCCTATGAAGCTCCCAAAGATTCAGCAAATCATCTCTATCAAAATATTGAAGCATTTGTGAAAATTGATTATACTCAGAAACTTCATTATTGAGTCTTTGAATTTTCCAACATCCTTTGCTCCCTTTAAGCTCATATTCATAAAATATAATTTAATTACTGTCTTCAATTTCTTTCAGTCTTTTAGAACCAGATGTCTCCTGAATCTCAGATTTTCTCTTTTGTCTACTTTGAATCCACTCTTGTTCCTTTTCAGAATTTATTGGACGAAAATTATCATTATTAATCTTCATACACCTCAGATAAATCTCATAAATTCTTTCAAATGAACATTTACTAAGATTATCAGGAATATGTATGCATGAATTCTTAATAATCTTCATCAGTACATTCCTCATCTGTGCAATTGTAGGAGGTTTCTTTCTTATAACTTGTTTCCTTTCTTTACCAATCCTCCTTGCCCATTCACCCAAAAGTCTAGCTCTTTCCTCATCATCCAACAATGTCCATTCTTGTGCAGTATACTCATCATTTATTTGTTGAGAAGCTTGAAGATAGTTTTGTGATTCATACCATGTAGCTAACCATTTCTGACTAGCTTCCTCTTCTTCTTGCTTCCTTTTCTCTAAAGCTGCTTGTTCTTCAGCTAACATCTTTCTTACATACTCTGCATCATAAGCAACCTGTTCTTCTTTACTTTTAAACTTCAGCTCTGGTTCTGCAACTCCTTTACCTTTACCAATGTCTTGTTGAACCACTTTCTTCTTTAATGGATCACCATTAATCAAACTTTTACTTCTGGGTTTAGGTGCAGCAGATTCAAGAGATAAAATAGGTGCAATGATTAGTGCAAAGTTAGCTGAGGTTTTGCTTAGATTGATCAATGTACTTGCAGCTTCTTTCTCAACTACTTTAGGTTTAGGTGGTGATACAAAGATGGTTGTAACAATGGTGGAAGTAGTTAGAATAGCAGTGGGTACAATAGCCATTTCTGAAACTGCAGCAGTGGTTTCAAGAAAACTATCCATGGTTGCAGACACACTAGCAATGGTTGTGTTCTGCATCACTTCATTTTCTACCACAGTCTTCAAATTTTCAAGAACAGCCTCATTTCCAGCTTTATCAGATACCAAAAATACTTGATCTCCACTATCAACATCTTCTTCCATAGGTACATGTACAGCCTCCCCTGAATTCATGCCATTACTCCTCCCCTGTTTGGATACATTCTCCACATTCAGAGCTGGAGAGGAGCCCACCTTCTTTTTCTTTCTCCTCAGATGCCTTAAAGCAGCAACCCCAGGCCTTCTCATCTTTTCCAAAACCAATACCCTGTGCTTTAGTCGCTTAATATCTTTACCCTGAAACACAGACAACTCCTGAAGACTTGAGATTGTATTTTCCAAGGTGGTACATTTAGCCGTCAATTCATTTAAACGTTCAAGTATATCCTCTCCACTTCGACCTGTGTCAACTGGTCCGAGAGGTGGTTCATTGGAAAAGTCACCATGTACCAACGTAGGATCCTTCAATTCAGTTTCATGTTCCAAACTATCCTCATCACTTCGAGCTGTGTTAACTGCTCCGAGAGGTGAATCCTTGGATAAAGTAAACATAGCATCAGACCTTGCCTGATCATCTATGCACCCTTTTAAAGCCAGTTAGCTAGGGATTCCTCCACCTGTGTTAAGTTTCATGGAACTCTCAACATTAGGAGTTGCCAAAGGTTGGGTCTTAATTATGTTTCCACTATCCTGATCAGCATCTAAGCATGAATCAGTAGTGGAAGCCCTTCCAATCATGTCACCTCCACTCCATGTGACAGCCTCATGAACAACACCACTAACACCAGCCTGAGGTAGCATGGTGCCCTTCTGTCTCCTAGTCCATACAATTGGTGGAACAGGGGTTTGGGTTTGACTAGAAGTAGGTTGAGATCCACTAACAGTGGTTGCAAGTGTACTACCAGTGGGTTCAGTTGTACTATCAGTGGGTTCAGTGACCAGAGGTTGAGATTCAAGACCTTCATCAAACTCAGGATCAGTAGGCAAAGTAAGCATATGGGGAAATAAAGGAACATCTCTAATTTGTACATTTTGCGGCTGATTCCTCATATGTGCAAAAACCTTAGGAAGCATATAATGTACTTCATACTCCCTAGTATGCTCAACAGGTTCTTTGATTTGACTTTCCACAATTAGTTGAACAAACCTAGGATATAAATAGTATTTACCCTTCTTCCTAATATTCTTTACTAACCCCTCATAAATCATCCTAGACCAATTAAACTTCCTTCCATCAGACAAACACATAACAGTTGTAGCAATTTTGGAAGGAAAGTCATTAAACCCAGTGGTCTTATTACTCATACACATCAACAAGGTGTGAATCAAAAACTTACATTGTTTTGAAAACAAACTCTTAAAAAATTGTACCTTATCACCCCTGTGTGTATATCCTAACCTGTCTAAACCAGCAACGATATCAGCATCTGAAAGATTGATAATACCATCAGCATCATCAAACTTCAAAACCTCTCTAATGATCTTCTCATTTACCAAAATATTATTCTCATCCACAACAGTGCTAAACAATTCTACTCCATCGACCTTCTCAAGCTTAGCATTCCTCCAGAACTGATGTATGTAGGCTTTAAGAATGGTTGGTGTGACTGTTAAGGCATAGTGAATAGGACTGTGAACAAGGAAATCAATCATTTGATGAAAATCTTCAGATCTATTATTCTTGATTAGATTAGCAACAAGGTTATGTGTGTGGGAGTACTGGTTCGCCATTGTGATTGAGGATGGGTATGATATGGGATTTGTAAATTATGCAAAGGAAAGTGATTAGGGTTGATGTAGAGCGCCAAATTGAAGTGATTTGAAGAACAAGTAAATGATCCATCCGTGATTTTGGGGAGATAAATATACTTTTCATCAGGCATCTTAAAATCAGGTGACAACACCACACACTCTGTTTCTCCAAAAAGTACACAGTTTTTCTTATCACACATTTGAGAAACACTGAATAAATTATACTTAAGTCCATGTACCAGATAGACCTTTTCAAAGTCTAAATTCCCTGTTCTGATTGTGCCTCTGCCAAGTATCTTTCCTCCCTTTGGATCATTACCAAATGCCACATATCCTCCATCAAAAGCTTCAAAATCCTCCAGGTTGCTCCCATCCCAAGTCATGTGCCCAGAGCAACCACTATCAAAAACTCCTTTGTCTTTTAGCTCCGCTTGTAGATTGCCCTGCACATGAAATTAAACAAATTAGTTCCTTTTATGGACCCAAGCGAATACTGACTTGGGTCTGACCTGTGCATCAACATAATCAAATTTCTTTAGGTCCATTGATGAACAGTTGACATGATGTAAAACCTTGGTCTTAGGTTTCCATTGCCAACTAGCTGAGGCCTTAACAGCATAAAAATGGTTTCCAACCACTGTGTCAGTTATCACCTTTGGTATTTTTAAAACTTCTTTTGAATCAGTGGTGATATTTTGCTTAGCAGTGGTTTGAGTTTGCTTAGCAGTGGTTTGAGTTTGCTTAGCAGTGTTTACATTTTGCTTAGCAGTGGTTGGAACCCATTTGGGTGCAGTAGTAACAATTGACTTTGTATTGCCATTCCTCATTAAAACTGCTCTAGGAATCATGTTTTTGTTAGGATGAGGGTTTGTTTTCTTTGAAAAGTTTTGATGATTTACCCTCCTCCAATGATTCCAAACTTGTGGTCTGTTTTTATAACAATTTCTCTGTAAGTGCTCAAAACTACCACATGCAAAACAAGCCTTCTTAACACATTGAAAATCATCTCCTAATCTGTTAGAAATTAGGCCATTAAAGTTTCTCTGATTGCCCCTAGGTATATATCTTTTCATCTGTTCTCTAGGAATCTCCTTGTACTCTATAACTTTCTTAGCAATTTGAGCTCCAAATCTAGGCACAAGGTTGGCTTGCTTAGAATCAACTTTCTTAACTGTTTCTATCTTCTCAGGCTTAGTTGATTCAGATCTATCATCCTCAGAATCTGATTCCCAATCTTCAATTGTGGGGGCATCAGATGACTTATCAGAACCTATCTTAGGTGATTCAATCTTGTTAGTATCACCTACAGGTTTATTGAAACTAAATTCACTGCTAAATGAGAGCTCTTTTGCAGGTGGTGCATGTTTCATAAGAGATGGTGGTGGCATATTATTGTAACCAAGTCGAGTACCATCCTTGAACAATTTTTGACCTATTGGTTTATTTACTAGATCAGAAGCATACTGTGTTTTAGCAACCCTAACAACATGTTTTTCTTTGTCTTCTAGGGCTTCTTGTTTTACACTCTCTGCCTCTTCTAGTTTCTTTTGAAGCATCTTAATCTCTCTATCCTTAAGATCAATTTCTCCACCTAGTATATTAATTTTATCAACATACTCAAACTCACATTTAATACGGTAATTAAGCTTTTCTTCAACACTTTCTAGAGCAACTCTATAACCTAAGTTATCTAGAGACAATCTTTCTACTTCTTTCCTTAAACTCTCAGTGATAGCTTTTTGAGATTCTAAGTTATCTTGACATGATTTAAAGGAACAAGTAGAATTTTTAGAATCATTAGATACCTCCGAATCTGAACCAGAAGATGAAGCATAGGCCATAAGAGCAAAGTTATGCTCTTTAGAAGCTTCACTAGCAAGAAAAGCTGCATTGGGACCTTCTTCAATCTGATCACTCCAGTTGACATCAGCCTTTTTGAGGGGCGTCTAATCAAATGTAGTATAGTGTGTGTTCCAAAGTATTGCAGAAGAAACTGCAAACCTGGTCGTTCTTCCCAACGAGGCTGTGATGGTACTCAAAACACGGGTTTGTGATCGGGTGATTTGGACAGAAAAAGGAATATGAGTGAGTGAGTGTTTAAACTAAGGAAATTAAATCTATAAAAGACTTTGAAGTCCTTCTAATTCTATTTTTAAAAAGCGTTTAACGTTTAAAACCTAAAACGTACGTTTAAATTAAAAACTACGTAACGTGCGAAATAAAACGTAAAAATAAAGAAGTAAAATACCTATGGATATGGAAAATACATTTTTACAATCCTAATGATGCAAGAAAATTATTGGAAATTTAAAACTAATTTTTTTGGATTTTTCTTGATTTAATTTGAATTAAAAACTAATTTTAAATATTTAAAATAGACTTAAAATACTAAAAATCGGGAAAATAAGCTAGAAAATTACAAAACTATTTTTCAAAAATCTTAAATTACTAAAAATAATTTTAGAAACTGGAATCACATTTTTTTGAATTTTTATGAATTTATTATGAATTTAATACTATTGAAAACTAATAAAAATGCTAGAAAATACTAATTAAGCTGAGAAAAATCTGGAAAAATACTTTTTATCACTTTTTGATTTTTCTAAAACTAGGAAAATTGAAATTGTGTTTTTCTGAACATTTTCTGAATTATTTGGATTAGATGCTAATTAAAAATGCTAGAAAATGACATAAAGTGCAGAAAAATAGTAAATGAACAGTGAAAAATATGAAAACTTCCAGTCAATGATAAAATAATACTGAGAACCCAAGAAAAATAACAGAAACTATTTTGGAGCACAAGAACAATGATTTGGGCGCACAACTAATGAAATAAGCACATGTAAATAAGCTAAAATCTAACCATAAGCTACTATAAGATAGCTTAGCCTTAATCTAACCTAAATTATGCTAATGCAACTGAATGGAACCCTAAAAGTACAGGCTAGAAGCGTTATAGCTATAAAACAGGTTCTATCAAACTTATGCCAAACGGCCCTTATGCATCTACTTTAAGCCTACATTAAGCTAGCAAGAAAAAATCACAAAAATTAACTAAAATGACCAGGCAATAGACAACCAACCAAAGAGCTTATATCCATAATTTCAACTAATTTGGACCTATATTGAAGGAATGAAAAATCAAAACTATAACCTATTCGAACATTATTTGGAATTTTTGACTTTTATTGAAACTTTGAAATCTGACTTTTTCCAGCTTTGATCACTCCTAATTCACTATAAATGATGTTAACAGATGTAAAATGGACTAGATAAGCTAACCTGTATATTTCTATCACTATATGTAAGCTAACACAAGCCTTATACTAACTGTTATGCAACATACTTAAACCAAACCATGATTTTGACTTTTATTCAAACGACTAATGCATTCTATGTTATAACTAACCTATATAAGACTAATATGACTTTTTTGGAAATTTAAGCAATTAGACAGGAAAACCTTTTCAAATACTTAAATTAACTTAGGTTGTCTTCAACATACTCAATTAAGCAATTATGAGAGCTTGAAATGAAGAAACTGGTTAAAACCATTTTTGGCGGGAAGAACAAGAAGAACAATTAAAGCATGAAACTTGCAATTGATTACTGGAAACTATTGAATTAACATAAAACTGACTTGCTCATTACAGAAAACTTAAAACCCAGCTAAAATTACAATGATAAATGAAAAACGATTAAGCAGAAAAATAAAAACGGTCTAAAGACAATGATAGCCTGTTCTTCTTGGCTTCTTTTTCTTTTATAACCTTCACCAGTTGTCTCTCTCCCTCTTCTGACCATTGGATTGGGCAGACTTGATCTCAACCTTCCATATGCGTTTTTGGCGCCAAAAATTGTGCCACTGGGTCTTGGTGATTGGGACAGGGAAAGGAAGGCATTAATTGTATCTTGGAGGCTTGTGTTTGGAGTGGGTAAAGGGTAGGGAAGGTGGAGTGTTGGGTGAGAATTTGCAGGGGAGTGGGTGATGGAGAAGGTGGTATTGGAGGAAAGGAGGGAAAACAAGTGGCGGGTTTGGTTAAGGTGTTGGGTTTTTATGTTTTTGGGCTTGGGGTAAATAAGGTCCGGTTTGGTTTTTAGGATTAATACACAAGGACCATTTTTGTAGTTTTCAAATTCTTCAAGGATTAAACTCGCCAACTTTCCAAATTTATCCCAAGGACTAAACCTGCCAATCTCCAATAATACAAGGACTATAAATGCCATTTTTCATCTTTAAAAGAAAACAAGGACCATTTTTGACACTTTCCAAAAGTTTAAGGACCTTTTCTGCCATTTGCCCAAAGATTCATTCAAGGACCATTTTTGACAACTTAGAATATTTCAGGGACCTTGAATGATAAAACTCCACATTTTTGGATTCTAGGGACTAGATTTGCCAATCTTTGAAAGTTCAGGGACTGAAAATGCCAATTATGCAATTTTTGTTTGTTTGTTCATTTGTTTTCAGTACTTTTGCCCTTGAGACTTATAAAAACACAGTCCAATGATATTTGATGCATTTTGAGATTTTTTAAAGTGTTTTTGACTGTATTTGAGGTTTAAATGTGAAAGAAATGATGAGTATTTACACACTCATCAATCCCCCATAATAAAACATTGCTAGTCCCTAGCAATCTTTTGAGAAAACTTAATGGATTTGAATCTCTTTACCAAAAGCCATTACTTCTGGAGTAGCCAATTGTTTCAGTTCAAGTAAGAACCTTGGTACACTGATAACCATATGATTTTGAGCAAATCACCAGCTTCCAACGGATTTGATTTGTCTTTACCAGAAGCCGTTTGTTTCTGGACTAGCCAACTCTTAGATAAAATATCTTTGGTGAGTCGATTACCAATTATGGCTTTCCAACTGCCTTTACCACAAGCCATAAACTTGCGGGCTAGCCAACTCTTCACTTTTAAGGATATGGTGAGTCGAATACCATACAATTTTGGGCAAATTGCAAGCCATCAACGGATTTGAGATATCTTTACCAAGAGTCGTTTGCTCCTGGATTAGCCGAATTCCCCCCCCCCCCCACCCTAGAAATGAATATTGCCCTCAATATTCAAAGTACCGGCTGTTATGCCGAAACTAAGAACGTAAAAGGGAAATACTACGGCCATTATTTGAATTTTTTTTTTTTTTTTTTTTTTTTTTTTGAAAACTTATATACAACAGCGGGGGGCAACTCCCCCACACTAGGGTGGGAGAAAGTAGAAAGAAATCAAAAATATGGGTGAAAACCCATATAGTGTGCTACTGTTTTTGTTCCTCGAGTCGCTAGCTTGACTCGACCCCGCATTCATTGGTTCATGGGGAAGCAAAGTGGAAGAAACAATCTCCATCGGACTTTCATTCAAGATGTTTGGACAAACATTTGAAGCACGTGAAAGTTCCACACCGATGAGATATATTCCCGGCTCAAGATAATGGTACATGGAAATGCCGGGATCAAAGATAATGTCTTCATTCCCGAAGGAGTGAAGAACAGGAGAAGTGACAGAATATATGAAGAAAAGAAAGAAAATCATGATAAAAATCATGACTAACTCTTCATCCTCAATAGGAGAATTCATAGTTTCATGAATCTCATCAGTTAAGCTCGCTTGATCAAGACATATTATGGGTGTGTCTAGATCAAAGTAGAAATTATCATACTCCGGCGGAGATATGATATGAGTGAGTTCACTGGCGAACTCCTCAAAAGTAAATGATTCATGATCGGGGAGAGAATTATGAGAATGAGAAGTGGTACTGCCACTAATCTTCTCTCCCATATTATCAAAACAGAAGGCTTTCATTTCCGGAATAGAATCATCGGAAAGAATGTCACTATCCTTAATGGGGATAGGAGATGAAATAGGCTTTTCATTAAAAGCCTCGATTCTAGAAATGAGAAGATTAACATTCAATAATGTAAGACGAAGAGCTTCGTCTTGGATTATTTCTTCATCATTCTCTTCTCCTAAGCTGACAAGCTCAGAAGGTAATTCCTCCACATAACTTATGTCTCCACAAGATAACGAATCGTCATCATTAGAATCGGAGAACATCTCAACATGATCTTTTGGGAAGACAAGAGGGGTAGGGATATCACACAAATGCTCGAGAATTCCCTGTGACTCTCTTGGGATTGGGACAAGGTTCTCGACACTAGACTTTATGAATTCGTCCGGTTCCTTTTCAGGAACAGTGTCAAGATGCTCATCCCCCATAATAAGAGAGTGAGTGTGAATCTCGGGTGTGATAACAACAGACTGAGGGAGTTGAGAAATATTATCTTTAAAAGGATAAAAACTCTCCTCGTCATCATCATACATAGCTGCCTTAAGAAATTGGGAACGCCTTAGAGCTGCATGCTCTAAGACCAATAATTCTTCTCTAGAATTGCGAGCCTCTCGTACTTCGGCTAGCAATTCTCCCATGGTCTTTTCACCACTCACTTGATTCTTAAAGTCACGAATCATATCATCAAGTGTTTTCATTGCGGTTTCAAAATCTTGGGAAATTTCTTGAGACAACGGCTCAGGTGGAGTTTGAACCGTATGGTGCTGTGGAGGTTGGAAATTGTCAAATCCGGAAGTATAGTAATTTTGATTCCACGGTTGACATTGAAGATTATCGTGAGGACCTCCACAATTCTCACAACAGTAAAACTGTTGAGTCTGGACTGGTGAATTATATGGATATTGGTCATAACCAAAGTTCTGAGCATCACCGGAAAACTGTTCATAGACAAACGTGTTTCCGGATTGACACTCAAATCCTTGGTGAGGACCTTCACAAAATTCACAGCAGTTATGTTGATTATATGAAGATAAGTCGGGCTGTGGTGGGTAATTGGAAAAGTTTGAGGGGTCGTTAAATGAGTTCGGATTAGGATCATAATCAAATGAATTCCTCGAACCACAAAACAAACAACTCCCGTTCCGAATATCATTACCACACTGTACACACGTACACCAGCGACACGGTGAACCAAAAAGAAGCTCACCACAACCGACACAAGGAATAAACGATTCCATTTGAGAGTTATGAGAAGGAATCGGTTCATTCAAAGAATCAACAAAACCAACATGGTGATCCGAATGACTATCAAGTCTCGAAGAACATTTTGAAAAATCCGGAGGTGGGACAAGTGGCGTGCTCTGAGAGCTAGCAATTTCCACCTCTTCCGTTATGGTCTCCGGTTCTGGTTCTTGAGAAACGTGAAGATTAGGCAAGTCATTCTTGCTAGTCACCGGTCTAAATTATGCATGATTGCTTTTAACTGTAAATTGTGAAAGTTTAGGATCAATTTTAGACGGCTTAGGAGCAATTGAGGGGTTAGATCTTTGGATAACCGTAGGTTGGACGTATTTAGCACTTCCATTATCAGAGGGAAGTACCTGGTCCTTTGTCCCCCCGGTTTCTCGTTCCATTTCCCTACGCAGAATTAATGGATCATCACGAACAACACGAATTCTTGACATTTGTGATAAAGTATGAAGTTTTTCAACTTCGTTCCAGAATTCGTCGTAATCGAGAGATTCCATGAGAATAGAAGAAGTTAGAATCAAATGGATAGAGGGTAAATGGATAAAGAATCAAAAAGGGTAAGAGGGTAAAGATGAATATTTTTGGGTTTTGATTTTATAATATAATAAGAAAACAAGAGAATATTAACAAGGATGGTAAATATACAATGGATGTATATCCAGGATCACTAATCTGCAAACCGTTTCAACACGCACACAACCTCCCCGGCAGCGGCGCCAATTAGACATCAGCATTTTTGAGGGGCGTCTAATCAAATGTAGTATAGTGTGTGTTCCAAAGTATTGCAGAAGAAACTGCAAACCTGGTCGTTCTTCCCAACGAGGCTGTGATGGTACTCAAAACACGGGTTTGTGATCGGGTGATTTGGACAGAAAAAGGAATATGAGTGAGCGAGTGATTAAACTAAGGAAATTAAATCTATAAAAGACTTTGAAGTCCTTCTAATTCTATTTTTAAAAAGCGTTTAACGTTTAAAACCTAAAACGTACGTTTAAATTAAAAACTACGTAACGTACGAAATAAAACGTAAAAATAAAGAAGTAAAATACCTATGGATATGGAAAATACATTTTTACAATCCTAATGATGCAAGAAAATTATTGGAAATTTAAAACTAATTTTTTTGGATTTTTCTTGATTTAATTTGAATTAAAAACTAATTTTAAATATTTAAAATAGACTTAAAATACTAAAAATCAGGAAAATAAGCTAGAAAATTACAAAACTATTTTTCAAAAATCTTAAATGACTAAAAAGAATTTTAGAAACTGGAATCACATTTTTTTGAATTTTTATGAATTTATTATGAATTTAATACTATTGAAAACTAATAAAAATGCTAGAAAATACTAATTAAGCTGAGAAAAATCTGGAAAAATATTTTTTATCACTTTTTGATTTTTCTAAAACTAGGAAAATTGAAATTGTGTTTTTCTGAACATTTTCTGAATTATTTGGATTAAATGCTAATTAAAAATGCTAGAAAATGACATAAAGTGCAGAAAAATAGTAAATGAACAGTGAAAAATATGAAAACTTCCAGTCAACGATAAAATAATACTGAGAACCCAGGAAAAATAACAGAAACTATTTTGGAGCACAAGAACAATGATTTGGGCGCACAACTAATGAAATAAGCACATGTAAATAAGCTAAAATCTAACCATAAGCTACTATAAGCTACCTTAGCCTTAATCTAACCTAAATTATGCTAATGCAACTGAATGGGACCCTAAAAGTACAGGCTAGAAGTGTTATAGCTATAAAACAGGTTCTATCAAACTTATGCCAAACGACCCTTATGCATCTACTTTAAGCCTACATTAAGCTAGCAAGAAAAAATCACAAAAATTAACTAAAATGACCAGGCAGTAGACAACCAACCAAAGAGCTTATATCCAGAATTTCAACTAATTTGGACCTATATTGAAGGAATGAAAAATCAAAACTGTAACCTATTCGAACATTATTTGGAATTTTTGACTTTTATTGAAACTTTGAAATCTGACTTTTTCCAGCTTTGATCACTCCTAATTCACTATAAATGATGTTATCAGATGTAAAATGGACTAGATAAGCTAACCTATATATTTCTATCACTATATGTAAGCTAACACAAGCCTTATACTAACTGTTATGCAACTTACTTAAACCAAACCATGATTTTAACTTTTATTCAAATGACTAATGCATTCTATGTTATAACTAACCTATATAAGACTAATATGAACTATATGGACTAGTACTAACCTATGAAACAAACTTGAACTCAGTAGAATCCACTAAACCAAACACTCCTTAATATCTTTGAAAACATAATTTTAAAAGCTTATGCCTAAAACAAATATGACTAATACTTAAAAATGAACTTAAAATGACTGGATTACCACTTCTAAACAGAAATTTTAGACTTAAGAACACAGTTGACTTTCGTTGACCCGTATTGACTTTCATTGACTTTTTTGGAAATTTAAGCAATTAGACAGGAAAACCTTTTCAAATACTTAAATTAACTTAGGTTGTCTTCAACATACTCAATTAAGCTATTATGAGAGCTTGAAATGAAGAAACTGGTTAAAACCATTTTTGGCGGGAAGAACAAGAAGAACAATTAAAGCATGAAACTTGCAATTGATTACTGGAAACTATTGAATTAACATAAAAGTGACTTGCTCATTACAGAAAACTTAAAACCCAGCTAAAATTACAATGATAAATGAAAAACGATTAAGCAGAAAAATAAAAACGGTCTAAAGACAATGATAGCCTGTTCTTCTTGGCTTCTTTTTCTTTTATAACCTTCACCAGTTGTCTCTCTCCCTCTTCTGACCATTGGATTGGGCAGACTTGATCTCAACCTTCCATATGCGTTTTTGGCGCCAAAAATTGTGCCACTGGGTCTTGGTGATTGGGACAGGGAAAGGAAGGCATTAATTGTATCTTGGAGGCTTGTGTTTGGAGTGGGTAAAGGGTAGGGAAGGTGGAGTGTTGGGTGAGAATTTGCAGGGGAGTGGGTGATGGAGAAGGTGGTATTGGAGGAAAGGAGGGAAAACAAGTGGCGGGTTTGGTTAAGGTGTTGGGTTTTTATGTTTTTGGGCTTGGGGTAAATAAGGTCCGGTTTGGTTTTTAGGATTAATACACAAGGACCATTTTTGTAGTTTTCAAATTCTTCAAGGATTAAACTCGCCAACTTTCCAAATTTATCCCAAGGACTAAACCTGCCAATCTCCAATAATACAAGGACTATAAATGCCATTTTTCATCTTTAAAAGAAAACAAGGACCATTTTTGACACTTTCCAAAAGTTTAAGGACCTTTTCTGCCATTTGCCCAAAGATTCATTCAAGGACCATTTTTGACAACTTAGAATATTTCAGGGACCTTGAATGATAAAACTCCACATTTTTGGATTCTAGGGACTAGATTTGCCAATCTTTGAAAGTTCAGGGACTGAAAATGCCAATTATGCAATTTTTGTTTGTTTGTTCATTTGTTTTCAGTACTTTTGCCCTTGAGACTTATAAAAACACAGTCCAATGATATTTGATGCATTTTGAGATTTTTTAAAGTGTTTTTGACTGTATTTGAGGTTTAAATGTGAAAGAAATGATGAGTATTTACACACTCATCAATCCCCCATAATAAAACATTGCTAGTCCCTAGCAATCTTTTGAGAAAACTTAATGGATTTGAATCTCTTTACCAAAAGCCATTACTTCTGGAGTAGCCAATTGTTTCAGTTCAAGTAAGAACCTTGGTACACTGATAACCATATGATTTTGAGCAAATCACCAGCTTCCAACGGATTTGATTTGTCTTTACCAGAAGCCGTTTGTTTCTGGACTAGCCAACTCTTAGATAAAATATCTTTGGTGAGTCGATTACCAATTATGGCTTTCCAACTGCCTTTACCACAAGCCATAAACTTGCGGGCTAGCCAACTCTTCACTTTTAAGGATATGGTGAGTCGAATACCATACAATTTTGGGCAAATTGCAAGCCATCAACGGATTTGAGATATCTTTACCAAGAGTCGTTTGCTCCTGGATTAGCCGAATTCCCCCCCCCCCCCACACTAGAAATGAATATTGCCCTCAATATTCAAAGTACCGGCTGTTATGCCGAAACTAAGAACGTAAAAGGGAAATACTACGGCCATTATTTGAAATTTTTTTTTTTTTTTTTTTTTTTTTTTTTTTTTTTTTTTTTTGAAAACTTATATACAACAGCGGGGGGCAACTCCCCCACACTAGGGTGGGAGAAAGTAGAAAGAAATCAAAAATATGGGTGAAAACCCATATAGTGTGCTACTGTTTTTGTTCCTCGAGTCGCTAGCTTGACTCGACCCCGCATTCATTGGTTCATGGGGAAGCAAAGTGGAAGAAACAATCTCCATCGGACTTTCATTCAAGATGTTTGGACAAACATTTGAAGCACGTGAAAGTTCCACACCGATGAGATATATTCCCGGCTCAAGATAATGGTACATGGAAATGCCGGGATCAAAGATAATGTCTTCATTCCCGAAGGAGTGAAGAACAGGAGAAGTGACAGAATATATGAAGAAAAGAAAGAAAATCATGATAAAAATCATGACTAACTCTTCATCCTCAATAGGAGAATTCATAGTTTCATGAATCTCATCAGTTAAGCTCGCTTGATCAAGACATATTATGGGTGTGTCTAGATCAAAGTAGAAATTATCATACTCCGGCGGAGATATGATATGAGTGAGTTCACTGGCGAACTCCTCAAAAGTAAATGATTCATGATCGGGGAGAGAATTATGAGAATGAGAAGTGGTACTGCCACTAATCTTCTCTCCCATATTATCAAAACAGAAGGCTTTCATTTCCGGAATAGAATCATCGGAAAGAATGTCACTATCCTTAATGGGGATAGGAGATGAAATAGGCTTTTCATTAAAAGCCTCGATTCTAGAAATGAGAAGATTAACATTCAATAATGTAAGACGAAGAGCTTCGTCTTGGATTATTTCTTCATCATTCTCTTCTCCTAAGCTGACAAGCTCAGAAGGTAATTCCTCCACATAACTTATGTCTCCACAAGATAACGAATCGTCATCATTAGAATCGGAGAACATCTCAACATGATCTTTTGGGAAGACAAGAGGGGTAGGGATATCACACAAATGCTCGAGAATTCCCTGTGACTCTCTTGGGATTGGGACAAGGTTCTCGACACTAGACTTTATGAATTCGTCCGGTTCCTTTTCAGGAACAGTGTCAAGATGCTCATCCCCCATAATAAGAGAGTGAGTGTGAATCTCGGGTGTGATAACAACAGACTGAGGGAGTTGAGAAATATTATCTTTAAAAGGATAAAAACTCTCCTCGTCATCATCATACATAGCTGCCTTAAGAAATTGGGAACGCCTTAGAGCTGCATGCTCTAAGACCAATAATTCTTCTCTAGAATTGCGAGCCTCTCGTACTTCGGCTAGCAATTCTCCCATGGTCTTTTCACCACTCACTTGATTCTTAAAGTCACGAATCATATCATCAAGTGTTTTCATTGCGGTTTCAAAATCTTGGGAAATTTCTTGAGACAACGGCTCAGGTGGAGTTTGAACCGTATGGTGCTGTGGAGGTTGGAAATTGTCAAATCCGGAAGTATAGTAATTTTGATTCCACGGTTGACATTGAAGATTATCGTGAGGACCTCCACAATTCTCACAACAGTAAAACTGTTGAGTCTGGACTGGTGAATTATATGGATATTGGTCATAACCAAAGTTCTGAGCATCACCGGAAAACTGTTCATAGACAAACGTGTTTCCGGATTGACACTCAAATCCTTGGTGAGGACCTTCACAAAATTCACAGCAGTTATGTTGATTATATGAAGATAAGTCGGGCTGTGGTGGGTAATTGGAAAAGTTTGAGGGGTCGTTAAATGAGTTCGGATTAGGATCATAATCAAATGAATTCCTCGAACCACAAAACAAACAACTCCCGTTCCGAATATCATTACCACACTGTACACACGTACACCAGCGACACGGTGAACCAAAAAGAAGCTCACCACAACCGACACAAGGAATAAACGATTCCATTTGAGAGTTATGAGAAGGAATCGGTTCATTCAAAGAATCAACAAAACCAACATGGTGATCCGAATGACTATCAAGTCTCGAAGAACATTTTGAAAAATCCGGAGGTGGGACAAGTGGCGTGCTCTGAGAGCTAGCAATTTCCACCTCTTCCGTTATGGTCTCCGGTTCTGGTTCTTGAGAAACGTGAAGATTAGGCAAGTCATTCTTGCTAGTCACCGGTCTAAATTATGCATGATTGCTTTTAACTGTAAATTGTGAAAGTTTAGGATCAATTTTAGACGGCTTAGGAGCAATTGAGGGGTTAGATCTTTGGATAACCGTAGGTTGGACGTATTTAGCACTTCCATTATCAGAGGGAAGTACCTGGTCCTTTGTCCCCCCGGTTTCTCGTTCCATTTCCCTACGCAGAATTAATGGATCATCACGAACAACACGAATTCTTGACATTTGTGATAAAGTATGAAGTTTTTCAACTTCGTTCCAGAATTCGTCGTAATCGAGAGATTCCATGAGAATAGAAGAAGTTAGAATCAAATGGATAGAGGGTAAATGGATAAAGAATCAAAAAGGGTAAGAGGGTAAAGATGAATATTTTTGGGTTTTGATTTTATAATATAATAAGAAAACAAGAGAATATTAACAAGGATGGTAAATATACAATGGATGTATATCCAGGATCACTAATCTGCAAACCGTTTCAACACGCACACAACCTCCCCGGCAGCGGCGCCAATTAGACATCAGCATTTTTGAGGGGCGTCTAATCAAATGTAGTATAGTGTGTGTTCCAAAGTATTGCAGAAGAAACTGCAAACCTGGTCGTTCTTCCCAACGAGGCTGTGATGGTACTCAAAACACGGGTTTGTGATCGGGTGATTTGGACAGAAAAAGGAATATGAGTGAGCGAGTGATTAAACTAAGGAAATTAAATCTATAAAAGACTTTGAAGTCCTTCTAATTCTATTTTTAAAAAGCGTTTAACGTTTAAAACCTAAAACGTACGTTTAAATTAAAAACTACGTAACGTACGAAATAAAACGTAAAAATAAAGAAGTAAAATACCTATGGATATGGAAAATACATTTTTACAATCCTAATGATGCAAGAAAATTATTGGAAATTTAAAACTAATTTTTTTGGATTTTTCTTGATTTAATTTGAATTAAAAACTAATTTTAAATATTTAAAATAGACTTAAAATACTAAAAATCAGGAAAATAAGCTAGAAAATTACAAAACTATTTTTCAAAAATCTTAAATGACTAAAAAGAATTTTAGAAACTGGAATCACATTTTTTTGAATTTTTATGAATTTATTATGAATTTAATACTATTGAAAACTAATAAAAATGCTAGAAAATACTAATTAAGCTGAGAAAAATCTGGAAAAATATTTTTTATCACTTTTTGATTTTTCTAAAACTAGGAAAATTGAAATTGTGTTTTTCTGAACATTTTCTGAATTATTTGGATTAAATGCTAATTAAAAATGCTAGAAAATGACATAAAGTGCAGAAAAATAGTAAATGAACAGTGAAAAATATGAAAACTTCCAGTCAACGATAAAATAATACTGAGAACCCAGGAAAAATAACAGAAACTATTTTGGAGCACAAGAACAATGATTTGGGCGCACAACTAATGAAATAAGCACATGTAAATAAGCTAAAATCTAACCATAAGCTACTATAAGCTACCTTAGCCTTAATCTAACCTAAATTATGCTAATGCAACTGAATGGGACCCTAAAAGTACAGGCTAGAAGTGTTATAGCTATAAAACAGGTTCTATCAAACTTATGCCAAACGACCCTTATGCATCTACTTTAAGCCTACATTAAGCTAGCAAGAAAAAATCACAAAAATTAACTAAAATGACCAGGCAGTAGACAACCAACCAAAGAGCTTATATCCAGAATTTCAACTAATTTGGACCTATATTGAAGGAATGAAAAATCAAAACTGTAACCTATTCGAACATTATTTGGAATTTTTGACTTTTATTGAAACTTTGAAATCTGACTTTTTCCAGCTTTGATCACTCCTAATTCACTATAAATGATGTTATCAGATGTAAAATGGACTAGATAAGCTAACCTATATATTTCTATCACTATATGTAAGCTAACACAAGCCTTATACTAACTGTTATGCAACTTACTTAAACCAAACCATGATTTTAACTTTTATTCAAATGACTAATGCATTCTATGTTATAACTAACCTATATAAGACTAATATGAACTATATGGACTAGTACTAACCTATGAAACAAACTTGAACTCAGTAGAATCCACTAAACCAAACACTCCTTAATATCTTTGAAAACATAATTTTAAAAGCTTATGCCTAAAACAAATATGACTAATACTTAAAAATGAACTTAAAATGACTGGATTACCACTTCTAAACAGAAATTTTAGACTTAAGAACACAGTTGACTTTCGTTGACCCGTATTGACTTTCATTGACTTTTTTGGAAATTTAAGCAATTAGACAGGAAAACCTTTTCAAATACTTAAATTAACTTAGGTTGTCTTCAACATACTCAATTAAGCTATTATGAGAGCTTGAAATGAAGAAACTGGTTAAAACCATTTTTGGCGGGAAGAACAAGAAGAACAATTAAAGCATGAAACTTGCAATTGATTACTGGAAACTATTGAATTAACATAAAAGTGACTTGCTCATTACAGAAAACTTAAAACCCAGCTAAAATTACAATGATAGATGAAAAGCGATTAAGCAGAAAAATAAAAACGGTCTAAAGACAATGACAGCCTGTTCTTCTTGGCTTCTTTTTCTTTTATAACCCTCACCAGTTGTCTCTCTCCCTCTTCTGACCATTGGATTGGGCAGACTTGATCTCAACCTTCCATATGCATTTTTGGCGCCAAAAATTATGCCACTGGGTCTTGGTGATTGGGACAGGGAAAGGAAGACATTAATTGTATCTTGGAGGCTTGTGTTTGGAGTGGGTAAAGGGTAGGGAAGGTGGAGTGTTGGGTGAGAATTTGCAGGGGAGTGGGTGATGGAGAAGGTGGTATTGGAGGAAAGGAGGGAAAACAAGTGGCGGGTTTGGTTAAGGTGTTGGGTTTTTATGTTTTTGGGCTTGGGGTAAATAAGGTCCGGTTTGGTTTTTAGGATTAATACACAAGGACCATTTTTGTAGTTTTCAAATTCTTCAAGGATTAAACTCGCCAACTTTCCAAAATTATCCCAAGGACTAAACCTGCCAATCTCCAATAATACAAGGACTATAAATGCCATTTTTCATCTTTAAAAGAAAACAAGGACCATTTTTGACACTTTCCAAAAACAATAAGGACCTTTTCTGCCATTTGCCCAAAGATTCATTCAAGGACCATTTTTGACAACTTAGAATATTTCAGGGACCTTGAATGATAAAACTCCACATTTTTGGATTCCAGGGACTAGATTTGCCAATCTTTGAAAGTTCAGGGACTGAAAATGCCAATTATGCAATTTTTGTTTGTTTTTTCATTTGTTTTCAGTACTTTTGCCCTTGAGACTTATAAAAACATAGTCCAATGGTATTTGATGCATTTTGAGACTTTTTAAAGTGTTTTTGACTGTATTTGAGGTTTAAATGTGAAAGAAATGATGAGTATTTACACACTCATCACCAGTCATAATCACCAATGCCATCTTGAGCAACCAAAGCTGAAGAAGAAGCAGGCTCTTCAGTGGTCTTCTTAATGCCTTCAATTCTCTTAGGAGCTCGACATTCCCTAGCAAAGTGACCCTTCTTTTTGCAGTTAAAGCACTCCATCTTGCTTTTGTCGAATCCAGCTCTCCTTTGACCATCATACTTAACCTGTCTTCCAGTCCTTCTCAGAAACTTCCTTGCTTGGAGAGTCAACATTGCCATTTTCCATTGCAGATTTACCTCTTCAAGATCATCAGGATCAATTTGATCTAGATCTTGATTCAAAACAGTAACACTGGTAGTTAAATCAGCCAGAAAAGCGCAGATTGCACCATCACTAACATTATCACTAACAGTGGTATTGTTAGCAATAGCAGTGGTTATACCATAAGCAGCAGTGGATGCATCTTGAGGACTCATATGGTTTGTAGAAACAAAAGCAATGTTTTATGTAGATGAAGATGAACCAACAATATTCTTTTCAGACTCATAAACTTTCAAATTGTTGTAGAGATTGTCCAGATCAAAGTCATCTTTGTTTCTCCACACAACAGTATGCATAGCCCAGTCAGGTGACAAACTTCTAATAAACTTAAGATTGATATCTTCTTGAGCAACTTTGTAGTCCACAGACTTCAGTTGACTGATAAGTTTTTGAAGTCTGTTATAAGTGCCATCTAGTTTTTCTCCACTAAGAGCAGTGAAGTTCTCAAGCTGATGCTTTAGCATATTCTTCCTTGATTTCTTTGTAGCTTCATTACCAGTAAACCTTGTTTCAATAGCATCCATTAATTCTTTAGCAGACTCATAATGATCAAAGTCCAATGCAAACTCATTAGGTATTCCCATGGAGAGAATACTAAGTGCTTTAATCTCCAGTTTCGTTTTAGCCTTGTCAATCTCACTAATAATGGCTATTGCAGTACCATCTGCACTCTTCTTAGGAAGAGTATCTCCCTTTTCAACAACATCCCAGATGGCATAGTCAATCATATGAATGTATTGCCTCATTCGCATTCTCCAAATTTGGTACTCACCCTGCTTCAGCATGGGTACCTTTGATGCAGTAACCATGTGAGTTTCGTCAGACATCTTACCTTGCTTGAATAGAACTTAACTTGACTTCTTCTTGATTACAGTTTCTAGATCACAAGCTCTGATACCACTTATTGATCTTCTCACTAAAGCTTTTGATGTGGGGAGGTTTCAGTACCTTGTTGTTAGTATTGGAATGATTAATCTCTAATTCTCAAATTGTTTTGTAAAAGTTTGTATAAGTATTGGACTATTATTATGTGATCTTAGTATTGCTATTTTTTTTAACCACTGATAGTTTTGTTCAAACCACTGGTTGTTGCTTTGTGTTTCCACTAACCATTTTGCAGATAAATGAAAGCTAATTGTTGATGCAAAAGAAGTACTGAAGTTAAATTGTTCATTCATTCAAGAAGCAGTTTACAGTTTACAGCTTACAATTAACTTCATGTGCAACTACAGTACCAGTTCAATACAAGAGTTCCTAAACCAATCCTAGCTCATATCATCTATTCCAAAACCTGGTGATATGCATGACCAGTACGATATGCATGACCAATACGACGAAGAAGCTAAGGATCAAAATGGGAAGGATGGATTGATGAAAACGAAGATGATGAAGATGAATACAATAGATGGATGTGTGATATGGAAATGTCCTTTGTGTTTCATCTACTGGTTTCACCAAAAAGCAATCACTCCATCTTCCTTTTACCCTTTCCCTTTACGATATGAGAAGAAGCACCAAAACCTGGTGCAGAAAGACCAAGAACCACCTCTCTGTTCTTTGGAAGTGGTGGATTTTTGGCACGTGGCCTTGGTTGAGGATGAGAGGGTGAAGGTTTTGCTTTTTCTGATTCCTCTCTAACCAATCTATTGAATATTGGCTCCATACGCTCAGTGGCATCATCTGATCCTCTTGATGACTCACTAGGATCTATCACACTGTCATCTTCAGATGAAGGAAGAAAGGGGGATTTTTTAGGTCATGGTTCTTGTGGAGGAAAGTAAAATAGCCATGGATTAGAATCTTCACTTGATGATGATGATGATGAGGAGGAAGAAGTTGTAAGATCAATAACTTCTGGTTGGTTCCAACTGGGATTCCACATGGTGATTGTTGTTGATTGTGGATTTTGGAGGAATTAGGGTTTCGGTTTAATTGATATGGTGATATTTTGGGCGTGAGTTTCTTTTATAAGCAGAGATAAGGGTTATGTAAGTTAATGAGGGGCAGGTTAAATGTGGTTGAGAAGTTAATAAGGTGGTTTGACTTTGACTATGTCTTAATATTGAAAGTTGCCATATGGACTTAGTTCTCTGTATTTTGGCTAACCACTGATAGGTCTATGGAACCACTTCTACCTTTTTCTAACCACTGATAACTCTCTTCTCTGTGTTTGGTTCTTGTTTATGTCTTGCAGGTATGAAGGATTTGTGTACATTGGAGCTTATGCTGTATTTAGCTGCTGGTGTTTGTTAAAAAAAAATTGTAAAAATCCTTCATATTTTTGTGAGATATCCTTTGTTTAGACACAGATTTGCTTGCTGTTTCTCTTGGTCAACTGATTGGAGTGACAAATTGTATCCACTTATAGTATGTTTCAAACAGCGGATAGCAGTTCTGAAACCTCTGATAGAATGCTGCTTACTTTTGGATACTACAAGGGCTGTTTGGTAACTTTGGCAAAAGTATATTTATCTCCCCAAAATCACGGATGGATCATTTACTTGGTCTTCAAATCACTTCAATTTGGCGCTCTACATCAACCCTAATCACTTTCCTTTGCATAACTCACAAATCCCATATCATACCCATCCTCAATCACAATGGCGAACCAGTACTCCAACACACATAACCTTGTTGCTAATATAATCAAGAATAATAGATCTGAAGATTTTCATCAAATGATTGATTTCCTTGTTCACAGTCCTATTCACTATGCCTTAACAGTCACACCAACCATTCTTAAAGCCTACATACATCAGTTCTGGAGGAATGCTAAGCTTGAGAAAGTCGATGGAGTAGAAGTGTTTAACACTGTTGTGGATGAGAATAATATTTTGGTAAATGAGGAGATCATTAGAGAGGTTTTGAAGTTTGATGATGCCGATGGTATTGTCAATCTTTCAGATGCTGATATCGTTGCTGGTTTAGACAGGTTAGGATATACACACAGGGGTGATAAGGTACAATTTTTTAAGAGTTTGTTTTCAAAAAAATGGAAGTTTTTGATTCACACCTTGTTGATGTGTATGAGTAATAAGACCACTGGGTTTAATTATTTTCCTTTAAAAATTGCTAATGCTATTATTTTTTTGTCTGATGGAAGGAAGTTTAATTGGTCTAGTATGATTTATGAAGGGCTAGTGCAGAACATTAGGAAGAAGGGTAAATACTATTTATATCCTAGGTTTGTTCAACTAATTGTGGAAAGTCAAATCAAAGAACCTGTTGAGCATACTAGGGAGTATGAAGTACATTATATGCTTCCTAAGGTTTTTGCACATATGAGGAATCAGCCGCAAAATGTACAAATTAGCGATGTTCCTTTATTTCCCCATATGCTTACTTTGCCTGCTGATCCTGAGTTTGATGAAGGTTTTGAATCTCAACCTCTGGTCACTGAACCCACTGATAGTACAACTGAACCTACTGGTAGTACACTTATAACCACTGTTAGTGATTCTCAACCTACTTCTAGTCAAACCCAAACCACTGTTACACTAATTGTATGGACTAGGAGACAGAAGGGCACTATGCTACCTCAGGCTGGTGTTAGTGGTGTTGTTCAAGAGGCTGTCACATGGAGTGGAGGTGACATGATTGGAAGGGCTTCCACTACTGATTCATGCTTAGATGCTGATCAGGATAGTGGAAACATAATTAAGACCCAACCTTTGGCAACTCCTAATGTTGAGAGTTCCTTGGAACTTAACACAGGTGGAGGAATCCCTAGCCAACTGGCTTCAAAAGGGTGCATAGATTATCAGGCAAGCTCTGATGCTATGTTTACTTTATCCAAGGATTCACCTCTCAGAGCAGTTAACACAGCTCGAAGTGATGAGGATAGTTTGGAACATGAAACTGAATTGACGGATCCTGAGTTAGTACATGATGAATTTTCCAATGAACCACCTCTCGGACCAGTTGACACAGGTCGAAGTGGGGAGGATATAATTGAACGTTTAAATGAATTGACGATTAAATGTACCACAATGGAGAATACAATCTCAAGTCTTCAGGAGTTGTCTGTGTTTCAGGGTAAAGATATTAAGAGACTGAAGCACAGGGTATTGGTTTTGGAAAAGATGCGAAGGCCTGGGGTTGCTGCTTTAAGGCATTTGAGGAGAAAGAAAAAGAAGGTGGACTCCTCTCCAGCTCTGAATGTGGAGAATGTATCCAAACAGGGGAGGAGTGATGGCATTAATTCAGGGGAGGCTGTTGATGTACCTATGGAAGAAGATGTTGATAGTGGAGATCAAGTATTTTTGGTATCTGATAAAGATGGGAATGAGGCTGTTCTTGAAAGTTTGAAGACTATAGTAGAAGATGAAGTGATGCAGGACACAACCACTGCTAGTGTGTTTGGAACCATGGATAGTTTTCTTGAAACCACTGCTGCAGTTTCAGAAATGGCTATTGTACCCACTGCTATTCTAACTACTTCCACCATTGTTACAACCGTCTCTGTATCACCACCTAAACCTAAAGAAGTTGAGAAAGAAGCTGCAAGTACATTGATCAATCTAAGCAAAACCTCAGCTAACTCTGCACTAATCATTGCACCTGTTTTATCTCTTGAATCTGCTGCACCTAAACCTAGAAGTAAAAGTTTGATTATTGGTGATCCATTAAAGGTGTGAGTGGTTCAACAAGACATTGGTAAAGGTAAAGGAGTTAAAGAACCAGAGTTGAAGTTTAAAAGTAAAGAAGAACATGTTGCTTATGATGCAGAGTATGTAAGAAAGATGTTAGCTGAAGAACAAGCAGCTTTAGAGAAAAGGAAGCAAGAAGAAGAGGAAGCTAGTCAGAAATGGTTAGCTACATGGTATGAATCACAAAACTATCTTCAAGCTTCTCAACAAATAAATGATGAGTATACTGCACAAGAATGGACATTGTTAGATGATGAGGAAAGAGCTATACTTTTGGGTGAATGGGCAAGGAGGATTGGTAAAGAAAGGAAACAAGTTATAAGAAAGAAACCTCCTACAATTGCACAGATGAGGAATGTACTGATGAAGATTATTAAGAATTCAGGCATACATATTCCTGATAATCTTAGTAAATGTTCATTTGAAAGAATTTATGAGATTTATCTGAGGTGTATGAAGATTAATAATGATAATTTTTGTCCAATGAATTCTGAAAAGGAACAAGAGTGGATTCAAAGTAGACAAAAGAGAAAATCTGAGATTCAGGAGACATCTGGTTCTAAAAGACTGAAAGAAATTGAAGACAGTAATCAAATTATCTTTTATGAATATGAGCTTAATGGGAGCAAAGGATGTTGAAAAATTCAAAGACTCAATAATGAAGTTTCTGAGTATAATCAATTTTCACAAATGCTTCAATATTTTGATAGAGATGATTTGCTGAATCTTTGGGAGTTTCATAGGAATAAGTTTGGTGATTTGCAACCAGATGATTGTCATGAGAGAATGGTTTATAATTACTTGAAGATTCTGTTTGAACCTACTCATGATGAACCTGAATGGAAAGGACTCTGCAATAGACAAGTTACAGAATGGTTTTTATATCAAACTTGTGGAGTTCATGTTTTAACTGTCTCTGGAGAAGTTATTCATATGCTGGTAGAAGGTGATTACCCTCAATTGAATAAGTATCCAGAAGTTATTATACAGATGATGAAGCCTGGTATTATCAAAATGTTGATACCCTATGATGGTCAAGCTTACAATTTATTGCTGAAGTATGAGAAGATTCTTAAATCTTGTAAGTGTTTGGCTACATCCTCCAATTCATATGTTTTGAGCTTAAAGGAAACTTGAGAATTCTATTTGAATGTATCAAGTTTAAGGGAGGATTTTTGGGTTTTTGGTTCCTTGGATCAAGAATTATTCTAAGTACTGGAACCATGGACAGAGTTGATACAACCACAGACAGAAGAATGGAACCACTTATGAAGACAAACCGCGGCTAGTAGTATTGTGTAACCACGGATATAGTCTTGTAACCATTGCTAGTCTTGTATAGTCGGTTTGATATTGTGTATTAGATAAATATGGAAAAGATATTTATCTTGTAGGTTACGTATTGTATAATGTAAAGGACTCCTTAGCCTATAAAAGGAGGTCCTAGGTTAGGTTAGATATACGTATGTTTTATATCTAAGGTCGATACACTTCAAGGTTGTAAAACCCTAATACTGGTTAGAGTATTCGTATTAATAATAATATTGAGGTGTTGAATGTTCAAAAAAAAATTGTGGAGTTTGATAGGACTCCTTGAGATCGTTTTGAGCCTTAGGGTTTAACAATAACAATGGTTATACGCAGCGGAACATAGAACAAAACATTAATTGTTAATGACACAAGGTTTATATTTAATAATCACTCCAAGCCCCAAATATTATTTGATCAGAATAATACGGTTACACTAAACTTGTAACAGGGATCAAAGATCCATGAGGCTAAACTAAACAAACTCTAACCTTAGACGTTTATAGGAACACGTCTAGGTTACACACACACACACACCTTTAGACTACATTATGGAAGACTTGTATATAAAACCTACACCCCATGTCCTCTTTATATACTAGAGGATTAGGGTTTACAAATCTCTACTAAGGACTAAATAATAAATCTTCTTTTGCAAGCAAGTCCCTCCATCTTTTTGTGGGTTTCCTTCTTGTCACTTTAAGTCCTTGATGTTTCATTCTTTATTGTTTTGTATCATCAAATCAATAAACCCAACAAACTCCTTTTAGTGACACCATCTGGAGAATTTTTCAAAAAAGCCTCCTATGCATAAACCTTCAGCTGGTACAACTTGAGGAAATGGATAAAGCACGTGAGGAATCCTTTAGGCAAATAGAACATAGTATTCAAGTTTTTGAGAATAATTCTTATGAATCGGACCAAGAATTTGAAATGGCTAATGAAGGATTTGAGATGCTTAGGAGTGTATTTGGGTTAGATCATACTAAAACACATGATGAACATTTAGGAGATCTAGATATAATGGAGAATAAGATGGAAATTCCAAGGCCACAAGCCCGACTATCACTTGAGGAACACACATCGCCTATAACTTACCCGGGAGAAGTAGAAGAGACTATAGGAACCCCGATTGTAGAACCTTTGGACCAAACGCCACTAGAGAATGTAGGTTTAGATGCTTGTTGTCATGACCTCTCTCTTAGTCCTAGGGATATTCATAATTTTGATGAACCGGAGCCTCAACCAAAAACCTTACCCAATTTTTCGTCTTTAGATGTGAATCTTGGAATTGAATTAGGCCCCAATCCACCCATCAAAATAAATGATCCGGGTAGTTGCTTGATAAAGGTGGTAGACTCTAAGCCATGTAGAGTGGAAGCTAATATAGGAGTAACCCATGACCTTACACACTTATATCACCCATTCATGGTTGATAACAAGAAACACTATGGGTTTAAACCGGGTTTATTAGGTCAAGATGGATCCTTAACTAAGAATCTTCTGAAGTTGATAGAAGATGATCCATTTTTAGGAGGGAGATTTGATTCACCCGCTACACCAATAGACTTAGGTAAGGTTATAATGAATGGAGCACACTCCTTTGAGCATATAAATCACCCATCACCCTCTCATCACGTAGCAAATTTCCACCCTAAGGGTGTGTATCGCTACTATCACCCGCACTTAAACTTAAGTGTAGGGAAAACCTCCTCTTTATCCGTTAAATAAGGGTAGAGTCAGGATCGTGACTCGAACAAAAACAAGCGCTTCTAGGGAGGCAACCCATGTGTATTTGTTTTTCATTTTTATTTGTGTGTCGTATATCTTTTATTAATTGTTTATTCTCATGTTTGAATTTGTAAAAATGCTTTATTTTGTCTTTAACCTCGTCTTAATTACATATAAAGGTATTTTACATAAGGGATAAGTGTAGGGAGGATTACACACGTTTTCAACGAACGTGAACATGAGAATTACAATTATTTAAAAGATATACATGTGTGTTTGTTTGAGTCAAATGCTTGTATCGAGTAATAATGGATGTTTTGCAGGAAATTTTTCCAGATTCTAAAGATGTAAATTTTCCAGAATTTTTTCCAGAAAATCGCAGACCAGTTTTTGTCAGGATAACCTGACGGCGTTAGGATCGCAACTTGACGGCGTCAGGAAGGAGCAGAAACAACTGATTACTTTTTCTCGTTTTATGTGCTACTTATAATTTTTTGGAATTTTCCAGGTCTTAATTTTCTAGAAAATCTGCAAACATCCATTCCACAAGCATTATATCTTATTTAAGTCTGGAATTACATCTTGTTGTGATTTTTCTTTGTTCGGTTTGATGCGTTGGGTTGTTTGTTTTCTTCAAGTGCGCAGGTTTGATTTATCAAGAAGAAGATACATAAGATCGGATGGAGCTCTTCACGCAAACGTTCTTCTGGAAGAAAGGATTTAACCACCACTTTACACGGATCCTACTGAGCTAATCAGGGGAGTATTAGTTTCTTTCGTTTTTATTACCTTCTATTATCATAACTTTGATACTTTCGGGGAACATTGGGGACAATGTTCACTTTAAGTGTAGGGAGGGAAAATAAAACGAGAACTTTGAAACTATGCTCATCCTTGACTATTTGCTTTGTCCAATTGTATTTGTGTAATAAACCATGAGAAAATGTTGGTTAGGGTAATTTTGGCACCAAATTTAAATTTTTTTATGAGATATAGGAGTGGGCCATTATTCTTAACAAAAGCGTCTCACGGATAGGAAGTTATATGACTAGCACAAAAACCCTTTACCACCCAAATTCCACCCAAAATGTGAGGATCACCCTTAGATTAGTAGGAATTAAAGCATTCATCTTTAATGCTTAGAGTGTGAACCGGTAGTATAATAGATTCTAGAACTTGTTTTGTGATGCATTCTGAGATCGCTAGTAAGACTACACTTGTGTAGTTAGGAATAACTAAATGATAAGAGGCATTAGGATAACCCTTGTTTGATACCCGTAATATAATTACTTCTTCCACATCGGTTGAGTAATTCCCCCACACCCTTTGCGTTGTACTCATCTTTAGTACACGATACCCCTAGCCTATCCTTTTCGCGGTTCTCGTGATGTTTCGGTTTTTCCGGAATATCAATGAAGAGCATTGTTTACACCCCACCCCCAAATATACACCCAAATCGCCTTAGCCTACCTTGTATGCACTCACTTTTAGTGCATTATTGTTATCACCCCAAACCCTTAGTTCAATTATCTTGTTGCTTGCATGAGTTGCTAAGTCGAGTCATATCCTTTGTATACAGTTTTGGGACAATTGGGACTCATGGGAAAAGTTAAAGTTTATGAAATGAATGGAAGGGAACATTAAATTCCCTTATTTGCGTAATAACGTACCCCAAGTGTTTTGATCTTTTATATTCGGGTCAAATTAGTGTTACAGTAATAAAAACTCAAGTGTAGGGATGTGCCTATAAATCCCTATCATTTTGAAGTTACCGTATAGGATGGTAGAGTAAAAGTGTATGAAAAAAAAAAGAATAAAAAAAAATAGAAAAAGAGAAAAAGAAAAAAAAAATAGTGTTCAAAAAAAAAAAAAAAAAAAAAAACGGGCTACCATCCTACATCTATCTTTAAATTTATGTTTGTTTATTTCAGTTATCTAGAGTCTAGAGTGTCGAGTCTTGGCTTAGCAACGCCATTCTTCGTACGCTTGTAACATAAAGATTTTTGACTTGCCACCACTAAATAGTCTATCCCACCAAACCCTTTGTTTCCATATCGTAAGCCTAACATTACAACCCTTTAAAGACCTCTTTGATAGTCTTTCCTAGGTGCTTATGCCAAAGCGATGGAGGTTTGATCTATTCTCAAGCCTATGGTAATCTATGTACTAGGACCGGTTAATGAGTGTTTATCTTCCATTTCCAACTTGTTTATTTCATATACACCCGAGAGATGTGAGTATCCAAACACCCCATGTGAGGTGCTAGTATGTAATTTCCGTGCTTGTTATGACTTTTGCGGGGATTATATGTGTTGTGGATTGTTTTAAACCAATGCTTCATGACCCCTAACTTATAAATTAATTGGCTAAAAGCACATTTGCTTGAGGACAAGCAAATACCAAGTGTAGGGATATTTTATAAGGTTTTAAAATGTACCTTTTTGAGGGGTCGTTTAAGCCCTTATTTGATCACTTTTGTATCCGTTATTACTTAATATCGTCCCTTTTCACTTTTTAGGTCTCTTGAAGGCAAATTGCTGGAATGGCACTTATTTGGACAAAAAGGCGCGAATATACGAAGAAAATGGCCAAAGTCAAGAATCGAGACACTCAAGCTGCTGAATTACAAGGGGATGGCGTCACTGCTTAACTGCGACGCCGTCGGAGCATTCTGTGATGGCTCAGAAGCCAAAATTCCTATTTTCAAGTGACGGTGTCAGGCTTTAAAAGAGTAGGCCGTCGCAACTCAGACGACCTAGATTTGATCCAGACGGCGTCAGAAGCTGAAGGGGACGGCGTCATAAGTACAAGGTGACTTCGTCGCAAGACTAACGTGGCCAAGACGAAACCTTAATGACGGCGACCCGACGGCGTCACAAATCATAAGGTGACGCCGTCGCATATGTAATCTTATATATAGAATCCGAATTTTTCAGTTTTAGTGTGTAGTCTTTTGGAGTAAAAACCTAAACCGAACCAAGGCTGTCTTGTACAGTATTTTAGGGTTCCAAACCCTATCTTACATCAAGATAAGTGTTTTACTTCATTAATTCAATTATGTCTTCAATTATTTGTGTGTATGCTTGCATGTTCTCCATGTCCGGCTAATTTACTTGTGTGTTTGCTTAGGGAATATGAAACTTGATTATTGAATATTGATTGATTGTCTCTTATCTTAATTGTTAATGATCTAGTAATGCGATAGGTCATTCGTTGTGTAATTAATGCTTGATTAATCTTTGTGAACCTTGGACTATAACACTTAGAGCAGTTGTAGGCTAAACCATCAAAGAGTGCCTTAGAGTTAGAGTTTATAATTCCTAGAGGTTTTTGTAGACGAGACCCTTTGGTAAGTTCAAAGAGTTAGGGACAAACGCATACCCTAAGACCTTAGACACACAACGCGATTAAGAATAAGGACGTGACAATTCAACCATCAATAGGAGATAATTAAGGAGTAATAAAACCTAAGTGAACACATCTTTAAACTATCATACGAGCACACAATAATTAGACATAGACTACCCTTAGCTTAGTTAATTAGATAAATAGAGTAATCAGTAGAAATACCAACCCCCAAATCCAAACCCCGAGATTCGTACCTTTCCATTTCATAAAATATAAAAATACAAAAATAATCATCCCTCACCTTTAGACTTAAATCGACATATACTTCATCCTAACGACACTATTCCCCTAGAGAACGATATCAATACCCGTGGCTTACCCTAATACTACACTACAACGATTAGGTTCACTGCCTAGGGTGTTATAAAACTTGCTCGAAGAAAAGGAAGTTCCTTTGACCCCGAACGACGCGTGTAGCGTTATCAGGGATATTATTGTTAGTTATTATTTGTATGTTGAAAAAAAAATGTGATTAAAAAAAAAATCGTTGTTATGTTATTGTAAAGTGCGATGTCATAAGCACTATGTTATGAGCTTTATAGATTTAGTATCGAGGAGACCACCTCGGTCACATTTGAAGATTGGAGTTGGTAGTTATCTCAACAGTTGAAGAAAAGGTAGTTTGCCCATCACAACGTCCTCTAATGACACATCTACCTAGTATTTCATGATCCGGTTTCTTGACTTCAAAGCTTGAACTTTGTGCGGACGGTAAGTGGTGATGACTTGGTTATAGATTTAGACTACCTGCTTGTTTTTTATTTTACACAATTTATATATCCCATGTCTTATCCTACCCTTTAGTCATGAAGTGTGTCTAGGTGATGCAGCGAGCAATCTTTGGTGTCTTGGCCATGGATTTGGTCATGTATCATTGATTTTTTCCACTTCGCCATGACATGTTAGTAATGATGAGTCACCCCTTAACCTTTGTCGTGTCTACCAATATTGCCTTCGAGAATTGTTTAGCCCTTAACTCTAGTGGTGGAGATTTGTGTAACCGCTAAGCTTATGATAGAATACAGGCTATGACTGTGCGATTGAGTGATCACCCCAAAATTGACACTTAGAATAGTTGAGAGAGTTGAGTGTTTTGTTCCCATTTCGTGAGGTGTTCGGCTTTGTTTTATTCTAGCATAAGAGATTTGTAAACTTATATTTTCCAGGTTTTGGGAGATATCTTTTTAGGAATCCTTCTAATAAGGTCTACTTGAGGGCAAGTAGAGTTCAAGTGGGGGGATATTTGATAACATCAAATAGTCCTGAATATTAAGTGTCAATTTCCCCCGATAATGCTTGTAATTTATATCATTTATATGGATTTACGCATGTTTTCCATTGCTTTCCACTTTCAGGTAAATTACGAGCATTGGAGCTAAAGAGACGCGGAATTGGAGAAGTATCAAAGATTTATCATAGTATGCTGACTTTGAAGAAGTTACGGCGTAACTCATCTCTCACATTACGCCGTAACTAAAGCGTGACTCAGAAAACCAACTCATCAGAAAGTTACGGCGTAACTCTCCCAAAGGACTACGACGTAACTATATTAGGTCAAATGAGGTTCCACGCCGCTGATAACTACGCCGTAACTATTCCATCAACTACGGCGTAACCAAGTAATATTGAAGACTACGGCGTAACCACTAATAAGGTTACGCCGTAACCAGCAGATCTAGTGAAAAATACGAAGGAATTGATGGTTATGGCGTAACTCCTATATTAGTTACGCCGTAACCCATATTTGGCCTATAAATACCCCACGAATTCCAGCATTTCTAAAAATCTCATTCCACACAAAACAACCAGAGAACGTGGGAAGAAGCCAAAGGCAGGTCTAGAGGAGCATACGGAGCTGTCTCCAAGGGAGAAATCACTCCCCTACGATAAGCATTAGCATTTTATCTTTTCTTTACTTTCGATTCATGTATTTCGTAACTTTGAATATTGAATTGATTTGTATGGTTAATATGAGCGGCTGAGCACCTCTTGGTGCTGGCCTAGTTATGATTCCTTAATTGTTTTGTTTGCGTTCTAAGTGTATGCATGCATAGTTTATTGGTAGCTACCCTTGTTTCGGTAGTTTTGAATGGCGGTAGAGGCCAATTGCCTAGGAGATATGACCAACTGATCCTAGGTGAGCGGACTGAGATGGGAAGGGTAAGATATGACCAACTGACGACCCTTTCTACTTGTGCGATTTGACCAACTGATCACCTACTGATAACGCTACACGCGTCGTTCGGGGTCAAGGAAACTTCCTTTTCTTCGAGCAAGTTTTATAACACCCTAGGCAGTGAACCTAATCGTTGTAGTGTAGTAATTAGGGTAAGCCACGGGTATTGATATCGTTCTCTAGGGGAATAGGAATGCTAGTAAGGAGTTACTACGCTAAGGTTAAGGTTGAGGAAGATTATTTTTTATCTTTTTATGTTTTATGAAATGGAAAGGTACGAATCTCGGGTATTGGATTTGGGGGGTTGGTATTTCTACCGATTACTCTACTATTATCTAATTATCTAAACTAAGGTTGTGGGAGTCTATGTCTAATTAATGTGTGCTCATATGATAGTTTAAAGATGTGTTTACTTAGGTTGTACTACTCCTTAATTATCTCCTATTGATGGTTGAGTTGTCACGTCTTATTCTTAGTTGCGTTGTGTGTCTAAAGTTGTAGGGTATGCGTTTCTCCCTAACTCTTTGAACTTACCAAAGGGTCTCGTCTACAAACCCACTAGGGATGATAAACTCCTACTCTAAGGCGCTCTTTGGATGGTTTAGCCTACAACTACTCAGGTAATTATATTCTAAGGTTCACAAAGATGAATCAAGCATTAAGTACACAACGAATGACCTATCGCATTACTAGATCATATATCAACTAAGATAAGAAACAACCAATCAATATTCAATAATTAAGTTTCATACTTCCTAAGCAAACACACAAATAAATTAGCCGGACATGGAGAACATGCAAGCATACACACAAATAATCAAAGACATAATTGAATTAATGAAGTAAAGACTTATCTTGATGTAAGATAGGGTTTAAAACCCTAAAATACTGTACAAGACACCTTAGGTTCGGTTTTAGGTTTTCACTCCAAAAAGACTCTCTTAAAAACTGAAAAATTCGGATTCTATATATAAGATTACATATGCGACGGCGTCACCTTATGTTTAGTGACGCCGTCGTGTCGCCGTCATTAGGGTTTCGTCTTGGCCACGTTAACCTTGCGATGGCGTCACCTTATGTCCGTGACGCCGTCCTCTTCAGCTTCTGACGTCGTCTGGATTGCATCTAGGTCGTCTGAGTAGCGACGGCCTACTCTTTTTCAATTGGACGTCGTCGCTTGAAAATACGAGTTTTGGGTTCTGGACCGTCACAACAATTTTGGGACGGCATCACCATTAGCACCTGACGCCGTCGCCTTCTAATTTCAGCAACTGTGAGTGTCTCGATTTTGACTTTGGCCATTTTCTTCATATATTCGCGCCTTTTCGTCCAAATAAGTGCCATTCCAGCATTTTGCCTTCAAGAGACCTAAAAAGTGAAAAGGAACGATATTAAGCAATAACGGATACAAAAGTGATCAAATAAGGACTTAAACGACCCCTCAAAATGGTACCTTTTAAAACCTTATCAAATATCCCTACACTTGTTATTTGCTTATCCTCAAGCAAATGTGCTTTTAGCCAATTAATTTATAAGTTAGGGGTCATGAAGCATTAATTCAAAACGGTCCACAACACATATAAGCCCCGCAAAATTCATAACAAGCACGGAAATTACATACTAGCACCTCACATGGGGTGTTTGGATACTCACATCTCTCTCGGGTGTATATATGAAATATAACAAATAGGAAATGGAAGATAAACACTCATTAACCGGTCCTAGTACATAGATTACCATAGGCTTGAGAATAGATCAAACCTCCATCGCTTTGGCGTAAGCACCTAGGAAAGACTATCAAAGAGGTCTTTTAAAGGGTTGTAATGTTAGGCTTACGGTAGGGAAACGAGGGTTTGGTGGGATAGGCTATTTAGTGGTGGCAAGTCAAAAATCTCTATGCTAAATGCATACGAAGAATGGCGTTGCTAAGCCAAGAATCGACACTCTAAACTCTAGATAACTGAAATAAACAAACATAAATTTAAAGGATAGATGTAGAATGGTAGCCCGTATGTTTTTTTTTTTTTTTTTTTTTTTTTTTTTTTTTTTTTTTTTACACTCTATATTTTTTTTCTTTTCTTCTTTTTCTATTTTTTTTCGATTTTTTTTTCATACACTTTTACTCTACCATCCTCTACGATAACATCAAAATACTAGGGATTTACAGGCATATCCCTACACTTGAGTTTTTATTACTCTAACACTAATTTGACCCGATTTGAAAAGATCAAAACACTTGGGGTACATTATTATGCAAACAAAGGGAATTTGAATTTTTAACGTTCCCTTCCCGTCATTTCATAAACTTTAACTTTTCCCATGAATCACAATCGTCCCAAAACTGTATACAAAGGATATGACTCGACTTAGCAACTTATGCAAGCAACTAGATAATTGAACTAAGGGTTTAGGGTGATAACAAACATTTGCACTAAAAGTGAGTGCATAAAGGGTAGGCTAAGGCGATTTGGGTGTATATTTAGGGGTGGGGTGTAAACAATGCTCTTCATTGATATTCCGGAAAAACCGAAACATCACGAGAACCGCGAAAAGGATAGGCTCTGAGGGGTTAACTAGGGGTATCGTGTACTAAAGATGAGTACAACGCAAAGGGTGTGGGGGAATTACTCAACCGATGTGGAAGAAGTAATTATATTACGGGTATCAAACAAGGGTTATCCTAATGCCTCTTATCATTTAGTTATTCCTAACTACACAAGTGTAGCCTCACTTGCGATCTCGGAATGCATCACAAAACAAGTTCTAGAATCTAATATACTACCGGTTCACACTCTAAGCATTAAAGATGAATGCTTTAATTCCTACTAATCTAAGGGCGATCCTCACATTTTGGTGGAATTTGGGTGGTAAAGGGTTTTTTGTGCTAGTCATATAACTTCCTATCCGTGAGACGCTTTTGTTAAGACTAATGGCCCACTCCTATATGTCATAAAAAATTTTAAATTTGGTGCCAAAATTACCCTAACCGACATTTTCTCATGGTTTATTACACAATCACAATTGGACAAAGCAAATAGTCAAGGATAAGCATAGTTTCAAAGTTCCCGTTTTATTTTCCCTCCCTACACTTAAACTGAACATTGTCCCCAATGTTCCCCGAAAGTATCAAAGTTATGATAAAAGAAGGTAATTAAAAATGAAAGAAACTAATACTCCCCTGATTAGCTCGGTAGGATCCGTGTAAAGTGGTGGTTAAATTCTTTTCAAGAAGAATTATTGCATGAAAAGCTCCTTCCAATCTTATGTAACTTCTTCCTGACAAACTAAACCTGCACACTTGAAGAAAACAAACGAAACCTTCGCGTAAAATCGGCGGTAATAATATATATAAGACTCGATTTAAACTAGGATATAATGCTTGTGGAATGGATGTTTACAGAATTTCTAAGAAAATTAAGACCTGGAAAATTCCAAAAATTTATAAGTGGCTCAGAAAACGAGAAAGAGTAATCTGGTGTTTTTACTCCTTCCTGACGCCGTCAGGTTGCAATCCTGACGCCGTCAGGTTATCCTGACAAAAACTGGTCTGCGATTTTCTGAAAAAAAATTCTGGAAAATTTACGTCTTTAGAATCTGGAAAAATTTCTGCAAAACATCCATTATGACTCGATACAAGCATTTGACTCGAACAAACAAACATAAATATCTTTTAGTTAATTGTTATTCTCATGTTTACGTTTCTTTTGAAAACGTGTGTAATCCTCCCTACACTTATCCCTTATGTAAAATACCTTTATATGCAATTAAGACGAAGTTAAAAACAAAATAAAGCATTTTTACAAATTTAAACATGAGGATAAACAATTAATAAAAGATATATGACACTAACAAGCAAACAATTAAACTTGGGTTGCCTCCCACGAAGCGCTTTTCTTTATTAAAGAGTCTTGTAGCTAGACTCATAGTCGTGCTCCTACGTTTTCTCACTACCGCCCTCTTAACCCTTTGTTTTCCCTTCATCGAAAGGGTGTAGACGCTGTATGCTCACCGTGGATTCCTTGCCAACACTGTCAATTATGGCGACGGTTTTATGTTTTAAATTGGTCTCCTTAACTGTGAAAGGCCCAAACCATCTAGGTTTGTTTCTTCCTCGTAATGCCCTTATCCGAGATCTATACAAGAGCACTTTTTCTCCCTTTAGAAATTCCTTAGGGTCCTTTTGTACCTTAGGTATTGAGGTGGGATTGCTTCCTAACTTTTTATCGGGTTTCCACAGTGTCGCATACAATCCTTGAACCATAAAGTCTCTAAGCCCTTTTTCCCAGTCATTTATCTTCTTCTTAACATTGTTGCCCGAGGGCTTTTCGATTTCCACCCGTAATCATTTCCATGATCTTAAGAGGGTATATTGGGATGATGGGTATCCTAGCGTACCCCTTCCCGCTTTTGAGTATCATGATGCCTTCTCCGCATTTGATGGTTGCCTTGGCGGTGGCCAGGAACGGTGTCCCAAGAATGAGGGGTACGTTTTTATCTTCCTCAACATCAATGATCACGAAATCCACTAGATAAACGATGTTAGCCACCTCAATTAGAACATCAACAGCGATTCCTACGGGGTGGACATAAGTATGATTAGCTAAGGAAAGTCTAAGGTCGGTCTTGGCTGGTTTCTCTTTAGTTAACTTATTATAGATTGACAATGGCATTATGTTCACATCGGTCCCTTGATCGGCCAAGGCATTTATATTGTCCATGTCACCGACACTAACTGGTATCACGAAATTCCCTGTGGTGTCTCGTTTTCTTGTTAACGGTTTTTTTATAACCAACTCATACAGAGGTTCCATAGGTAGGGCGTCGTATTCTTCTTCCGTCATTTTTCCTTCAAGAGCTTCCCTAAGAACTTCATTGTACCTAAAGTTGTTTACTTGGTTTTCAATGGTTTTCTTGTTAATTTCGTGCTTAAGGTAGTACTCAATGGTCTCAGGTTCATCATTAGGCACAGACTCATCCTTCGTGCTTTCCTCAGTTTTCCATATCTCAGCCCTTGCATTCTCAGGCATAATGGAAACGGCGTTCACAAATGAAGTGGGAGGGCAATCGTTGCTTCTTACGAGCACTTTTTCGGGAACCTTTGTTTTGGTAAATTCAATTACCAAATTCATCATTTCTTTCATTTTTGCTTGCATTTCCTCTCTTTGCCTATAAACCTCCTCTTCAAATCTGGCTAATCTCTCTGTATGAGCTGCCATGTACTCCCTCATTTGATCCTTGAAGCTTGGTGAAAGTGGTGTTGGGGAAGTAGAACGGAAACGCCTTTCGGAACTTGGGTTTTGCTCGCGACTTGGGGATTCCGAAAGAGGTGTGGAGCGGTTGGTGGAGTGGGCGGATTTGACGACCTCTCGAGGAATTTGTACGGGCGCTCTTTTCTGCCTTTCCATAAGATAATCAATTCCTCTCTCGATGGCACTCAATTGCTCTTCGAGTGTATCGGAGGATTCAGAAGGAGTGGATATGGCATTAACCACGTTAATCGGAGTTTCGGGGGATTCACTCCAATCTTCGCAGCTTTGATCGGCAAGCTCCTCTATAATATCCCATGATTTCTCTGCATTAAAGTCGCTGAGTCTTCCACCGGCGGCTCGATCAATGGATCGTCGAGTGATGAAATCGGCATGATCATAGAAGATTTGGATTTGAAGCCAAAGATCAATGCCATGGTGTGGAAGTCTACGGAGTAGTTCCTTAAATCGAGTCCATGCTTTGTAAAGAGACTCACCTTGGAGCTGCTGGAATGTCAAGATGTCTCGCCTAAGCTTAGTGGTTCTCCCCGGTGGGAAAAATTGAGCAAGGAAGCGAGAGGTAAGATCATCCCAACTTGAGATGGAGCCGGCGGGAAGTCGCTCAAGCCAACTACTAGCTTGGTCCCGTAGAGAGAATTGGAAGAGACGCAGGCGCGTGGTCTCCCGAGTAGTAGCATCAAGGTCGATGGAATCGACAATTTTGAGGAAATCCCTCAGATGCTGATTTGGATCTTCGGAACGAAGTCCATGGAATGCACATCCGTTTTGCACCAACCGGATGGTGTCGGATCGCAGGGCCGTAGCTTGGGCTTGGTCGGGAAGCTCAATGGTGTTCCTATAGCCTAGGTGGCTTGGTCTCGAGTATTCACCAAGAGTACGGGCTCTTGGCGGGTCATTTGGTGGTGGGTTGATGAATGGTAGTGGGTTATCACCTTCCATGATGAAAAGTGATGGGGTTACGAACAAAGGTCACGAAGAAGGGGGATAGACTAAGAGAAAGCTAAAAATGAGAAAAAATTTACTTGATAGGAATCAAGCAAAGAACCTAAACGAGGTGGACTACTAACTAGCTATTCTATTCCCCGGCAGCGGCGCCAAAAACTTGATAACGCTACACGCGTCGTTCGGGGTCAAGGAAACTTCCTTTTCTTCGAGCAAGTTTTATAACACCCTAGGCAGTGAACCTAATCGTTGTAGTGTAGTAATTAGGGTAAGCCACGGGTATTGATATCGTTCTCTAGGGGAATAGGAATGCTAGTAAGGAGTTACTACGCTAAGGTTAAGGTTGAGGAAGATTATTTTTTATCTTTTTATGTTTTATGAAATGGAAAGGTACGAATCTCGGGTATTAGATTTGGGGGATTGGTATTTCTACCGATTACTCTACTATTATCTAATTATCTAAACTAAGGTTGTGGGAGTCTATGTCTAATTAATGTGTGCTCGTATGATAATTTAAAGATGTGTTTACTTAGGTTGTACTACTCCTTAATTATCTCCTATTGATGGTTGAGTTGTCACGTCTTATTCTTAGTTGCGTTGTGTGTCTAAAGTTGTAGGGTATGCGTTTCTCCCTAACTCTTTGAACTTACCAAAGGGTCTCGTCTACAAACCCACTAGGGATGATAAACTCCTACTCTAAGGCGCTCTTTGGATGGTTTAGCCTACAACTACTCAGGTAATTATATTCTAAGGTTCACAAAGATGAATCAAGCATTAAGTACACAACGAATGACCTATCGCATTACTAGATCATATATCAACTAAGATAAGAAACAACCAATCAATATTCAATAATTAAGTTTCATACTTCCTAAGCAAACACACAAATAAATTAGCCGGACATGGAGAACATGCAAGCATACACACAAATAATCAAAGACATAATTGAATTAATGAAGTAAAGACTTATCTTGATGTAAGATAGGGTTTAAAACCCTAAAATACTGTACAAGACACCTTAGGTTCGGTTTTAGGTTTTCACTTCAAAAAGACTCTCTTAAAAACTGAAAAATTCGGATTCTATATATAAGATTACATATGCGACGGCGTCACCTTATGTTTAGTGACGCCGTCGTGTCGCCGTCATTAGGGTTTCGTCTTGGCCACGTTAACCTTACGACGGCATCACCTTATGTCCGTGACGCCATCCTCTTCAGCTTCTGACGTCGTCTGGATTGCATCTAGGCCGTCTGAGTAGCGACGGCCTACTCTTTTACAATTGGACGTCGTCGCTTGAAAATACAAGTTTTGGGTTCTGGACCGTCACAACAATTTTGGGACGGCGTCACCATTAGCACCTGACGCCGTCGCCTTCTAATTTCAGCAACTGTGAGTGTCTCGATTTTGACTTTGGCCATTTTCTTCATATATTCGCGCCTTTTCGTCCAAATAAGTGCCATTCCAGCATTTTGCTTTCAAGAGACCTAAAAAGTGAAAAGGAACGATATTAAGCAATAACGGATACAAAAGTGATCAAATAAGGACTTAAACGACCCCTCAAAATGGTACCTTTTAAAACCTTATCACCTACCGTTTGGATGAACTTAAGAATTAGGGGGTGAGTGTTTAAGTTGCTAATGCCCGGGCACTCACTATTATAAATCTAGCATGCAGCGGTACTTAATAACTTTTAGGGGACCAGGAACAACAGGACTTATGAGGGGACACCTGACTTCTCCTGTGGTGTCATCTTTGCTGATAGGTTAGGGCGAATTGACCAAATGCTATCCTCTCGACTTTGACCCCACCTGAAGTAATTGGAAGTAAGTAGACGTAGACATTACTAGCTAGGAGGAATAACTAGGTTAGCACCACTCTTCTCTATTGATTGATCCTTTGCCTTTATTTGCTGTTATCTGCTTTAGTAGTTAATTAATTAATTCCTTATTGAAATCTTTATTAAAATCTATGACACTTAGACTTAGTAATAGTCCAACACACATAGCTCTTGGGACGACCTCGGCTTTACCGAATACTACACTACACACGACCGGGTACACTGCCCGTTAGTGCATTAGGGTAGACCATAGGTATAACGAGACTTTATAGATATTAAAACTTGGTCAGTAAAACCTGCATCAGATACCAAGCGTACCTTTCGGTTGTAGTACTTATCCATCTTTGTCTTGTACCTGGCTTCCATTACAGCAGCCTCTTCCCATCGTTCCTGTAACAAGTCAAGGTTTAGACGCATTTCTTCTTCATTCAGCTCTTCTATCTGACGGGTATCCTCTTCATCCAGACCTTCCCTTATCACTCTCGTCATGTGTGTTGGCATGCCGATTTCCACCGGTATGACCGCCTCACTCCCATAGGTTAAGCTGAGTGTTTCCCCGTTGCTCTATTTGAATGATGTTCGGTGTGCCCAAAGGACATTTGGTAGCTCATCCACCCATCCGGACATGGTTCGTCCCAACATTGTCTTGATTCCTTCCATCAAACTTTTGTTCGCCCTTTCCACCAACCCGTTGGCCTGGGGAAGGGCCACGACGGTGTTGATTTGTTTGATGTTCAGCTTCTCGCACCAGCTTTTGAAGGGGTTGTCTATGAACTATTTTGCATTGTTCGTGACTATGACGGCTGGTACACCAAACCGACAGACTATGTTATCCCACACGAATCTTTTAACATCCTTCCCTGTGATCCTAGCCAACGGCTTAGCCTCAATCCATTTGGTGAAATTGTCGATGGACACTGTGAGGAACTTCACCTTTCCCTCCGCCGGAGGGAGAGGACCCAGTATATCCATTCACCACTGGTAGAACGGCCACGGGGCCATGATGGGTGTTAGTTTGGTTTTGGGAGCTTCAGTATTCGGGAGTGGATTTGGCAAGAGTCGAACTTCAATATCTCATTCCTCGCGTCCCGATGCATCGTTGGCCAGTAGTATCCCTGAAGCATGGCCTTTGCTACTACCGATCGTGGGCCGGAATGCATCCCGCAGGCCCCCATGTGTGTCTCTAGGATCACATAGTTTCCTTGTAGAGGTCCTGCACATCTCATCATCGGAACCAAGTAGGCCTTCTTGTAGTGTATCCCGTCTTCCATGACGTACTGACTGATCTTCATTCGTAGCGTGCGGATTTCGTTCTTGTCTTCCGGCCAGACTCCTTCCTCCAAACACCGAATGATGGGAGTCATCCAGTTATCCCCTTCTTCTTCAACCACATTGTCTTTTCCCTCCGTCGACCTTTCCCTCAACACTTCGACTAAGACTTCCTTTGTTAGGTGATCGAAAGTGACTGTTGCGAGTTTGCACAACATATCTGCTTTCTGGTTTTGATTTCTCGGGATGTTCCGGATGGTGAAGCTTTCAAAATTTGTTATGTATTCTTTTGCCTTAGATAGGTATTTGATCATGCTGTCATGAATCGCAACATAGTCCCCATTTATCTGATTAGATACCAGCTTGGAGTCCATCCGGACTTCGAGGCGACGCACGTGCATACTTTCAACCATTCGTAATCCTGCTAGCAAAGCCTCGTACTCAGCTTCGTAATTAGTGCTTTCAAAATCAAGACGGACGACGTAGGTAAAATCCATCCCCTCCGGACTGATTAACACGAGACCGGCTCCTGAGCCTTTATTGTTTGACACTCCGTCAGTGTACAGGAGCCATTTTCCCTCTTCTTTCTCTTTCTTCGGTGCTAGCTGATCGAAGTACCTGGCATTGCTATCTCCGATAGGCGTTTCTAGGAGGAAGTCCGCTAACACTTGACCCTTGATCACGTTTCTAGGCTCATAGTTGATGTTGTATACGCCCAGCTCCACCGAGTATTTGGCCAAAGCTTCTGGTTTGTTGAGGATCTGCTTGATCGGCTGATCTGTAATGACCTTGATGGGGTGAGCTTCGAAATACCTCCGCAATCTTCTTGACATGTGTAACAACGAAAGTGCCAGTTTTTCAATTGGGGCATAATTACTTTCTGCCTCGTTGAGCGTCTGACTTACACCGCGTTGACTGCCTCCTGCGAGGCCGCTAGGTACACATACAATGTCTCTTTGGCCGTCGGCGTTGTTAGCGAGGGCGGGTCAGTTATGAGTTTCTTCATCTCTTAGAAAGCCTTTTCTACTTCTTTCGTCCAACGGTACTCGTCCTTGTTCTCTTTGGTTATTATCTTGAGAGTTTGAAAGAAGGGAAGGGACCTTTCGGCCGATCGAGACAGAAAGCGGTTTAATGCTGCTAGTTTTCCACTAAGACTCTGCATCTCCTTCAAGGTCCTTGGGTATTGCATGTCCATTATGGCCTTCGTCTTTTTTGGGTTTGCCCTGATCCCCTCCGACGTTAACATGCACCCTAAGAACTTTCCTTCCTCCATCCCGAAGGAACACTTTTTGGCGTTTAGCTTCATATTCATTTTCCTGAGGTTATCAAACGTTTCGGAGATATCTGCCAACATCTCGTTCTCTTCTTTGCTCTTGATAACCATATCATCCGCATATGCTTTCAAATTCCTCCCTATCTGAGATTGAAAGGCGGAGTCTATCATCCGCTGGTATGTAGCACCAGCGTTCTTTAGTCCGAAGGAAATTTTCGTGTAACAGTAGGTTCCCTGTTTTGTGTAAAACGTTGTTTTTTCTTCATCCTCATTCGCCATTTGTACCTGGTGGTAACCTTTGTAAGCATTTAAGAAGCACTTGTATTTATACCCCATGACTGATTCGATCTTCCAATCGATCTCCGGTAGAGGGTAGTAGTCTTTGGGGCAGGCGGAGTTGATGTTCTTGAAGTCGATGCACATGCACCAGCTTCCATCACATTTTTTGACTAACACATGTTTTGGTATCCAGGTGGGATATTTGACGGGTCGGACGATACCAGCCTTGACCCATTCTTCCACCTCCTTCGTAACAACCTGACTTCGATCTGAGGCTAGCATCCTGCTCTTCTGACATACGGGATCCACCGATGGGTTAGCGTTTAACATATGCTCGATTATCCTTCATGGAACCCCTGTCATGTCCGCCGGCTACCAGGCGAAGACATCTAGATTTTTCTTGAGAAGTGTTTTAAGGCGCTTCTTGCATTCCGGGCACAAGGCCCCCTATCGGCACAGGCTGTTCTGGGAAAGCTGGATTGACTACCACTTCTTCAGTCAAACTTACCTCATCCGTTCCATTAGGCTCTTGTTTGCTTGGTTCCGGGAGGGCCATCTGCATCTTTTTCTAACCTCCAACATTCCGAGATTACTACAGAGCGAGTTACCATAGTGGCGATTCCTCGGGGAGTGGGGAATTTCATCATGGAATACACTGTCGAAGGAATCGCCCTTAGCATCTTGAGCCCAGTGTGGAAAACTAGAAGGGGGGGTTGAATAGTTTTACCGATTAAAACTTCGTTTTAAAATATTTAGATCGACTTATGTCAATCTATTTAAATGTGTGTGTTGGATGTTGATAGATAGGTATGTAAATATGTAATACAAAGGTAAAGAGTAAGAGACACAAAACCACGACACGAATATTTATAGTGGTTCGGCTACAAGGACACCTTCCTTGCTCTACTCCACTCCCCGAGTCACCTACTCGAGAGTTCGTATGCATTACATGACATAAACTCCTTATGGTGGTTAAGCCTTCACAACGTCGCCTACTCTTTTTCGGTACAAGGCTAGACACCGGGTTCTTCCATGAGGTAGAACCAAACCTATCACAACGTCACCTACACTTTATCCGGTACAAGGCTAGATACCGAGTTCCATTACGAAGGAGGAACTACTACACAACATCTATCCCAAAGGAGACCCATTCCTTATTACAACATCATCAAGGATATCAATATCCTTGGACACAACCTATCTATGTTTGTACATCGATGCACCATATCGATTGTACACCCTTGGCATCTTTCACTAAGGCCCTTGACACAATCTTTTGGCACCTTTTACTAATGCCTTCAACTTGACCCTTTTGGCATCCTTCACTAATGCCTTTGACTTGACCCTTTTGGCATCCTTCACTAATGCCTTTGACACAGACGTTTGGCACCTTTCACTAATGCCTTCATCTTGACCCTTTTGGCATCCTTCACTAATGCCTTTGACACAACACTTCTAGGGAGGAAGAAAGAACTATCAACAAGAGAACTTCAGTAGTCTTGATGATGACGAAGCTAGGCAACTCATGGACTTGAGCTTGCACGACTTCAAGAGGTGGTGATCTCGCCTTTAAGAGGAACCTAGAGAATCACACAAAAACAAACACAAACTACATAGAAAGATCCTTTGGATCTGAGGTTAGATAATACTAGGAGAAAGTATGTGTAGAAGTGGAAACTTGTAATGAAGAAATGGCTCACTATTTATTGACAAAAACATGCTACTGTTCCACGGATCCCACGGATCCCTTGCTTGAGGGATCCGTCTAGTGTATTACTAGGGATCCGTGAGACGCTCCTCATTATCCATGGGTAATAGGTCATGGGTCATGGGTTATGGGTCATGGGTCCTAGACTTTGGACCATGGGTATCCAAGTGGATACAATGTATCTAGAAGATGCAATGCATCTAGTCAATGGGTTATGGGTTAGCTCCATGGGTCATGGATAATACCCATCATGACTTATGCATGATGTGATGCAATGGGTCATGGACTTTGGGTTTTACCCAACTACATTCAATGTATTTAGTCAATGGATCAAATACTTATACTTCTACCCATTCTATTACCCATTATAATACATACTAAGTATGTATATATTTACCCAATATGTAAACACTAGTTGTTATACATATGCATTACTATAACATGAAAACACTATTACTTGTTTAACGTTTTATATGAAAACATAAGTGTGTTAGTAAATTATTGGGTCAAACTATTTACGTATTTTATTTGTTTCGTTAAGATGATTTTACGTTTATTATCGACAAAACTTTAGAAGATCGTAAAATATAAATAAACGTTTTTACGGCTTATTTGTATTAACAATCTCCCCCTTTTTGTTGATGACAAAACATAAAATTATTTCAAGGAAAAACTAAAAATTCGTAAAAGTTTGAATTGGAGTTTTTACTCTCTTCTCCCCCTTTTTGTCGAAACAAAAAGAGCGTCAAAAATAAACTAACACATTGTTTTAAGAAAAACATGTAAAAATTAAAATAGAGAGTAAGGGAAGAGAAGGATTATCGTCTTAGCTCCCCTTTGACCGGTCCATCCCTTTGTGAGGGCGTCAAGTAATTAGAGATACTAAGGGTGCGTTTAGTTGGAGAACAAATTCTCTTATTTTCTATCTCTAGTTTTGTAAAAAATTGGAAGGAGAATTAATCTCCACAAAACACTTGAAAATATAGAAAATGCGTTTAGTTGATGTTTCTATTTTCTGTTTTGAAGAAAGGGATGGAGGGTTGAGGGTTACAAAGGAAAACAAGGAAAACAACTAAAATTTGTTTTGTAATTTTCCTTGTTAAGTTAGGAAATAGGGGATTTGTGTTTTGCAAAACATTTTGTTGGAAAACGTTGATTTGAACGCGATCTCTGTTTTCCTTGTTTTCCACAAAACATTTTGTGGAAAACAAGGGTATTTTCCCTCAACTAAACGCAACCTAAGCGAGTGCTTTTGCAATTTTGTTTGCAAATGGTTTCGTCTTTGTGACGAATATGCTCCCCCTTGATGATTGCACCTTTGCAAGGAGGACGTCAAGCCATGTAATCCTATTGTGAAAGTATTGCAAATGATTTTGCAATGTTTTACTTTGACAAGAAACTCCCCCTAGCTAAGGGTGTCATAGTCTTCATGTGTATATTGAAATCTACAAAACATAGGTTAGAAAACAATATATAATGCATAATTTCCTGCAAATAAGACACGAGTTAGTAATAAAACGGTCTTCTGTTGCACGGATCCCACGGTTCCTCCTTTGGAGTGATCCGTCTAAGCTAAACTGAGGGATCCGTCTGTCTATAATCTTAAGACAGCAATGGTGATGTAAAATGTGAAGTTAACTTCAAAATGAGTTATGTATTAAGGCACCAATCATATACACAAGATCATATTGCATATAACATATAATTTTATTCAATAAAAATGAGAAATGATGTACATATCTCTAAAACTAAGAGAATGACTAAAACATGTAATACATTTTCTAATAATTCTAACACTAACGGAAACTTAAAAAGCATCAAAGTGCTTGAGTTCTAAGGATGATTAGACTTGTTGATTTGGTCCAATTGTTCAAGGAGATGATTAAACATGAAATGCAACTCATTTCGTACTTCTTGAACAAGTCTTTGGGTGATTTGACAATTTGAGCAATAATTGTCTTGACTAGGAACCGGGGGAGGTGAGATGTTTTGAGGAGGCTCCACTAAGAATGAGGGTGATGATGCATGAGTTGGTGGTGGTAATGGAATGTCCTCTATGTGGTTAGATGTTTGGTGATTCCTTATCTCCAAAGATGGACTATTTGGTGATGTAGGTGGTTCCCTATTTAACGAGAAAGTTGGTGAGTGGGAAGTCCTTAGTGGTGAGTGCTCTAATGAGTAGAGATATGGATGGGAGAGAGGTTTAGTAAAGGGATGTATTCTAGGTTCTAGAAATGAAGGCTTGGGTGTTTTACTAGAACTAGGTGCGTTTGGTTTAGAGCTTGATGAAGCCTTTTCCAACTCGAAAGGTCGAATGCTAATTCTTGCGGTTCTTTTAGCTATTGTTGATTGAGATTGTTGAGGTGGGATTCTAGCATTTGGACTTCTTATGGGTGATGACTTGGTGGATGATATCTCAAGAACCATATGAGTATTCTTTTTGGATGAACCTTTGGTTGAAGAGTTCTTGCTAGATGCTTTAGTCATAGTGAAGGAGAGGGTGTAGTAGAAGTCTTTAACTACTAATTTTTGGATTGTGGTATGAATGGTGGCTTAAGCTCCTAAGAGTGCTTGGTTTATAAAGGATGAAGTTGAGTTTAATGAATTAAATTCTTGACCACTAAGAAGTTTGGCATGCACAAAGATCAACTAAGGTGTTGTTCTACTCTAGGGAATCATTAAATGTTAAGCAAAAAGTGTTTAGGCTACCAAAGAGAGTTTGAATTTGGAAGAAAAGCTGATCACAAGCTGTTCTGTAGACACGGATCCCACGGTTCCCTCTCACTAGGGATCCGTCTAGTTATAAACCAGGGATTCGTCAGATAGACAGCAAAGTGGTGAAGTGATTATACTCTTTTAAGGTCTAGTACCTATAAATCTTGAGGGTTTGACTTTCCTTAGATGTCTTAAATGGTATGTGACTTAAATGTCCAACCATAAGGAGTGAGGATACTTAATGATGGTTTTTGGTAGGAGAATGGACTTTTCGAGAGTGCATCTAAGTGTTTAAGGAAGATGCTTATTGATTTGAGAATGACAAATGAGGACAATTAATCCTAGAGATCAGATGGTGGCTTAAGAGAAGTTTGAAAAATTCCTAGAGAAATAAAAAGAAATGAAAACTGGTTTTAAGCCTATTTTGAGGTAAGGATGACTAAAATCAATTTGCTAAAATTGAGAGAAATATCAAACTAGGTATTGTGAGATATGAGAAACAATGTGTGAGCATTGGGGCGGAAATATGATGAGTCTAGATGAATTGATAAATCAAAAGTACCTTGAATGTGATCCTAAGTAAGCTATGAGTGAGTGTGAGACCTACAGAGCTTTGAGAAGGACTTATTTGATCCTAAAGAATCATGTTTAGCTAGTATGATGTGGTTTAGGGGAATGTTTTGATGTACAAAGGGCTATAGCTGCATTTCTGTTTGCCCGGATCCCACGGTTCCCTCATCTGAGGGATCCGGCTAGTTATAGCTCAGGGATCCGGCTACTGCTGACCAGTAGCCTCTCAGCAAATGTGCAGTTTTTGCACTCTTTAGTAAACGCTCATCCTAATCATTTCTACATTCGATAAACATATGCAAGCAACAAATATAACGCATGGTAAGTGAGGGCGACTAGAATGTAAGCAAAATGAGTGGCATCGACTTCTTGATGGTGATCAAGTTGTTGTAAAATTCTCATTTCTATGGGTTCCTAACTTAGAATGTTTTAGTTTATACCATGCCATATATTACGAGCTACGTCCTAAACTACAGAAATATTGTTTAGATTGTTTTACAGACCATTGTTCATAAATTGTTCACAAATTAAGGTCTACGACCTTACCTTCCTCCCATTCAACATCCTACTCCATCTTTATCTCTATCCCCATCTCCATCGTCTCAACTCTTCACTCTATACCCCTTCATCCCTACTTCTTCTTCATGAGGAAGTTAGCAAAACATTTGAACATGCCCTTGGTTTGTTGGAATTCTTGTGAAGGGCTCGGGACTTCTGGCAGTTTGTCAATGTATGCTAGAGGGTCGAGATGAACATTTCTGAGGGTATTGCTTCCTTCTCCTTCTCTTTCTCTTTCATTCGATGAATCCGTTGGTGGGTGCGGTCTCTTGCCATCAACCATAATCTTTGTGGTGTTTCCATCGGATAGAGGCACCATAACCTTGTTGCAAAACGTGTGGTCATAGGAATAAGGAGAAGGATCTAAAGCATAGACGAAGTTTGCTAGACGAGTCAAGAGCACGGCATAGGGGAGTACCATCTTGTCCGTCCTTTTCACGCTTGCCATCCGTTTTACCATGTAATAGGCGAGGTTGAAATGAGTGCCGGTTACAAGGCAATAGATCATGAAGCTTAGGCAAGCATTGGGATGATCCTTGTTTCCTCCCAAGCAAAGGACGTTCTCCCTTAGCACTAGTTCCCATTTCTTGTATAATGGGAACATTTCCGAAAGCTCCATTTGAAACAGATTTCTATAGATTACCTTGGAGTTTCTAGTGACTCTTGAAGGAGAGGCTCTTTCCATGAAGACGATATCCCTTACCGTAGTTGCTTCCGGGATGGCTGTGAAGTATACTTCGTGATGATCCACCATGTCATGAAGCTCCGCTAATGACCATTCATTTGAGTACATACATACTCCTTGACATGGGATACGAAGCACCCTAGCAAACTCTACAAGAGTGAAGGTGAACTCGTGCTCATTGATGGTAAAGGCTATCGAAATGGTTTCATCTTCATTTTGAATGATTCTCATGGTCTTGTAAAATTCTAGTACAAACACTGGACAAATTGCTCATTAATATCTAGGAGACAATTAAAGTTGATTGCCGAGAAGACTTGATGAATGTCGGTGTTTTTGGTGAATGAGGGTTCAACTAATCTCTTTTCCAACATCTTGAAAACTTTGCGATCATCCGGGCTCAACCCATTCTTACGATGATACATGGGAATGTAGTGAGCGGTGTCTTGGTAATCTTGTTGTCTATTGTTAGGCATGATTGGTCCTAAACATCAAAACCACAATGTGGTGTTAATTGTGTGAATAGTATCCTAATGGGATTCATCACAATTTTGCATGATATATCTTCATTGAATTCAAAAAATGAGTTTAATTTATATTAACAATGTTGTTTCTTTGATTTAGATTATCTTAGAAAACAATGTGATAACAAATTGTGATAAACCCACTTGAACTCAATTTCTTAAGATGAGAATTGCATTCCTATGAATTAAAGAATGGAAATAACAATGTAGTGAAGATTATTGATTCGCTTTTTAATAGCCTACTTATTTAGTCAACCACTTGTGAGAGGTCAACTAGGCAAGTCAAACTAGAAAGAGGCAAATACAATAATCCGAGGTAGTACAGTTATATTCCCGGGTCGTTTATTCCCCAACGAGGTTGTGATATCCTGTGATTGAACAAATGTGTTATATAGCTTGGTTGATTAGGAATAGGGTTATGAATGATTTGTCACAATACTAAAAGTATGAATAACTCAAAATGAGTTATATCAACTAATAAGTACGATCAAAACCCTATAAACGTAAAACGTATTAAAAACAAATCAATTATAACTATAGTAGGTATTTGCACGTCTTAGCGACTTAAATGCAAATTAAAGAAAATTAAAAAGTTAAAATCTATTAAATAAATGCTATCACTATTTTTAAAGTGATGAACGTTTAAAACCTAAAACGTACGTTTTAAATAAAATTACGTAAACGTACAAAAATAAAAGTAAAAAGTGATCAATATAAACCCCACAAATGTGAAATTTATATTTTTGAGATCCTAAGAATAAAAGAAAATTATTAGAAAAAAGAAAATTATTTATTTAACTTATATATTATTTATTATTAATTAATTACTATTTAATACTATTTATTAATACACTATTTAATTAGAAAACTAAAATAAGGCTAGAAAAATAAAATTAAAAACTTAGAAAAATCTAAAATATTATAAAACTTATTTTAAAAACTAAAAATATATTTATTATACTATTATTCTATTTAATATTTAATTAATAAGTAATTAAACTAAAATTAATTCTAAAAATTACTAGATGACAAAAGAAAAATCTAGAAAAATTTATAAAACTACTTTAATATAAAAGAGATTTACTAAAAATAAAAAATTACAGAAGTGCTTATAAATAAGCTAAAAAGAAAATAAAATAGATAGTTTCTATTAAATAGAAACTATTACTATAAGTATTTTTGGCTTTTTGTGGTTTTTATTTTATAAAACTATTAAAATACTTAAAATAAGAAACTAATACAAAAACAACAAACTTGGAAACTCAGAATAAGCACTGAAACTGCTTATTACTGTTGACAGTTGACTAAGTTTGACCAACCAAAGAATTGAGCTCAAATGAGCTTATGTGGGGTCCACTAGGGTAAATTCTGGTTCCAATAAGTTACTTGGACTTTAATAAGCTAGACTTGATAATATAAGCTCACTGAATAAGCCAAAAGACCACAATAAGCACTTGCTTATTTGGTTCCTGAGACAGAAAATGGGACAACCTTGTGAGGTAATTCCAGGTGGGGTCCACAGGTTCCAAGGTCAAACAAAGGGTCAATGGTTCAAGCCTGGTAGGAGGGGGGTTGGAAGAACCAAGATTTAGGGTGTGGGACCCACTGATGAGCTCAGAAAAAGCTTGTGAAGTGAGGGGTCCAAACTGATTTCACTCAGTTAACTGAGTGAATGAAATAAGCTAGTAAGCTTGGTAAAAGCTTTAAAATAAGCTTAATAAAGAAAACAAAAGATTAGTACTATGTATATATGGTATATTAACAAATATAAACAAGTGTGATCACTGGATTTGGCTAATAAGCTTGGAATAAGCTTTTAAGCACTTCCAATGAGACTGAGATCCAAACACCCTAGACAGGCAACCAAGATGGCCAAATTGAGCTTATGAAATAAGCTCAATTGAACTTATTGAATGCTGAACTATAAAGTGGGGCTGGTAAGGATTCCAAAATGCCAAAGCTTGACCAATGGGGACCACTGGGTAGCTTTTGAGGGGCTTATGAAGTTGGGTGGTTTTACTGAGTTCACTCAGTTAACTGAGTGAATGGACAAGCTTTAAGCTTAGATGCAGCCCTAGTAAAAGGACTTGTTATGGAAAATTAAAGCTTGAACTTGATTAATGAGCTGCTTAGCTTCTTAATGAGCCAAAGATCACAAGCCAAAGCTTATTAATGAGCTTATATTGGGCTTGTAATTTTGCTTGTTTACACTGTATGATCAATGTAGTGTTGATTTTGATAGCACAAGTTAAGCAAGAATAATCAGACCAAATAAGCAATTAAAGGCAAATAAGCACTTATTTCAAGTAACTAGCCACATGGGCATCACAAACAACCAAAATACTCAGGCTAACACTCAATACATAAGCTTGTGCAAGCTTGATAAAGAGGGTGTCAAATCTGAGTACAGGGGAGTTTTGTGAAGAACTACTAAAAGATAAGCACAATTTAAGCACTTCAATCAGCTAGATAAAGATTAATAAAAATAGCAACAAGGAGATTAGCAACAAGACTATATAAACTTACAAGCTCTAGTCCTAATATCAATTAACAAGCTCACAGTTTGAATCCAAAGTTCATTCAAAAATCGTGCAGGCTGCAAATTTGACTTTTTAAGTTAACACTAAGTTTGACTAAAGTGAGCTTTGATCTAGATTTACTGATTACTTAAGTTATATTAAGCTATGATAAGGTGAAAATAAGCTAGGTTATCAGATTCTAAGCTAGTATGTGGAATATGGAACTACAAATCCTAACAGTTAACAGATTAGACTAGATTAAGGACTATTTTGACTTTTACTCTAATAAGACCTAAATATTATGACTGATTTGAGTTTATGTGACCTAGATAAACATGCAGCAACAAGAACTTAGAACAATAACATGCATTAATCCACAGAAGCAGCTTGATCCAAACAGGCCTTAGCAAGGCAGTTTTTATGATTAGTGTTACAAATCCACAAATTACAACATGAAACTGATTCCAATCACTAGACTATGATGAACTAAGATCAGATAAACACAATTACACAGTAAACAACAACATATAACTATGAATCACTACTAAGCTAATTATGACTGTTAAACTAAAATTATTATCAACTAAGATTTTTAACTAACAACCTACTGATTTAACACTAGATTATCACTAACCAACACTAAATAAGTATAAAACAAGAGAGATTAAGCTAAAATAAGAACTAAAACAGATTATGCCAAAAATCAAGAAAATGCTTACAACTTGAATCAAGGCCAAAATCTGAGAACCAAGAACTGAGTACCACACCTATATGCTCTCCATAGAGCACTAATACCAAAGCAATCCAGAATACACTTTGCTCCAAGCTTCTTCACAGATTCTTTCTAAATTATACCTAATTATTAATTTCTTTTTGGTGTTTTCCCTTTTTTATTGATCATTGTTGGTTGAAAGTTTCTACAAGCTTGCAATAGCTTACAAAGAGCTAAGTAGTGTTTGTTAGGGTCCTCTAATCAACAAGTATCAACAGAAATTAAAAGACAAGAAATGAAAATGGGACAAAGTGAAATACTTGAAAACTTGAAAGATAGTTTGAAACTGAGAATACAAAGTTGTTGAATATACTTTTAGCAAAGTTATACAACACTTTAACAACAGAATTTAAAGATTACACTAATGCGACAACTAATTTTATTAACTACGATTGATCATAAACTAAGATTAAAATTATGATGATCTTCTTCTTCTGTCTTATCTCTGTATTTATCACCTATTTTCTTCCCACTAGCTCAAATATCTTTTCCCACTTCATCTTAGCCCTTGAAAGAGTCAAATTCATCAAAACCGTTCAAACTCATTTTGGCGCCAAAATGCTCCACGTGGATATGAGGCAGTTTGAGCACAATTAAAGCTTCTTGGGAGGTAGCATGAGGTGGAGGGACACGTTTGGTGAAGTTTAGACCAGGTTGGTGTGGTTTTGCTCAATACTGTGGGTAGTAATGGTATTTCAGTGAAAATAGGGTGTGAAGGGCATTAATTGTGGGGGGTTTAGGCTGACAGAGGTGGTGGAGAGTGGATAGGAGTAGGTAATGAGCTGGAGAGGGTGAGGTGGAGGGTGCAAGTGGTAGTTACAGGTGGAGTGGGGAGGAAGAAGAAGAGGAAAACGGGGTACCGTTTGGTTTGTTTTATTTATTAACAAAGGGGTTGGGCTAGTTTATTGGGCCGGGTTTTGAGATTGGATTTGGACTTTGGGAGTATATATTTAAGGGTCCGGTTTGGTTTGTATGGCTTTAAAGCCCAAGGACCAATCATGTAACTCCTGAAAATTGAGGGATCTAAGTTGCCAACTTTTCAAACTTTATCCAAGGGACCATTCCTGCCAAATATGGTTAGTACAAGGACCATATATGAATATTTTTCCATTTTTAAACCTTAAGGACCTATTATGTAATTTTCTGAAACTTGAAGGGTTAAACTTGTAATTTTCCAAAAGTTTATCATAAGGACCAATATTGCCATTTATAAATAGTATAAGGTTTATTTTGATTATTTTCTTATTTTTAAAACCTTAGGGACTAATTTTGACATTTTTCAAACTTGAGGGTCCAAAGTTGTAATTTTGAGATTTTTAACTTCAAAGGATTATTTTGAACAACTTGTGAATCCCAAGGACCTAAAATGATATTTTTACAAGTTTTGATTAACCAGGGACTAGATTTGCCAATTTATCAAAGTTCAGGGACTGAAGCTGTAAATTATGTATGTTTTTGTATGTTTTTCATCAGTTTTCATCCCTTTTGCACTTTAACACCTAAAAACACAATTTGGAGATATTTCCAGTATTTATGAAGCATATTTGTATGTTTTCAGATATTTTGTAGCTTAAATGTGAACGAAATGATGAGTATTTAGACACTCATCAATTATACTTACACAAGTGTTTGTTTCCCTTGAAAAGATGATGAATTAACTCCTGTGAACAGTAAGTAGGGTTTTATGTTCGTGAGTTTTGAGAGAGTAAAGTGAAGAGTGGAACTTCCACAGTGATCATTTCTTTCTTATTTTGTCTTCTGTTGCACGGATCCCACAGATCCCTTGTATGAGGGATCCGACTAGTTCAAGCACATGGATCCGGCATATCAGCAATTTGACAGCCTAAGTGATCTTTGATAATTTTGGTTTGAAAGTTCTAATTCTTGGCTAGGGTTGATGTTTATGTTCTACAACTTATGGTTTGGGGTTTTGACGTGTTTTACTAGTCCTATTTGATGAGGTTCCCTTTTTATGAAGAAATCATAATTCTTTGGGAAGTTTTGACGATTATGATAAAATCCTATTTTATCATAATATGAGGAGTTTCACATGGATACTTATTGGCACAGATGAAATGTCAATAACCTTATGTGAGGAGTGATGATCAAGACTCTCGAATAGCCGAGATATCATTATCACTAGTTTGTGGTTTTGTCTATAGAGATCAACGGTGAATACTATTCTTGATGATGAGTTCAGTATAGATAGCCACTTTAGTGATTTTTAAGGGAGCGTAATAAGACTACTAAACTTAATCAGGTTTATACATAATGACATTATTAATTTATCTATAAAGTATACAAAAATAATTTATTTGTAAGTAATTTATTAAAAATCATACCTTTGCTAAATATTCTTTTTGAAAAAAGAAATATTAGAGAGAAATTCTTCATGATCTTCTTAGGATGCCCAAATCCTAGTATGGAGAATTCTCTAATGCAATTAAGAGTGTCCTTTTCTTTTGACAAGGAAATGTCAATAGACAACTCCGACTCCTTTGAGATCTAGGTGGTAGTTTAAGATACCTTCTTAGGAGAGGTAATCTTGTTACCGAGGAATTCCTATGGCTTGATCAAAAATAGCCTAACAAAACAAGATGACAAGAAAGGTTAGTGCATTTTTGCAAAATAAAATAAGAGAAAAGAAGATGTAATGTAGTCATCTAATTAACATCCTATAAAAGTGTTTTTAAGACATGATGTTTGTTTTTGTAAAATCCTTCTTTGTAGTTTTCAATCATACACGGATTGTATAAAGTTTTTAAAGTACAACATGCTCTAAGAAACTTGGTAACGAAGCTCTGATGCCAATTGTGGAAAACTAGAAGGGGGGTTTGAATAGTTTTACCAATTAAAACTTCGTTTTAAAATATTTAGATTGACTTATGTCAATCTATTTAAATGTGTATGTTGGATGTTGATATATAGGTATATAAATATGTAATGCAAAGGTAAAGAGTAAGAGACACAAAACCACGACATGAGTATTTATAGTGGTTCGGCTACAAGGACACCTTCCTTGCCCTACTCCACTCCCCGAGTCACCTACTCGAGAGTTCGTATGCACTACACGACACAAACTCCTTATGGCGGAGAAGCCTTCACAACGCCGCCTACTCTTTTTCGGTACAAGGCTAGACACCGGGTTCTTCCACGAGGTAGAACCAAACCTATCATAATGTCGCCTACACTTTATCCGGTACAAGGCTAGATACCGAGTTCCATTACGAAGGAGGAACTACTACCCAACACTACACAACATCTATCCCAAAGGAGACCTACTCCTTATTACAACATCATCAAGGATATCAATATCCTTGGACACAACCTATCTATGTTTGTACGTCGATGCACCATATCGATTGTACACCCTTGGCATCTTTCACTAATTCCCTTGCCACAATCTTTTGGCACCTTTTACTAATGCCTTCGACTTGACCCTTTTGGCATCCTTCACTAATGACTTCGACTTGACCCTTTTGGCATCCTTTACTAATGCCTTTGACACGGACGTTCGGCACCTTTCACTAATGCCTTTGTCTTGACCCTTTTGGCATCCTTCACTAATGCCTTTGACACAACACTTCTAGGGAGGAAGAAAGAACTATCAACAAGAGAACTTCAGTAGTCTTGATGATGACAAAGCTAGGCAACTCATGGACTTGAGCTTGCACGACTTCAAGAGGTAGTGATCTTGCCTTTAAGAGGAACCTAGAGATTCACACAAAAACAAACACAAACTACGTAGAAAGATCCTTTGGATCTGAGGTTAGAGAGTTTACAATACTAGGAGAAAGTATGTGTAGAAGTGGCAACTTGTAATGAAGAAATGGCTCACTATTTATAGACAAAAACATGCTACTGTTCCACGGGTCCCTTGCTTGAGGGATGCGTCTAGTGTATTACTAGGGATCCGTGAGACGCTCCTCATTATCCATGGGTAATGGGTCATGGGTTATGGGTCATGGGTTATGGGTCATGGGTCCTAGACTTTGGACCATTGGTATCCAAGTGGATACAATGTTTCTAGAAGATGCAATGCATCTAGTCAATGGGTTATGGGTTAGCTCTATGGGTCATGGATAATACTCATCATGACTTATGCATGATGTCATGCAATGGGTCACGGATCATGCTCCATTTGGTTTTACACAACTACATTCAATGTATTTAGTCAATGGATCAAATACTTATACTTCTACCCATTATATTACATACTAAGTATGTATATATTTACCCAATATGTAAACACTAGTTGTTATACATATGCATCACCATAACATGAAAACACTATTACTTGTTTAGCATTTTATATGAAAACGTAAGTGTGTTAGTAAACTATTGGCTCAAACTATTTACGTATTTTATTTGTTTCGTTAAAATGATTTTACGTTTGTTATCGACAAAACTTTAGAAGATCGTAAAATATAAATAAACGTTTTTACGGCTTATTTGTATTTACCCAGTTCTACCTAAAATCACATTGTATGGTGAGGAGCGAGTATGACGGTGAACTTCATCCTGACCTTCCGGTATAGCCCTTCATCTCCGAATGACACATCTAATTCGATCTTCCCCAGAGGCTTCGTCACTTGACCGGTGAACCCCAGTAGATTCGTTTGAGTTTGCTTTAATCGAGACCTTATCTCCTGACTTAGGTTATCGAAATAGTGTTCGAACATTACCTCTACTGACACGTCTCCGGAAGGTAGAGGAGGAAAGGTGATTGGCACATTCATCCATCCCTCCTCCTGTTCCACTGACTTCCTCTTTCGACGTTTAAGCTACGCTCGGATCATGTTGATAACCTTCTCCTTAGGCAACGCTTCTTTCTTGGGAGGGTCCCGCCTGCCCTTCTGTCTGAGATCCCTGACCAGATGATTCAACTTCCCAGATTTCAAAGCTAACTCCAATTGCTTCCTGAGCTGATAACAATGATTTTTGTAGTGCCCTTTTTCTCCATGGTAGTCACAGTACTTGTCTTGGTTTTCCTTCCTTGGTGGATCACGCGTCGGTTTGGGAGGAGGTAAGCGCAGCTGGTGTTCAGTGGCCAAGATCTCTTTCGGAGGCTTGACAAGCGAATCCAAGGTGAGGCGAAGAACATTGCGGCTCTGGTGATCACCTCGAGAGGGCAAGTAGGGTGCTGGCCTATCTCTGTGACGGTAGGAGTTACCATGGTCCCTGTTGGAATACCCATGACGTCCTTCACTTATCTTTTCACCACTATAGTATCCACGGGAGATCCGTTCATCTTTCCGCAAGGAGCCTGTTAGCCCCCTTTTAGACAAGTCATGACCCTCACCTCTGGGAAATTCCGTGCTGGCGAAGGCCTCCTCCGATCGAACAAAACCATCCACCCGAATCATCATCTCATCCACGGTCTTCGGCACCTTATCGGCGAACCGCTTAGCCAATTCAGGTCATTTGCATCCACTCATGAATGAAGAGATCCTCATGATCTCCGGAATACCCTATATGAATCCCGTTTCTATGGTCCACCTTTCTTTGAACTCCGGCAGTGTCTCGTTGGCCTTCCTTACAATCTTAGTTATCTCCGTCGGATCCTTGAGACAGGCCTTGTGCAGGGAGAAGCGAGTTTTGAACTGGTCTCTGAGGTCGGCCCATTCTTCTATGCTTCCTAGTGAGAGACGATCAAACCAACCCCGTGCTTTTCCGTCCAACATTTGCTGAAAACATGCGACACCATACGGGCATCGGCCATTCGCCTTGACCCGCAGCTCCGGTGAATCTATTGAGATGGTCTTGAGGGTCCGTGGATCCATCGTACAACTTGATATGGGTCGGCATCTTGTGTTCAAGTGCTGAGAACTCAATCAACCGTCGGGTAAAGGGAGACTTTGTAATCTCCTTGAAAGGTTTTCCTAGATCGTCATCTTTATCTTGCTTCCAGTAACGATCTCCTTCTTCTTGCTTGCAGTGTCATTCTTCTATGGAGTTACCTCATCGGTAAAATCTAACCGTATCGGACAAACGGTATCCCTTCGGTTATGTTCTTTGATCATGGACTTGTGTGTGAAAATGATACTTTTTACCAATTACTGTATCCGTATTTATATTGTAGGTTGTCACTATCTGGTCGTTACCCATGTCGCTATCTCTGACACTGTCGCTGCCATTAGGGCTGACACTGTCTCTGACTCTGCGCCTGACACTGTCCCTGATACTGTGTCTGACATCCAGGAGAATGAGACGAATTGCTCCCAGGCTAAATGCCAAACGTACTGTCAAGTCAACGATCCTTTTGGATCTGACCTCCTTCGGTATGCTAATCTTTCGGATCTGATCCCTTTGGTTTAGCCATTCGGCCATATACGTCATCAGCACACGGCTCCTTTTACTTCTCACACAGAAAATAAAGATGGTTTGACCAATATGCCCCCCATGATCTTTTTGGGGATTTTTTAAAGTACCTAATAAGCATTATATTTATTTTTTTTGCAAAGTAAACATTTCATGTACTTAGATGCTGAATAGACTCCGCAAACGAGAATGGATTCTTGACAGTTCCAGAATCCACAATTATTGGACTCTTAATTGTATTGGGTGATGGAGAAAATAAAGTGTGGCACTGGCAACAGTAATGCGCATGTTTATCGCGACAAGAGTAATGGAGTCTATAATATCATTTCCCTTCCCCTATATAAAGTAGTATTATGTTTTTTTTAATAATCTATACGGTACTAGAAGTCTAGAACTACTTTACTTTCTATTTTTGTCAAAAACATATATAAAGTTATTTGAATAAACCTTTATGTTAACGTTGAAACAACCAAATATATACTAATTGGGTAGTTTAACCCGTTCAAAAAAATGGATAGTTTAACGATTACAACGGTTACGGTGTTTGGCACTCGTTATCACAAATCTTTGAAAAGTACTTGACGAGACATGTTTTGTAATTTACTGAAATTAAAATAAGTCTATAGACTATAGCATACTAATTATTCAATCTTTTACAATCGAGGACTCAATCTAACACTTTAATCATCACACGATTTTTGTAATAATCACAAGACAATTTTAACTCACAAATTTCAAATCATAACAGTATACACAAATGATTTATTCATCACACAATAATACAAGTGTAACATGAAAACATACCGACAATTAAGTACACAAAATCCCTATATAATAAAAAGAAGCAGCTTGTGGATCAAATGTAGGGAAACGGTTACACTTTTATTAATAAAATCTAAATTACAATAAATAAAATTAACAGTAAATAAATAACAGAAAATTAAATACAAACAGAATGTAAGCAGATAAACGATAATTAAATAAAATAATAAAATAGTCAAAAGACTTACTTGATTACCAACAGAGATCAACAAAGAAGCACTAAAAGCCGAGGCACGTGTTTGACACGCTTCTCTTAAAACAGATTCACCGTCTGTTTCCCAGGGTACAACAGCCAAAACAGTAAGTTGTACTGTCGGACTTAACTAAACTGCCTGGAATTTCATCTTAAGAGATGCGTATTCCATATGTTGGAAATCAATAATAACTATTGATTTGATGTATGAAAAACTTGTGGAATTAGGGCCTCTATTTATACACAATAGACTCCCTCTAAGTTTACTCATCCCACCGATGTGGGATTGAAAATAAACCATTTTTCCTCTTTAGGCATGGTACCGAATGCCTAACTTTGAGACCCGATATCTCATTCACATCAACTCTATTTTGGACACATAAAGGCTTATTGCGAAACTCTCTTCGAGGAGAACGCGAACCTACAAACTATTATTCATATATGTGACACATACATATAGATAATTGTGTCCAAAGTTGGTCAAAAGTCACTTTTGCCAACCAATTTTCCAACAATCCCCCACATGAATGGAGATCGGTCGTAATACACAAAAATTACGATGAAATTCCAATAGTTGAATCTTGCAAAGGATAGGTAGGTTTGACCCTTTGAACCTTCCCTTGTGAGATGCACTTAGTCTCCTAGATCTGAGTAGACGCGATGTCCTTGAACTCAGCCTCTGTTTACGTAGACGACATTACACTTCACACAAGACTCTCCCTGACATTGTCAAGTCCTCATAGTCGTGTTCGTTATGGTCATGAACACTAGCCTGGTTCTGCAAGAGTTCTTAGGATTTGCGCCCCCACAATTCCCTTCGAAGCGACCCCACTTCTCTCTCACATAGGTGATTTCATCTTGAATCATTAAAAACATATGTTTTGTGATTTCATCTTGAACCATTATGCTTCGTGTTTTCATCCTGAATCATTAAAGCCATATGTTTAACCTCTCAACAAGTCACAATTGTTATAGGAATGGACTAGGAAGTTACAACATTTAGTAACTCCCCCACATTGACGTGACTTCCCCCACATTTCTATGATTAGGTTGTCCTATTGAACCCAGATCTTGGGATCTCCAGTCAACTGGGTTAGGTTTTCCTTCATAGAAACTCATTCCTTCAAGGGCTTTAGTCCCATTCCTTTAGACGACTTACTAACTAACTCTCTGCTTAAGCCTTTCGTAAGCGGATCCGCAATGTTACCAATTGACTTTACGTAGTCAATCGTGATAACTCTAGTTGAGAGTAGTTGTCGCACCAATCAACGTCTATGATGGATATGCCTCGACTTACCTTTTTACATTGTGATATGAGCTCTGTCAATTTCCAATTGACTATCACACTTTATATAGATGGTCGTTACCGGTTTACGCCATCTTGGTATGTCCTCTATGAATTAACGTAGATATCCGCATATTCTATAAATTTATCTCAAATGATAAATTCAAATTCCATCATAGATTTAGCTATAAAAGTCTATTGAAATACTTTCAAGATTTCCAAGACATAGCTTCCCACGTAGAGTCAACACATCCGCTCTAGTGGATCTAGATTCTTTTATGTAAGAATCCATATTTGCATTACTCTATCATTAGATAGCAGTTGGATATCTTCCAAAATGCAATATCATAAGTATCATAGTACTCGTGTAATTCTATTCAAATGGTCATCACTTGAATTATTGGTATATTTATGTAACCTGATTATAACTTCTAAATTAGGTCTCACATACGTCATTAGACACATAAGATGCCCAATATTCTTTGAGTATTCAAAATGGGCAACACCTCTACCTCTATTTTAAATAGATTTAAAAAGATGTCGTTGGAGTTCTAGCTAGGCCGGAATCCCCCACATTGAACCTCTTAAGAATATTGTCCTTATAATGTTTTTGACTTCAAAACAAATCCATTTGGTTTCATATGATCTTAGTTCCAAAAACCATATCGAACAACCAATGTAGTTCATGTCAAATATTGACTCCAACATTTCATTAGTGGATTTGTTTACCTTGTTATCACTTCCGGTGATAAGTATACCATCCATGTATAAACACACGATTACATATAAACCAGTGATATATTTTTTTTCCCACATACATCCATTAATTTTGAATCCACGTTCTGACATGACGTGGTAAAAATTTAGATGTCATTATTTGGGAGCTTGCTTTAAGCCATATAATGACTTAACAAGCTTACAAACTTTGTTCTCTTGTCCATGAGCCATAAAACCCTCAGGTTGGTTCATGTAGATTTCTTCTTCTAAATCTCCGTTTAGAAATGCCGTTTTCACATCCATTTGGTGAACTTCCAAATTCTTAAAGCGGCAATAGCAAGTATCATCCTAATCGAGGTTATTCGCATAACAGGTGAATATGTATCAAAGTAATCAAGACATTCTCGTTGTCTAAATCCTTTGATTACTAATCTTGCCTTATACTTGTCAATGGTGCCATCGGCTTTCATCTTCTTGTTGAAGATCCATTTATAGCCTAGTGGTTTACAACCATGAGGTAAATCCACGAGCTGCCAAGTATGATTTTGTAAAATAGAATCTATTTCACTTTTAAAGGCTTCTTTCCATTGAGGCCCTTCTGAGGAAGTAACCGCCTCTTGGTATGAATTAGGTTCGTTTTCAACCATAAAAGAAACAAAATTGGGTCCAAACGATTTCTCGGTTCTTGCCCTTTTGCTTCTTCTAGGTTCAACCTCTTCTTCCTCAGTTTGATCTTGTCTCTCATCTTGGAGATCATTATCAGCTCTTGTTGTCTCTTATCAGAACAACATTATCATCTTGATGCCTCTCATCATGAAGAACATCATCATTTAATTGCCTCTCATCCTGGACAACTGTATCATCTAGTCTAGATGAACATCCATTTTTCTCGGATAAATAAGGAAACACAATTTCAAATAATGAAAGTTTTCCTTGATTCCATTATCGTATCTTTGTATATATTCAGATTTTCTGAATCATATCAAAATAAATGATAAGCACTACTGTAATGAGCATATCACAAAATATACAATCCACAGTTTTAGGTCCAATATTTTGATCCTTGGGTGCCGGGACAGATAGACACCCCCACATTCGTAAGTACTTATAGGATGGTTTTCTTCCCATCCATAGTTCATAGAACTATCTTCTTTTCCTTACAGGGGATCTTATCTAAAAGATAAGTAGCCAATAAAACCGCTTTCCCCCACATGCCATGGCTTAAACCATGACTTTAACAACATGGCATAACCATATCTTTAAGGCACAGTTCATTTCTATCAACAATTTTGTTGTGGTGTATAAGGAGCAATAAATTTATGTCTTATTCCATGTTTAGCACATACATGAAATGAAGACACATATTTACCTCCAATATCACTTCGAACCGCCTTGTTTTCGGTAATAAGTTGATTCTCAACTTATTTGTATAGATCAATCTTGTCTATATTCTTACTCTCAAGTAAGTAAAAGTCGCAATATTTTGTACTACCATCAACAACTACGATGATGTACCTAATTGCTACCTTTGCAGATATCTATTCCAAATCACATAAAACTATGTGAATCAAGGGTTCGGTTAATTTTTTTTGGTCAACCGAGTGAAAAGACAATCTTGTCAATTTCGCTTCAACATAAGTTTTATTTTTTTAATCCGTGTTCGTTTATTTAATTAAACAACGTATTGAGTTAAAATTAACATGTCCGAGTTGGCCATGCTATACATTCAAAGGATCAAATAAGCTGAATTCATACTCATTTTTATTAAAACAAAAAAAATTCAGCTTAAACATTTAATGAAAGGCATAACCCGTACTGACCAAAATTTTATTCAATGTTAACTCAATTTTATTTGATTAAAATAAAAATAAAGCCAAATTTATTAAGCAACCATCCAGATACAAGATTCCTACGAATCTCTGGCACATACAACATGTTGGTTCACTTAAGCTCTTTTCCACATGTGAATTTCAATATCACATTTCTTTTCCCTTGCTATTAGCAGTTATAGAGTTGCCCATAGATTGCATCTCTCCATTTCCTGCTACTTTGAAAGAGTTAACCAAACTCTTATCATCATACTCATGACATGATGCCCAAGTGTTAATCCACCATTTTCTAATGTCGGATCCCGCCTTGGCAACAATTTTCATTTCATTCAGGCCATTTAACCCATAGTTATGGCACATAAAATCTGAATGCTTTAAAGTATCTACCGTACACATAACTCGAGTATCATTCTCCCTTTCATCAAGTTCGGGAGCAGATTTTTTAGATGTCACTCATGACATTCCGAACATTCTGTTAATATTCCATTATTAGTGTAACACTAAATTTGGAATAATTAACAACTTGCTATATCAAAAAGTGTTTCTTAACAAACACGATAACATCAAATTTTGTTTAAAACACTACTGTTTTGTAAGATCCATTATACAAAACCGCTTTTAAACAAGTCTTTCGATTAAACAATTAAACAATATCGCATATTACATAATGTTTTGTAACAAAAACAAATTTGTAATATGATTTTGTTAATCATCCTTAACAATATCTTAATAGATCTGCATCACATGGTATAATTCTACAATGAAACTCGACAAGGTTTCAAAATAGATTTACTCTTTCAAAGAAACTCAACAAGGTTTCTATAGATCTACTTTCAAATGCATAAAGTGTCAAGAACTATATTTAGTTTATAATTAAACTCAACCTGGTTTAAATAAGCTAAACAAGTCAAAGAAACTTTTCCACAAAATATGATAACAGCTTCTATTATCAGATTTTGTTTCAAACAAACTCATCTTTGTTTCAATAAACACGTTCTAGTAATCTAATAAAATAACAACTTGTATTTTATGAGATTTGTTTCAATGAAACTCCACTTGGTTTCAATGAATCTGATTTCATCGTGATATTTAACCATGTTAGTAACTGGCGCACCAATTACATTCGCAAGATTCACTAGGGTCACAAATTATGTTACCATCAGTTAACTTGTGAATATATAAACACTAAAACAGTTAAAAAAACTGTTAAAACAATATGGTATCTAATAAACTCGACATGGTTTATGTAAACTTGTACCATATATGATTCCGAGAAACACAAGCTTGGTTTCAATATCCAGATTTAAACAATAACATATGCAATAAATCAGTTTGAAAAGAAACTCATCATGGTTTCAATATAAACTGATTCAATAAACTGTTTTAAAAATCGTTTATAAATCTGTTATACGAAATCTGTTAATTAAAATTCTGTTTAGTTATAAAACTGATTTTCAAAGAAACTTAATCTTGGTTTCAGCAGAAAAACAGTTTGTATAAAATCTGTTAATTATATAAGTCAGATTTTAATAAAAGTGTTTTAATTCTGTTACACAGAATCTGTTTTAAGACTGTAGGGAAACGGTTACACTTTTATTAATAAAATCTAAATTACAATAAATAAAATTAACAGTAAATAAATAACAGAAAATTAAATACAAACAGAATGTAAGCAGATAAACGATAATTAAATAAAATAATAAAATAGTCAAAAGACTTACTTGATTACCAACAGAGATCAACAAAGAAGCACTAAAAGCCGAGGCACGTGTTTGACACGCTTCTCTTAAAACAGATTCACCGTCTGTTTCCCAGGGTACAACAGCCAAAACAGTAAGTTGTACTGTCGGACTTAACTAAACTGCCTGGAATTTCATCTTAAGAGATGCGTATTCCATATGTTGGAAATCAATAATAACTATTGATTTGATGTATGAAAAACTTGTGGAATTAGGGCCTCTATTTATACACAATAGACTCCCTCTAAGTTTACTCATCCCACCGATGTGGGATTGAAAATAAACCATTTTTCCTCTTTAGGCATGGTACCGAATGCCTAACTTTGAGACCCGATATCTCATTCACATCAACTCTATTTTGGACACATAAAGGCTTATTGCGAAACTCTCTTCGAGGAGAACGCGAACCTACAAACTATTATTCATATATGTGACACATACATATAGATAATTGTGTCCAAAGTTGGTCAAAAGTCACTTTTGCCAACCAATTTTCCAACATCAAATATGTCGTACAAATATGGGTAATTATTTGTCCCGTGCCGACGAGCCTACCACCACCGACGTGCAGGATCACTAGTAGCAAAGGAAAATACATGAGCCTAAGACGCGATAGACCGCCTTTAATTTATTGCCACCCTTTGAGATATAAGCTGGTGGTGGATATGACTTCGTCATATGTAGAAATTTACTTATTGGTGAATCAAAATAGTAAAATCTTTGTGGTTTTGGAGCATGGTGTGTTGGAAATTATGATCCCATTAATCTTTGTTAGGTTTAGTATGAAGAATAAAGCCATAAACTTCCTGTGTTAGGCTGCAAGTCGACACACCAGATAAGAAGAAACATGATAGTTAGGAAGTTAGTTAGTGGCAGTTAGAAAAGTTAGTTATAGGTAGTTATACATGAAGGGAAACAATGGTTGAAACAACACACCCCTTCATATGTGTCGTTTAGTTAGTACAGTATATATATGAGTATGTATTGTACATTAGAAGTTAACCCATTCGATTTATATATCAAATTTTATAAGGGGTTCAACCCAATTTTTCTTGTTTTTCCTTATTGATTCTTGAATAATGATGTTGCATGATGTTTGTTTGATCATTCGATCTTAGAGGCACAAGACCTGTAGAACATGGTGGACTGAAGGTGGAGATCGTGGTGGTTTGAACATGATTGTGTGTGGTAATGGAGATGAGGTAGTGGTAGACAAAGGATTGGTGATTGTGAACATAAGACTAGTGAATACCACGAAATAAAACATGAAAGAATTAATTATAGGACGGCCAAGTAATTTTCCATGTAAAATACCAATTGTTCAAAATAGCCGCAAATGTTGTAAACGCGGATGAATGGATGATTTTCATCCGCGTTACAATGCGGTTTGAAACGTACATACATTCATTTGGCATCAATGTTGGTACCGTGTGACCGTCACCAACTTTCAAGGATGGACATACATGGATGCCGGGTGTGACACGGGCCACACCCGATTTAGGTAGCGAAGTGTAATATTTGTTCAAAAAATATAATTTTTTGGTATGTGCAACCCCCGATATTTGTGTTATTATTCTTTATGGTGCAACTTTACCTTAGCTGACAAATTATTTATTGTGCGAATTTTAGTATTTATAAAATGAAAAAATTGTGCAACACCTTCTCAAAAATCCTAGGTCTGTTCATGCCAACTTGCAAACTTTCATGTTGCAACTTATAAGTACTTAAATGAATTGCTTACAAAAAGTGTACATCTTATTCGATCTGGTTCAAACGCACGTACTTTATAATTTTCAAATACAAGCTTACAACTTTACTAGAAGAGTACTTCATAATTTTCAAAGTAAAAGTAAAAACATATTACAACATGACCACACTTTTGATCACCTGGAAAACATCTTATGCATAGCATCATAAACCATATACCTAAGTTCATTCAAGAAACGGAAATATGCAATCCTCCATGACCTGCTCACTATCAGAGGAGCCAAAATGACCCAAAAACCAGCAATGAACCCAGACACAACGCTAATAATCAATCCCCAATCCACTCCAAGTGACCCATCGTCTTCTTCATGATCTGTATGAGGTGTTTCAACTCTTGAACAAGGTTCACTGAGGGGATCACCACAAAGTTTGTTGCCAACAAAGCACGACTCATTTAAGCTCTGAAGTTGAGTACTTGATGGGATTCTTCCCGTCAAATTGTTCTTTCAAGTCTCCAATCTTCTCCGGGATCCTTCCAGTCAAATGATTCCTCGATAAATTCAACGATTTTAACTTGATGAGGGTTGTTAGCTCACTTGGAATGTGGCCAACAAGGTCGTTATTTGAAAGGTCTAACAACCTCACCAGATTAAGAATATTGTTGTATATGTACTCGTGTCCCTTCATCACCAATGGAACGCTAAAGAAAACGATTTTGTTTGTAACAATACTAAATTGATAATCTGTGTTAGTTTCTTTCCCAGAAAAGACGCTAAAGTTGTTGAAACATTTTGGAATATTGCCCATCAGCTTGTTATTGGCAAGATCCAATATTTGAATATGTGTAAGATAACAAACCTCGTGAGGAATCTTTCCAACAAACTTGTTGGATCTAAGGTTGAGAAGTACCAAAGAAGAAAGTTTTGTCCCAACCCAAGATGGAATGCTTCCAGCAAGTTCATTTCCACTAAGTTCAAGGATCTCTAATTGGGTCAGGTTCATTAAAGAAGTAGGTAATTTCCCTTCTAGCTTGTTCCCGCGCATGTTCAATGATTTTATGTTACGTGCATGACCCAATGTTCTAGGAATCCCACCAGAAAAATTATTATTTTCCAAGTTTAAGTATGACAAACTCTGCCACTTTTCCCAGCACTCAGGAATGACACCCGCCAAACTGTTATTTCCTAAATTAAGCTTATTTGTCGCTTTCACACCATCCGAACACAATAAATGATGTACTGATCCAACAAATAAATTATCTGATAGATCCAAAACATCTCGAATTGAACCATTTAAGATATCAGGTAATTTCCCTCCAAACCTATTAGAACTTAAGTCGAGTGAGATACGTGCAGGGATACCCGACAGATTTAACGTACCTTGCATCTGATTTTTTGACATATCTAAATACTCTAGATTGGGGAATGATCTCCAAAACGACTCAGGCACGGGAAAAGAAATGTTTGTGTTGCTTATGTACAAATCTATTAAATCCCTCTGCGATGTAAGCCAAGATGGAAATTGAGGCCCTAAACTCCAAGAGTTCAAATATAATGTCTCCAACTGGAAAGGGGGAATCCAGTTTGCAAGGCGCGGTCTTAGGATTAAGTTGTTTTCTCCTCCCTCTAGAACTTTCAAGCGCACTAGTTTGACAAAGTGGGTTTCTGTTACGGCACCTGTCAAAAAATTGGAAGAAAATACTAATACTTCCAACTTTGAAAGTTGACCAAGGCTATTAGGAAGGCTGCCATTAAATTGGTTATATGAAAGATCCAACCTTTTCAACAATGGCAATCGTCCAATTGAGTCAGGAAGACTGCCAATAAATTGGTTAGATGAAAGATCTAACCTTTTCATCAATGACAATCGTCCAATCGAGCCAGGAAGACTGCCATTTAGTTGGTTATCTGAGAGAAATAAAACCTCCAACAATGATAATAGTCCAATTGAGAATGGGATAGGATCAGAAATTTGATTCTCAGATAGATCTAAGGTCCTGAGAAAAGATAAGCCCCCTATGGAATCTGGAATTGTACCAGAAAGTCCAGAGCTGGATATGGATAATGACTCCAAACGAGGTGATTTGCATTCAAGAAAACTTTCAAGAAGAGATGTTAAACTAATGTTTTGAAAATTGTTTGGCCAAATCAATATCTCTCAAATTACAAAGGTTACCCAATGATTTAGGTATTATGTTGGTGAGCTGATTATGTGACAGGTCAAGGCTAAGAAGGGAAGTCAAGTTGTGAAGGGAAACAAGAGTTGTACTCGATAAATCATAAAAACTAATATCTAACGAAATTAGATTGCTACCAATGCCACTAGCCAACTCTTTTAATACTAACGAAGAATTCATGAAAGTGTTCCTAGAGACGTGAAGCCACTTAAGAGAAGTCAAGTTACAGAAACTATGAGCACTACTACTAGGAATAAGGCCATTAAAATAACAGTCACTTAAATCCAAGGAAACAAGACTAGTTATACTAAATATCCATTGTGGCACAAGACTATTAGTAAATTGGTTTCCAGAAAGATCAAGCAACAGAAGGGATGTGATTTTAAGAGTAGGAATATGGGGATGTGCATCCAAGAGATAACTGTTTTTAAGATGTACTTCGGTTAAAGAAGGGAGGGTGTTGATCACCTGAAGCCAGTCCATTGCTTTGCTGAGGTCTATGTTACTCATATCCAGGTGACGCAACAAACGGAGATTTGACAACCACTCCATATTCATCACCCTTGTGCTTTCACCCCGCCAATCTTGAAAACTTCCTAGACAAAGGGTGTGCAGCTGTGAAAGATTCCCTAATTGAGGAGGGATTATTCCACTAAAATTGGAACTCGAGAGGTTAAGATACCTCAAGTTTCCAAGAGAACCAATGAATTCAGGAACATAGCTCAAGTCCAAATACTTGAGTTGCCTCAGGTCTAACAAGGATGGACTTAAATCCCCCTTCAACTGTTGCTTTGAGGCTTCTTTTTGTTCTTTTTGTGTGTCAAAATATTCAGGTCTATCAATTGCATGAAGATGAATCTCATGAACATGACCAGTCATGTCATCACAAACAATCCCCGCCCATTTGCAGCAATCGTTCATCTCATCAACCCAAGAAGAAAGCCGGTCGCCTTCATTAATGAGATGGTGTTTGAACTGGAGAAGTGCTTGCCTCTCCTCTTTGATGCATAATACATCATCAGAGTTTTGATTAGATAAGCATGAATGAAACAAGGCCACAACAACAAGTAAGCACAAGTAGCATGAAGAGAAATGAGAAAATGAAAGAGCACTCATACTGGTTGATCACAAAGAGAATAACACTCACTCGTTTTTTGGTTTACAATAATGCGACATACGCGGGAGTTCCATTTAAACTCAAATTTTTACGAATGACGGGTTGCATTCAGTTCCATGTAACGATTGGGTCCAAATTTGGAAAATGGAACATATTGAAAATAAGTAGCATGGTCCCTAACTTAACTTTCAGTGACAATTTACAAACTAATTTATATGGACACAAGTAGGATAGTTTTGTCAACGAATGAGTAACATCGTACATTTATTTCCAGCTCTTTTTTTCTTCTTTGTATGAAAATTCTCATACAAAGTAAACTAAAAAAACAAAATATCTTTGAACTTGTAAGTTGAAAATTCGTCATTGTTGACCACAGAAAGAGATCCAACAATCCAAAAAAAATCGTCATTGTTGACCTTTTACCATAAAAATGATTGACTCATGAATAAGGGTTGGATCATAAACAGGTTCAACATATCATCTCTGACCACCGAAACAGATCCAACCCTCATGTGATGTTTATGTTTTGGGGTTATGGATTTAATTGATATTAGGGTTTGATTGATGAAAGCTAGTAGGAATTAGGTGTCATGGTTAGGGTTTGAACTAGAAATTAAAACGGGTGTTTACATGTACGATACAAACTGTAATGCACAAATTATGGTGCATGCATCAAAGGATGTTTTGATGTTAGTGTTACAGCACTAGGTGCCATGACAAGGGTAAATTACTCATTCAGGGCCCACGGGTGCCACATCACTGTAACAAACCTCCACAACTAACACATTTCACTCACAACTAACCTCAACTTACTCATTTGGGCCCATCACTTATAAAAACATTACATATTAAAAAAAAAAAAAAAAAAAAAAAAAAAAAAAAAAAACCGACATAGGTACACTTTGAAGCCTCGCCGTGCGGACGACGAAGCCATCCATGACGAGGCATGGCGAAGACACGCGGTGTCATGGCGAGGCACGACGAAGTGCCACCTAGGCACGGCGAGGCACGACGAAGTGCCATCCATTGGGAGGGGGGGGGTTGGAATTAAACCAGAACCTATTTCACAAAATAATGTTGCTGCTAGCCTTAAATTCTATAAATAAATTGATTAAAAATAACTAGTAAATCAACCTAAACTGACATTGAAAGTTGAAATGAAATGACGAATTAATTGCAGAAATGGGATATTAACAACTAACTTATGTAAAGAAGCAACCTGAAAATCGTCACCAGTTTGTTTCTTTCTTTACCCAAAGATCCGGGTCGGGTCTCAAAACTATCTGTTCGTCATTGAGGGAGTATCCTTTTGAATTTTCTTTATCTGATTACACTATTCTTCTTATATACTAAAAAGCGTACACTTTTGTATGCAAAGCAAGCATTAATTGCAAACTTTCCCAACTTGGCAAAAATAGTCTCTGAGGTTCAAGTGGCGCTGCAAAATAAGTCCTGCATCATTAATTGCAATCTATAGCAATCTGGCAAAAATAGTCCCTAAGGTTTAAGCGACGTTGCAAGGTAAGTCATGTAGAATTAATTGCTAACTATAGCAACCTGGCAAAATTAGTCCCTAAAGTTTAAGTGTCGCTACAAAGTAAGTCCTTTGAAGTTAATCCTTGCATCGCGCGAGTTTCCACACTCGTTATAATACTAATATAATGTGGATTTGATAAAGTAATCCAACTGTTTGAGATTTATTAGTTTGAGATTTGATATAATAGTTTATTGGTCGATCGTCTTCGCTGCCACACTCATACACGTCCATACATCTTTTATATTCTCTGTTGATTTCATTCTAAAGTCAAGAATGGTGGCTGATGGTACTTGTATTTTTCTATTTATTGACCATTGCAACTTGCAATGTCATGGACGAGTTATTTTGTACTTTGGTGTTTATTAAGGGGCAAATGATCAACATTCATTTAGTTTGATCTGGGATTAATCTAATATTTAATATGTCAAGCTAAGTTCATTATTTTTTTTTGTCTTTCGTATTTATTCACTTTTTTTTTGTTTTTTTTAATTCACCGTTTTTTTTTCACGGGATGGAATGAAAACATGAATTATACGTATTAAAATTATAAAGATAGTCTAGAATTATGACTTCTTCATGTCTGATATACATGGAATGAAAACACATTATGGCTAAAATATAATACAAACCCTTTCATCACTTTTTGAAAGAAAAAAAAACCATAAACCATCATTGTGGAAGCCTTAAAGAGTATGTAATCTTGTAATATATATATTTTTTTTATCATATACATATTAACGTAAATTACAAATTAGTTTTGGAAATGCAATATACTTGATGTGATCAAATAAGTACTATATTCATACATCATATATCCTGTATATATTGCTCATAATCGGAATCGGAATCCTAACAACCATGATCCAGATAATATCGGTAGATACTAGATAGTCTTCACTAGATTACAGACCTGGCCCCGAGCAGCCTAAGTTTCGAAATGTCATGAACAGAAAGGTTACTAGTTGTCGAAATTAATATCTAGTAAGCGTGTTGGTGGTTTGAATTCGAATGTGGTGGAAGGTGTTTGAGAATGGTATGGATGTTAATCGATTTAAACAGATTATGTAAGTTGTACGCAAATTATTCAAACATAAACATATTCAAACATTAATCAATCAGAGATAAATGTTCCTACTCCCACCTATGTTTCTAAAGATATCCAAGGGAAAAAACATAAAAGGAGAAGCTTTTGATTGGTTTAATTACTCTCTTCAAGTTCGATGGGGCGATATCATATAATTTACTCAGTTTTAAAAAACCAGTCTGTGTTCTGATTCGGGCTGAAAATCGTCACCAGTTTGTTTCTTTCTTTACCCAAAGATCCGGTTCGGGTCTTAAAACTATTTGTTCGTCATTGAGGGAGTATCCTTTTTTATTTTCTTTATGTGATTATATTTTTCTATTTATGACCATTGCAAATTGCAATGTCATGGGCGAGTTATTTTGTACTTTGGTGTTTATTAAGGGGCAAATCATCATCATTAATTTAGTTTGATCTGGGATTAATCTAACATTTAATATGTCAAGCTAAGTTCATTTTTTTTTCTTTCGTATTCATTCACATTTTTTTTTGTTTATTTAATTCAACGTTTTTTTTTTTCACGGGATGGAATGAAAACATGAATTATACGTATTAAAATTATAAAGATAGTCTAGAATTATGACTTCTTCATGTCTGATATACATGGAATGAAAACACATTATGGCTAAAATATAATACAAAACCTTTCATCATTTTTTGAAAAAAAAAAAAAAAAAAAAAAAAAAAAAACCATAAACAATCATTGTGGAAGCCTTAAAGAGTATGTAATCTTGTAATATTTTTTATTTTTATTTTTTAGGGCAAATGATATAAAAAAGTATTATACTTGACATCATTTGCTTTTGTGGGTAGCGAACAATTTTTTTTGCTTTTGTGGGTATTATACTTTCAAATTCATCCTTTTTAGGGTATTTTGCGAAATTTTTGGACATTTTTGCCCCTCTTAGGTAATAGAAACTTTTTTTCCCGAGGGGCAAAAATGTCACATAGTACCCTAAAAAGGATGAATTTGAAAGTATAATACCCACAAAAGCAAAAAAAATTGTTCGCTACCCACAAGAGTAAATGGTGGCAAGTATGATACTTTATTTTATTATTTGCCCTATTTTTTATCATATACATATTAACGTAAATTACAAATTAGTTTTGGAAATGCAATATACTTGATGTGATCAAATAAGTACTACATTCATACATCATATATCCTGTATATATTGCTCATAATCGGAATCGGAATCCTAACAACCATGATCCACATAATATTGGCAGATAATAGATAGTCTTCACTAGAATACAGACCTGGCCCCGAGCAGCCTAAGTTTCTAAATGCCATGAACAGAAAGGTTACTAGTTGTCAAAATTAATATCTAGTAAGCGTGTTGGTGGTTTGAAGTCGAATGTGGTGGAAGGAGTTTGAGAATGGTATGGATGTTAATCGGTTTAAACAGATTATGTAAGTTGTACGCAAATTATTCAAACATAAACATATTCAAACATTAATCAATCAGAGATAAATGTTCCTACTCCCACCTATGTTTCTAAAGATATCCAATGGAAAAAACATAAAAGGAGAAGCTTTTGATTGGTTTAATTACTCTCTTCAAGTTCGATGGGGCGATATCATATAATTTACTCAGTTTTAAAAAACCAGTCTGTGTTCTGATTCGGGCTGAACAAATGACAGTTTGGCCCAAAAATGTGCTTTTTTAAGGCGTACTTATTTCAGTAGCCCATGGAGTCTCTATAGTCCAACTAATGTCTGTGTATGCAAAATACTTATGTATATCTAGTATAGTCAATATGGGTCGAATTATATAGGCTGCATAGGTCAAGGTTTGGGCCAAAAGGCAACCAAACCAAACAACCTTTTATGTGTCAGCTATGTTTGTTTACAGTTATGGTAGTTATATAGCAGTTAGGGTAGTTAAGACACAGTTAGTGTCCAAACGACACAATGGTTCATTATAATTGTCATGTCGTTTACTTAGTATATACAGGATTAGAATGGAGTCTGTAACAATCATCCAACATTCATATCAATCAAAGTATTTTGTTTACTATATTGATATCCAACACAGTTTTATTCACACTTCATCATGGTAAATTAAAAATATGCTATGACTAAGAATTGGTTACATTATCAACCTGTGAACCCATACCAACATTGGTATCCGAGCCAAGGTTCTTAAACCTGGAGAAAGCCAATTCAAAGGCATGGGCAGACTGGGCTTACTAGGAAGTACTTGCAGAGAGAAACTCCACAGAGATTGTTGCCATGGAACAATCAAAAGAGAAAACTATCCCTTGAAGGCAAGGAGATGTTAAAGCAGAAGGTGAAAGAAATTGAAGCTTTCAATGCTTCAAAATTATCTGCAAAGGTCAGATACCATGGAGAAGGAAGCACAAGTACTTCAAAGGAGAAAAGGGCAAGATGTTATAAATGTAAGATTCGTGGCCATGCATTTTGGAAATGCCCAAACAAGAGAAGCAAAGCCAGGATTGAAGATCAAGGCAAAATGGTGAAACCCTCAGTCAAGAAGATTGAAGAAAAGTTGAAGTACCCTGAAACAGTGCATGTAATCACTGATTACATGGTAGAAGGAACATATTCTGGAAATTGGGACAACATATGGTATACATATGGTATGTAAGCAGTGCTTATAAACAACATATGTGTCCAACAAGGCCTTTGTTCAAAAGAATGATGAATAGGTTTAGAATGGAAGGGACTGATAGAAGAGAGAATAAGTTTATTCTCTCTTATGGGGTTGGTGAAGCAATTGTGGAAACAAAAGATGGAAACTTGGTGATACCCTGTGTACTTTACACACCAGAAACAACTTTAAATGTACTAAGCACTCATCAATTGGAGGATCAACGGTACATTGTGATATATGGTCACAACAAATGCAGTTTGCATTACATGTTTGATGATAGAAGGGCTACAGAAGAAGCACAAAAAGAAAGCACCATAGGAGATTAGGAGATGATGGATCAGGAAGTATAATCTCAAGGCACAATAAATTCCTTGATGATTACTTTGAATCAGTAGATCCAAAGGAAGAATGCCTACTAGTTAAAGGAATTGAAGATCTCAAGTGGGACAAAGATGATGTACAAGATTATCTAGATGATGAATACCTAAGTTTGAATGGGACTTTATATGCCATGAAGGTGAACTCATTCCCTAGGTTTATATCCTTTTTGAATTTAATCAAGAAAGACAATTTGGTATACAAAAACTGGGAGATACTCAGTAAGAAATTTTTGGACATGATAAAATGGTTCTATGTGGTTTACTTGAACCAAGATGTGTTGGAGGAAATGCCACCAATCATTGGAGTGGTAAAAGTTGATCTGCTAGGTTTGTATAAAATGGTAGATAGCCTAGGTGGTTATCTAAATGTCACTTTTGGTGACAAATGGAAGAAGGTTGCCCTATTACTTGGACTGACAGAAGAAGATGAGGAAGCAGTGAAGAATTGTTACAAGGAGTACATAGGAATGGTGCAAGTTTACTTTGAGACAACAGAGAGATCCCTGCATGGAAAAGAGCCTGAAGATGAAGTGGTTGGGAATGACATTGGTTATGCCAAGGGAAAATGTCCACAAGGCTATGAAGGGACAAATGTTGAAGTAGGAAATTCACCGGAAGAAACTGAGAAGAGGATAAGCGAGACTACTCAATTTGGTGTTAGTTTGGAAGGCAACATGGAAGAGACTGCAAATAACGAAGAAAGTGGAAGCACATCAAGCAGTAATGACTTCATTGTCATTACTTAACAGGAGAAGATGTCAGCATACAGACATTAGGGAGGAGATATAGTCCAATTAATGTCTGTGTATGCAAAATAATTATGTATATCTAGTATAGTCAGTCAATATGGATCGAATTATATAGGCTGCATAGGTCAAGGTTTGGGCCAAAAGGCAACCAAACCAAACAACCTTTTATGTGTCAGTTATGTTTGTTTACAGTTATGGTAGTTATATGGCAGTTAGGGTAGTTAAGACACTTAGTGTCCAAACGACACAATGGTTCATTATAACTGTCATGTCGTTTACTTAGTATATATAGGATTAGAATGGAGTCTGTAAACAATCATCCAACATTCATATCAATCAAAGTATATTGTTTACTATATTGATATCCAACACAGTTTTATTCACACTTCGTCATGGTAAATTACAAACATGTTATGACTAGGAATTGGTTACATTATCAAACTGTGAACCCATACCAACAGTCTCATAGGAGTACTTGCAGCATTCCTTCTCTTTGCTCTTACCGCCTCTCAGACATACTTCACTATTTACCCCTATAAATAATTTCCTGGATCGCATCAGCTAGTTGTTTCATGCTACTAAGCCTTTTCCATTTTTTACTTGTCTACTCGTGTGCATTATGTTTTCTTATTTCACTGATGTAATAAAATATAAATTTAATAAATTTAGTTGGTGCTAATGGGATTGATCGTTATATCTATTTATCATAACTGATGTCTATTTTGAACATTTCTACATACGCATTTAGCAACCAAAATCGATATCCCATGTAAACTAATTATGTTATTGTAAATGTAATGATTTATATTTGTAAGAACACTTACATGTGGGATCATATGATTTACCTACATCTGACCGATCCATAAATGTATCAATCGCGACTCGCGATTAGTACCAAGATTCCATATATGCTTGCCCATAGTTACCAGATACGTTAAAGTACCTGCAATCAGTGTTTCTGATCGAATCGTACCAAATTGGTTACAGTAGCATTTCGGAAACGTTGTAGTAGTGATTTCTATCTTTAAAGTGATGCTTCAAATTGCTATTCAATTGCGTTCTAAACGCTTAAAGGAATTAGTGATTGTGTGGGCTGACTCAAAATGTCTAGTCATTCCCACCCATCCACAACCTAAACTAAACCATTTTGGCTAATACGAAAGTCTTTTAACGATAGAGTTTGACAAAAGGAAGTTTGTATCCAATAATACTTTAGAAAACTTATATCATTAATTATTATAGGCCATGAAAAACTTACACTTTTTTCAATTCTCTTCTTGATTTCAACAGAGGATAAGTTGGTAAATCATCAAAGTGTATGGAAAAACAAAATATGTCGCAATTAGCCACCAAATATAGAACTATAATATAGGAATTAAGTCATCTATCGAAAAATTGAAGGCACCATTTAGAAATTAAGGAGTCCATACAGTCTTTCATTGTATAAAGTAGTAAATCAACACAAAAACATGCAGGAAAATATGATTTTCAAGACAGATTCGTACAAAATCTCCAATGGATGCATGTGATACAAGGCAAACAAGATCATGACAAATAAGATCATAATAGAAGGAGATTCTCAGAATTACCAACCTCAAATTAGATGCCTTAAATGAAGTGTAGTATGACTAAACTCAAGGCATGGGTATCCACACATAGGACCAATAAAACTCACAAGGTGAGATTTGTGAGTTTCATAGCTAGTTCCGTAAATTTTTATGTTTCGGTCAATCTGTGAAAAACAAAGGTGAAAAAAGGTTTGTATAATGATCAAATCAATTGTTTTTAACTTTGAACATGAAGAAAATAACATGATTTATGTATCCTAAGAATATAATAGCTGAATAATATGGATCCTAATAATATGTTTTACTAATTAATAGTTGAAATATAAAAGTTAAAAGTTTGTTTTTACTAGTATACATGACGAATAAATAAGTAATAAGACTTTTTTGTTGTAGTTATGGTGTTTGATTTTTGGTCAACTGGATTCGGGGTTTAGTGTTCGAATGCACCAATATACAGTTATTCAACCATATTTCGATCGTTGTTTACCTCCCTATAAGCAAATGAAAAAACCGACGCTAGATTACTTAGATCTATGTTACCAGATATATTTTAGCTGTCCAAATACTACTAGAATCACCACTCACTCGCCAGAAGAAAAGAAAAAACATATATCTTCTACTCGATGCAAGATTTATAGAGCATTTAAAATTTAGATTATGTCTCATTAAATCTCAAGTTTAATACAAAGAGGTTATTCAATTGAAAAATTACATACCTCGGAATCTGCTACTATTTTAAATTAGAGAGATCTATTGCAGATGCTTTAAATTTGAGTTGACTGCTATGCAACTATGAGGACGAGTCTCAGATTGATGGTCAATGGCCTTGCATATCGAGCATCTCATCTAAATTCTTTAGTCTCTCCATTCCTTCGCTAATCAAGTAGCGAATCCTCTGCCTGTCATTGCAATCCCTGTTGTTCTCCATCTCTTGTCTAATTGTTTGCATTAATTCGCCTGAAAAATATTTCAGTCAAACTGTTAGAAGCCATGAAAGTATCTCATATAGATTAAAGGTTTGTTCAAAGTGATGTGGATTGATTATAACAGCTTAATTTTACAATAATCAATTTGCAGTATTTGACAAATTAAACTTATATCATGATTTTCCCATTTTAGTGACAAAAATCAGATTTTCAAAAGCATCTAAGGAGTTGTTGCTACAAGGATAAACTTTCGGAGTAATCGCTTTGAATACGCACATCTAAATACCCCTTGGATAACATTTTATAGAGTTATGAATGTACATATACGGAAAACAAACACGGTAAATGTAATTAGTTATTAAAATGTAAATCTACCTCGAATAACCAACTTATTAACATCTATTTATTTTGGTGTGAAAGTTTGCAATTTTGGTTTTGCAATCCTGCTGCAGCGCTGCTCAAGCACGTCTCTAAGCAGATGTGCCGATCATAACTAGGACTAAAAAAAGAATAGCAGGTTTTGATATATCTAACTGAATAAGCTGGAAACATCATACTGTGTCTACAACTAGTACACTGTCAAATTTCTTCTGATATTCTACATTCTTGTTTTGTGAACCATTTCTCTATGGTGTAAGCAGAAATGAAGATGCAGTTTGTCCCACTTATACGAAGAACAGAGAAATATAGTTATGTTAACTAGGTTGAATTTATAAATTCAAAGACAATACTTTCATTTCTAGCTTTTGACAAGTGGTGGGTATGTATATATTCTTATGTTTTTCAGTCTTTTGGTGAAGTTACATAAAATTGCAGTTAAAGTGTTTCTTTTGGCTAAAGAAAGTTCACCTTTACTGGGAGCAGGTGCTCGTTTAGCAACTCTTAAAGCTTGCCTATGTACAGCTTCAAGACTTGAGCGCTCAGAATGAAAGTCTGCAAATCAAAAGAGACAACCATAACTGACTCTCCCCTGAGGTCAATAATATCCCATTAGAATGTGATTTAGCCATACATTTACCAAATTATCATCAAGGCTACATAAGAGTGAGTTTTGAGCTGTATCCTGTAAAACATATAAATCCCGCAACTCAATAAGAGTGCAATTTCAAACCCAATTATTAAAACAAAATAATGTTGGTGTTAGCCCCAAATTCTATAAATAGATGGATTAAAAACAACTACTAGTAGTATATCATAATAATGAGTCAACCCTAAACTGACATTGAAAACAAACATACATAATAAGTTGAAATGAAATCACGAATTAATTGCATGGTTGTAAATATCGCTCAGCGGTACCTCGACGGTCAACCACCGCCAAGCGCCATATCGGTCTTGGCGGTGATATATCGGAGACCATAATTTACAAAGGAATTTATTTAAAAAAAAAAAATATTAGCAATATCATAACAAAATAAGTCAATAACAAAAAAAAAACTAAAAAGTTTAACATCCTTGAAAAATAAAAGCCGCAAGTCCATAAGTATTTATCAATTTATATAAAAAATAAAAAATAAATAAATAAATAAATAAAAATACGAGTTTGACCGATTTTTTACCTAGTTTGACCGATATTTGACCAATTTTGACCGATTTATCACCGATTTTGACCAAACAGATAAATTGACCGATAAGCGATATATCGTATCGGTCAACCGCCGATAAGCGATATATCACTGATATATCGGCCGCCAAGACCGATATTTACAACACTGATTAATTGAGAGATTATTAAAGAACCAACCTGAAGATCGTTCCCAGTTTGTTTCTTTCTCTACCCAAATATACGGGTCGGGTCTCAAAACTATCTGTTCATTTAATACAATCATAGATTATATTAGGCCGAAGCTCGTCTATTGGCTTAATTTCATAAATGGTTTATGAGGTCTGTCAGGTTTAACGGGTTTAGTCATTTTACCCATTTTTTTAATGGATCATGTCTCTGTGGTTGCGACCTATAACAGTTTTGGCAAATAATGTATATGTATATGTGTCATTAATTTCATATATACTCATAATACAATTATTCGGTGCATTATGTACAATGCTTTAAAGCATAATTTGAATAATATGAAATTCTCATGTTTTTGGAGGAGAGATATCAAATAACAAATTTATGCAACATAATTTCACCTCAAAAAAGTCAAATACAATTTTAATCTAAACATGTTTGGGATTTGTTTATGTCGTAACAATTTGAATTTAGAAAGAAACATTTTAAATAATGTGATAACAACATTTACGGCATATAAATATTGAGCAGTCATATTTTTTACTCTTTCCACACATAGATTATTTTCTTAGAGGAGAGTTATTTTACATATCGAACTTTTTTTACATATCAAGATACTCATATCCACAATCCATCTAAAAAAAAATCAATAGCTGAGATTAAAATTATTGTATTATTTCATCTATTTTTTATAATTTAAATATCTCTTAAACCGTTAATCGTTAAGTGAAAATACTTACACTGTCGCGACGAGCATTTAATTATCTTTCTATAGACGGGCACTACTTTCGAAAGAAGAAAAAAACATCATTTTTTTCACGTTTTTCGTCTTTTTTTCATTTTTTTAGTTACTGAAATTTGCATGAAAAAAAATCGTATATGATTAAACATTAAATTCAATATCACATTTGATATTAAGTGTTAAATCATATATGATATGTAATATCACATGTGATATGATATGTATATCATATAATATCACATGTGATATTACATATCATATATGATTTAACACTAATATCAAATGTGATATTCAGATTAGTGTTTAATCTGATCTTTTTAATGCAAATTTCAATAACGAAAAAAAAAAAAAAAAAAAAAAAAAAAAAAAAAAAAAAAAAAAAAACGAAATTTTTTTTGTCGAAAGTATATTAAACTGCCTATCTGCAGAAAGATAATTAAATGCTCACCGCAATGATATAATTTTTTTCGCTTAACGATTAACGGGTTTGAAAGATATTAATATTTGAAAAAAAATGATGAAAGTGAGTTTTTAAAATTGTTTGGATTAATCTCATCCATTAGATCAAATAAAAATGACGGGTGAAGATTGATCCCTTGATAAGTAAATAATCTTTTGTCCTCAAATGATCTTAAATCATTTTCTTAGATGTGTATATGTTTTTTTAATGGATTAATATTCTTTCTAATTTAGATGAACATGACGAGTCATGTTTCTTCACAAACAAAAGAAAGACCGGGTCTCACAGTAGACCTCACAGTTTTGTATATGAGAGAACATGACGTGTCATGTTCACTTTAACTTGAGAGAATCGCAATCATTTTTCAATCTAATGAGTGTTTTAGGCACCTAAAGGAATTGTAAGATTCTTGTTATGTCTTGTCAAATGCATTTTTATAAGTGTCGCCAATTTAGCGTTCCAAGCTCTAAAAGTTCATTTTCAAAGATATTTCTTAACGATGAGTTATAATTTTTTTTTTGTTTTTTTTTTGCCTTTAAGGGCGCATGCACGACATCAATTTTTTCACATCAAAAATTAGGTATGAAATTACAAAAGGTAAAAGCTAGAAAATAACAACTTACTTAAAAAATGTACCGACTTGAAACACCTACTTTTTTATTATCAAATACACCAACGTACTATCAAATTTTATTTCTACTTGAAACACTTTATACACCGTTAGTCATCACGTGGCAACGTTAGTCCATTTAGTCAACGAACGTTTGCAAAGTTAGTCCTTTATACTAAAGATTGTTGCGTAAAACATCATGTGGAAAATCTTTCCTCCTCCAAAGATGGTAGGGGAATATCATTTTTTCATGGAAAGAAACTGATTGTCAAGGCCCATATGCTTTCATAGAATTAAAGTACATTTCATAGAAAACATTTTCTTAGATTAATCGCATGCCACTTCCGAGGCACCTCTTCTTCATCCATAATCTCTAACTTGTAGGATCCATTCATGTGTGCTTCAGTGACCCGGTAGGGTCCCTCCCACTTTAGTCCTAGCTTCCCCTGATCTTCCGCTCTGCTTGCCTCGTTCTTCCGGTATACAAAATCCCCCGGTTTAAAGGATACCAAACGTACCTTTCGGTTGTAGTACTTCTCCATCTTTGTCTTGTACATGGCTTCCATTACATCAGCCTCTTCCCTTCTTCCTGTAACAAGTCAAGGTTTAGACGCATTTCTTTTTCTTTCAGCTCTTCTATCCGACATGTATCCTCTTCATCCAGACCTTACCTTATCACTCTCGTCCTGTGTGTTGGCATGCAGATTTCCGCCAGTATGACCGCCTCACTCCCATAGGTTAAGCTGAGTGTTTCCCCATTGCTCTGTTTGAGGGATGTTCGGTGTGCCTAAAGGACATTTGGTAGCTCATCCACCCATCCGGACCTGGTTCGTCCCAACCTTGTCTTGATTCCTTCCATCAAACTTTTGTTCGCCCTTTCCACCAACCCGTTGGCCTAGGGATGTGCCATGGCGGTGTTGATTTGTTTGATGTTCAGCTTCTCGCACCAGCTTTTGAAGGGGTTGTCTATGAACTGTTTTGCATTGTCCGTGACTATGACGGCTGGTAGACCAAAACGGCAGACTGTGTTATCCTACACGAATCTTTTAACATCCTTCCCAATGATCCTAGCCAACGGCTTAGCCTCAATCCATTTGGTGAAATAGTCGAGGGCCACTATGAGGAACTTCACCTTTCCCGCCGCCGGAGGTAGAGGACCCTGTATATCCATTCACCAATGGTAGAACGGCCATAGGGCCATAATGGGTGTTAGTTTGGTTTTTGGGAGCTTCGGTATTGGGGAGTGGATTTGGTAAGAGTCGCACTTCAATATCTCATTCCTCGCGTCCTGATACATAGTTGGCCAGTAGTATCCCTAACGCATGGCCTTTGCTACTACTGATCGTGGGCCGGAATGCATCCCGCAGGCCCCCATGTGTATCTCTCGGATCACATAGTTTGCTTGTAGAGGTCCTACACATCTCATCAACGGAACCAAGTAGGCCTTCTTGTTGAGTATCCCGTCTTCCATGACGTACTGACTGATCTTCATTTGTAGCGTGCGGGATTCTTTCTTGTCTTCAAGCCAGACTCCTTCCTCCAGACACCGAATGATGGGAGTCATCCAGTTATCCCCTTCTTCTTCAACCACATTGTTAACTTCTTTTCCCTCCGCCGACCTTTCCCTCAACAATTCGACCAAGACTTCCTTTGTTAGGTGATCAAAAGCGACTGTGAGGAGTTTGCTCAACACATCTGCTTTCTGGTTTTGATTTCTCGGGATGTTCCGGATGGTGAAGCTTTCAAAATTTTCTATGTATTCTTTTGCCTTAGCTAGGTATTTGATCATGCTGTCATGACTCGCAACATAGTCCCCATTTATTTGATTAGATACCAGCTTGGAGTCCACCTGGACTTCGAGGCGACGCACGTGCATACTTTCAGCCATTCGTAATCCTGCTAGCAAAGCCTCGTACTCAGATTCGTTATTAGTGCTTTCAAAATTAAGACGGACAGCGTAGATAATCTCCATCCCCTCCGGACTGATTAACACGAGACCGACTCCTGAGCCTTTATTGTTTGATGCTCCGTCAGTGTACAGGAGCCATTTTCCCTCTTCTTTCTATTTCTTCGATGCCGGCTGATCGAAGTACCTGTCATTGCTATCTCCGATAGGCGTTCTAGGAGGAAGTCCGTTGATCGTGTTTCTAGGCTCATAGGTGATATTGTATGCGCCAGCTCCACCGAGTATTTGGCCAACTTTTTTGAAGCTTCTGGTTTGTTGAGGATCTGCTTGATCGGCTGATCTGTAATGACCTTGATGGGGTGAGCTTCGAAATACCTCCGCAATCTTCTTGACATGTGTAACAACGAAAGTGCCAGTTTTTCAATTGGGCCATAATTTCTTTCTTCCTCGTTGAGCGTCCGACTTACATAACGCACTGGAAGCTGTTTCCCTTTTCTCTCCGTCAGAAGCACCGCACTGACTGCATCTTGCGAGCCCGCTAGGTACACATACAATGTCTCTTTGGCCGTCGGCGTTTTTAGCGAGGGCAGGTCATTTATGAGTTTCTTCATCTCTTGGAAAGCCTTTTATGCTTCTTTCTTCCAACGGTACTCGTCCTTGTTCTCTTTGGTTATATTCTTGAGAGTTTCAAAGAAGGGAAGGTTCCTTTCGGCCGATCGAGATAGAAAGCGGTTTAATGCTGCTAGTTTTCCGCTAAGACTCTGCATCTCCTTCAAGGTCCTTGTGGATTGCATGTCCATTATGGCCTTCGTCTTTTTTGGGTTTGCCCTGATCCCCTCCGACGTTACCATGCACCCTAAGAACTTTCCTTCCTCCATCCCGAAGGAACGCTTTTTGGTGTTTAACTTCATATTCATTTTCCTGAGGTTATCAAACATTTCAGAGATATCTGCCAACATCTCGTTCTCTTCTTTGCTCTTGATAACCATATCATCCACATATGCTTCCAAATTCCTCCCTATCTGACATTGAAATGCGGAGTCTATCATCCGATGGTATGTAGCACCAGCGTTCTTTAGTCCGAAGGGAATTTTCGTGTAACAGTAGGTTCCCTGTTCTGTGTAAAACGCTATTTTTTCTTTGTCCTCCTTCGCAATTTGTACATGGTGGTAACCTTTGTAAGCATCTAAGAAGCACTTGTATTTATACCCCATGACTGATTCGATCTTCCAATCGATCTCGGGTAGGGGGTAGTATTCCTTGGGGAAGGCGGAGTTGATGTTCTTGAAGTCTATGCACATGCGCCAGCTTCCATCACATTTTTTGACTAACACATGTTTTGATATCCAGGCGGGATATTTGACGGGTCAGATGATACCATCCTTGACCCATTCTTCCACCTCCGTCGTAACCACCTGACTTCGATCTGAGGCTAGCATCCTGCGCTTCTGACATACGGGATCCACCGATGAGTTAGCGTTTAACGTATGCTCGATTATCCTTCGTGGAACCCTTGTCATGTCCGCCAGCTCCCAGGTGAAGACATCTAGATTTTTCTTGAGAAGTGTTTTAAGGCGCTTCTTGCATTCCGGGGACAAGGCCCCTTCTATTGTTACAAGCTATTCCGGGAAAGCTGGATTGACTACCGCTTCTTCAGTCAAACTTACTTCATCCGTTCCACTAGGCTCTTGATTGCTTGGTTCCGAGATGGCCATCTGCATCTTTTGTAACCTCCGACATTCCGAGATTACTACAGAGCGAGTTACCAGAGTGGCGATTCCTCGGGGAGTGGGGAATTTCATCATGGAATGCACTGTCGAAGGAATTGCCCTTAGCATCTTGAGCCCAGTTCTACCTAAAATCACATTGTATGGTGAGGAGCGCGTATGACGGTGAACTTCATACTGACCTTCCGGTATAGCCCTTCATCTCCGAATGACACATCTAATTCGATCTTCCCCAAAGGCTTCGTCACTTGACCGGCGAACCCTAGTAGATCCGTTTTAGTTTGCCTTAATCGAGACCTTATCTCCGGACTTAGGTTATCGAAACAGTGTTCGAACATTACCTCTACTGATGCCCCTTCGTCCACGAATACTCTTCTTACTAAATACCTTTCCATTGCTGCCTCAATGATGAGTGGTTCGTCTGACACGTCTCCAAAAGGTAGACGAGGAAAGGTGATTGGCACATTCATCCATCCCTCCTCCTGTTCCAACGACTTCCTCTTTCTACGTTCAGGCTACGCTCGGATCATGTTGATAACCTTCTCCTTAGGCAACACTTCTTTCTTGGGAGGGTCCCGCCTGCCCTTCTGTCTGAGATCCCTGACCAGATGATTCAACTTCCCAGATTCCAAAGCTAACTACAATTACTTCCTGAGTTGATAACAGTCATTTGTGTAGTGTCCTTTTTCTCCATGGTAGTCACAGTACTTGTCTTGGTTTTCCTTCTTTGGTGGATCACGCGTCGGTTTGGGAGAAGGTAAGCGCAGTTGGTGTTCGGTGGCCAAGATCTCTTTCGGAGGCTTGACAAGCGAATCCAAGGTGAGGCAGAGAACATTGCGGCTTTGGTGATCACCTCGAGAGGGCAAGTAGGGTGCTGGCCTATCCCTGTGACGGTAGGAGTTACCATGGTCCCTGTTGGAATACCCATGATGTCCTTCACTTCTTTTTTCTCCACTGTATTGTCCCCAGGAGATCCGTTTATCTTTCTGAAAGGAGCATGTTAGCCCCCTTTTAGACAAGTCATGGCCCTCACCTCTGGGAAATTCTGTGCTGGCGAAGGCCTCCTACGATCGAACAAAATCATCCAACCGAATCATCATCTCATCCACGGTCTTCGGTACCTTATCGGCGAACCGCTTAGCCAATTCAGGGCATTTGCATCCACTCATGAACGAAGAGATCCTCATGATCTCCGGAACACCCAGTATGAATCCCGTTTCTATGGTCCACCTTCTTTGAACTCTGACAGTGTCTCATTGGCCTTCCCCACAATCTTAGTTATCTCCCTCGGATCCTTGAGACAGGCCTTGTGCAGGGAGAAGCGAGTTTCGAACTAGTCTCTAAGGTCGGCCCATTCGTCTATGCTTCTTGGTGGGAGATGATCGAACCAACCCCGTGCTTTTCCGTCCAACGTTTGCTGAAACATGCGACACCATACGGGCATCGGCCATTCACCTTGACACGCAGCTCCGGTGAATCTATTGAGATGGTCTTGAGGGTCCGTGGATCCATCGTACAACTTGATATGGGTCGGCATCTTGTGTGTTAGGAATTTTGTAAACAGTTGGTTTCTGCTGATGTGGTTCCTTCTGATAGTTTTGTTATTTCCGCTGATAGTGTGCAGATTCCTATGATAGTTAATATGTTTCTACGGATATGTAGTTTCCGTTTTCTTAGTATATTAGTTGTGATATGCTTGAGGTAAAATAGGAATAGATAGAGCATATCTTTTGAGTGCTTAGCAAGCTGCATTAGGGTTTCTTGTGCTATAAAAGAAACATCATGGCTAGGGTTTATGTACGCTTTTCATAATATCAATAGTAAATTAATTCAGATCCATAGAGGATCAAGTTATTGTGTTTATTGTCTTCTTAAGTCTTATACTTATTTTCCGCGTGAGTACAATTCTTGTAAAGGTTCTCCTTAGTTGTTTTGTGATTACACAGGACAACTATAATCTTTCTAGGCTCATAAGATCTATCTGGGACTGTACCCAACAAGTGGTATCAGAGCCTCGTGAGAATCTTTCTAAGAAGACATCCTCTTTCTTCTCAAAAACCATATCATGTCATCACCAAAACATTCTGATGCTGAGAGTGATGATCAGTCTGAGTCATCAAACAAGCAGTCCAACACCCAGTCTTCCGTTCAACAGGTGGTTACCATGTCTAACAATAATGCTAAATTCCCTTACCTGAAAAAGGATGAATATGAGATATGGGCCATGAAGATGGAAAACTATATCTCAAATATGGATGTCAATCTCTGGCAAATCTACCTTAAAGGAAACAGTAAGAAGGCTACTGGAAGAGATTCTGAAGGTAATCTTATAATTCTTCCACCTACAACAACTGCTGAACAGATTGCTGTCCAAAGGGAAACCAAGGCAAGAACTACTCTGCTACAAGCTCTTCCAGATGAGCACGTGAGTGATTTCTATCATTTGGATGATGCAAAACAGATTTGGAGAGGAATAAAAGCAAGGTTTGGTGGAAACGATGAATCCAAGAAAATGAGGAAGTCCATGCTCAAACAAAGCTTTCAGGAGTTCTCTATCTCTGAAGAAGAGGGTGTTCATAAGGGCTATGACAGGTTTCAAAAGATCCTCAGCCAGCTTAATCAGTTAAAATCTAAACCTGATACTGAGGAATGTAATCTCAAGTTCCTTCGTGCTCTACCTCCTTCTTGGAATCAGGTGTCTCTTACCCTCAAGGCAAAATGGGGCCTTGATTAAATAAGCTTTGATGATCTGTACAACAAGCTGAAGTCTCTTGAGATTGATATCAAGGGTCATTCTACTTTTTCTCAAGCTCCTTCACATTCTGCCTTTGTTGGTGCTACCAGTGGAAACACAATGATCACATATGCTGATATCCCCACTTCTTTATCAGCATCATCAAGAACACACAAATCTTCTTCAAGAAAATCAAAGTCTAATTCTGTGATAGAAGATGTGTTGTGCTCATTTGTTGCTGAATCTGAAGATCAACAGCAGTTGACCTATGAAGACTTTGAACAAGTGGATAAATGGGATATGGAGGAGATGGATTTAAAGTGGCAGATGGCTATGCTTGTTGTGAAAGTCAAAAGGTTTGAAGAGGGATCTGGGAGGAAGTTTGGATACAAAGGAAGATAATCTGCTAGGTTTGACAGGAAGAAGGTCAGATGCTTTCAATGCAACCAAATTGGTCACTTTGCCAGAGAATGTCCTAACAGGAAGGGAGGTGACAAAAGAAAATATAATGCATACAAGCTCAAGGAAGCTGAGGAGGTGAAGCCTACAGCCATGCTGTCACTAGAGAACAGAGTTGACTGGGATGATCATGTGAATGATGGTGAGGATGAAGAGCCTCAGGTTGGATTGGTTGCTGACACTACTGGAGAAATTGCATTGATGGGCATCACTTCTCAGGTACACACTTGTATATTTGGTTGCAGTACTAAATATGATGCTCTTAAGTGTGAATTTGATGATGTTAATGATAAATATAAAGAGTTATTTATACAAGTCCAGGCATATAAGAAAACAGTTAAAGCGTTAGAAAAACAAAAGACCTGGTATGATCAAAACCAAATGGCTCTTGAGGAGAAAATAAATGTTTTGCAACGAGATTTAGACAACACAACAAATAGATTAAAATTCTATAAGAAAGAATATGTAAAGGTTGTTGCTGAAAAGGATGGTCTTAAAGCTAATTTAGATTCAGAGGTGGCTAGACATAATCAATGGCAAGAACAGGCTAAAAACTTAAATAAATTGTTGAATAGCTCTATGTCTGTTAAAACAAAAATGGGGTTGGGGTTAAAAGACTATATCAGTTCTGATGAAGTATATGATCCCAATGAATACAGTGTTTTTAATCTTGTCACTGATGAAGAAGAAGAACAATATAGAAAACCACTAATATTTTTGAAACAAGGTGAAATGCATAAAGTTCCTTCTTCTATTAATGGTATTGTCAAACCACCAAATCCAGACTCTGACTCAGATGAATCACATATGTCTTATGGTCAAAAGTCCAATGACTTATCAGACACTGGCAGTGAGTCTAACACATTTGTCTCTTGTTCTTCCAGGACTGCAGAGACTCAAACTAAAGAACATGCCAGCTGTGATTCAGATGAAGAGTCCTTAAAGTCTGCCTCTCCGAAGCCTTCACAAGTTCCTAAAACCCCAAGTGTTGCTGTCAAAGATCATTTTTCAAAGACAGTTTTTTCTAGAAACATTTCATGTTCTGTTGATTTTGTTACAAACAATTGTGATTTTGATGTTGGTTGTGCTAAGACTGTTCCTGTTTTGAATAAACAATATAAGAAAAAATCATGTTTTGTTTGTGGGAGTATTTTTCATCTTATCAAAGATTGTGATTATTATGAGAACAAGATGAATGTGTACAATTATCAACAGAGATCTAATCATATATGGAATGATGTGGCCAACATACCTTCATTTGTTCCTAATGGAACACATGTGATGACCAGCAGAATCAATTCTGCAGGTAGACCAGTTGCTCCTGGTAGACCAGTTCCTGCTGGTAACCCAGTTGCTGCTGATAAGCCATCTTCTTTTCATTGGAGAAGGAATGTTAATAGACCGTTGTACAGGCCTACAAGCTCTTATTTTCAAAACGATTATAGGCCTGTGAACACTAACTTTTTACATCAAAGGGGGGCATGGACGGACACTGCTGTTAAGCCCTCAGCAGGTTGTTCTTGGAGACCCATAAGACCATCTATGCAAAGGTCTAAGAACAATGGTGGATCTCATCAATCTACAGGTTTTTCAAATAAGATCCACAAGGCAAGCTCAAGTCAGTGATGACTTGGGCCTCCATGTATACTAATGTTGTTGTATATTCTTTCTGTGTAGGATGATCCTCTTTCCAATAAAGATATAGGTATTGTAGATAGTGGTTGTTCTAGGAGTATGACAGGGAACAGAGACAGGCTTCATGATTTTATAGGCATTCAAGGTGGTACAATGACTTTTGGAGGAGGATATGGTAAAATAACAGGGAAGGGTACTGTTAGAACTGCTCAACTGGAATTTGAGAATGTGTATTATGTGGAGGCATTAAGAAACTTCAACTTATTTTCTGTGTCTCAAATTTGTGACAAGAAAAACTTTGTGCTATTCATTGATACTGAATGTATGGTTCTTTCTAAAGATTTCCAACTACCTGCAGACAGCCAAGTTGTTCTGAAGGTACCAAGGAAAAACAATCTCTACACATTCAATCTCAATGAGGTCCAGCCTGCTGGAGATTTAGCTTGTTTGGTGGCCAAATCATCCTTGGATGAATCAAATAAATGGCATAGAAGGATGGCTCATGTAAACTTCAAAACAATCAACAAGCTGGCTAAATTTGGGTTAGTTAATGGACTGCCTTCCAAAGTTTTTACAAATGAGCACAACTGTGTGGCCTGCAACAAGGGAAAGCAACACAAGGCTACCTATAAGGCCATTACTGTTGTCAGCTCTATCACTGAGCCTTTGCAGCTTCTTCATATGGATCTTTTTGGTCCTACATCTATCAGAAGCATTGATCATAGATACTATTGTTTGGTGGTGACTAATGATTATAGTCGATATAGCTGGGCATTCTTCTTGCGGACTAAAGATGAGACATTCCATATTCTTCAAGATTTTGTTGCCCTAGTGGAGAATCAGTTGAACAAGAAGGTTAAAACAATTAGGTGTGATAATGGGACAGAGTTCAAGAATGCTAGATTGATAGATCGCTGTGCTACAAAGGGGATTAAAAGGGACTATAGCACTGCTAGGACACCACAACAAAATGGAGTTGCTGAAAGAAAAAAAAGAACCCTCATTGAAGCAGCAAGATCCATGCTTGCTGATTCAAAGTTACCTACCATGTTTTGGACTGAAGCAGTTAGCACTGCTTGTTATGTCTTGAACAGGGTTTCAATTACAAATCCTCAAAAACGGACACCTTATGAACTTCTGTCTGGCAAGATTCCTACCATTAGTCATCTTAAGCCTTTTGGTTGTCATGTCACCATCCTCAATACTAGTGATTAGTTGGGCAAGTTTGATGGGAAAGCTGATGAAGGATATATAGTAGGTTATTCAGCTCATTGTAAAGCTTATAGAGTGTATAATCTCTCCACAAAAAGGGTTGAAGAGACTCTGAATCTCAGATTTATGGAGGACAAACCAAATGTTCAAGGTGCAGGTCAAGAATGGTACTTTGATTTGGATTATCTAACTGATCATTTGGGTTATACTCGTTATAAATCTAACATGTTTGCAGCACCACAAGAACCTTCTACTAATATTGCAGGTTCTTCAGATGATGAGTCAGATTCAGAATGTGATGAACAAGTTATCCTTGTTCCCTCTTTTCCCTCTAACCACTTTTCAGGCACCAAGACCTCGGCTGCTCATGATGTGGCTTCTAGTGATGCTGGTTATGCAGAGGAACTAGTGAAGCTTCAACGCCAGGAATATGCAGCTAAAGAAGATGCTGAAAAGTTTGGTTATGAGTTCTCCAAAGAAACAGAGGAACTTCTTAAGCAGGCAACTGATGAAGTTCGCAGGACCTATGATGCTGCTGGAAGTTTGTTGAGTCCTGCTGATAAAGGAAAGAGTGCCTCTGATGCGGTTGCTGCAGATAGTGTTCTTGTTGCTGCTGTTCGTGCAACTGTTCCTGCTGTTACTCCATCTTCCAACGATTTGTGTCTTGAAGAGACTCCCACAAGATTTGCCACTCCATCTGATTTAGCCAATTGACAACATTCCACTTCTGAATTGGATGGCATTCATCATCAGTCAAGAACAGGCATCTTTGACTCTTCCTCTTATGATGATGATTTTGGAGCAACACTTCATAATCTGGCTACATCTGTGGATGTTAGTCCTAATGTCACAAAGAGGATTAACACTGTTCATCCACAATCCCTTATCATTGGTGATCCTACTTCAACTGTTCAGACTAGAAGTAGGGTCAAAAAGACATCATTTGGTGAATCTGCTTTTCTCAGCTATATAAAGGTTCAACACAGGAACAATCATATAGACTATCAGCATTGTCTATTTTCTTGTTTCCTTTCTCAAGTTGAACCTACCAGTATTTCCCAGGCACTAGGTGACGAGGATTGGGTAGCTGCTATGCAAGAGGAAATGCAACAATTTTTGAATCAAAATGTATGGGAACTTGTTGATTTCCCTCCTGGTAAATATGCTATTGGCACTAAGTGGATTCTCAAATGTAAACGGGATGCCAGAGGTATTATGGTTAGGAACAAGGCTAGGTTGGTTGCTCAGGGTCATAGACAGGAGGAGGGTATTGACTATGATGAGGTTTTTGCTCCTGTTGCAAGAGTAGAAGCCATCAGACTTTTCTTGGCCTTTGCCTCTTACATAGGTTTTACGGTCTATCAGATGGATGTGAAGAGTGCATTTTTGTATGGTGAGATTGAGGAAGAAGTGTATGTCACTCAGCCTAAAGGATTTGTGGACCCTCATCATCCAGATATGGTCTACAAGGTGGTTAAGGCACTTTATGGATTACGTCAGGCACCTCGGGCTTGGTATGCTAGGCTTTCTTCATTCCTACTGAAACATGGTTATAGAAGAGGTGCTATTGATAAGACTCTCTTTATCAAGAGGAGCACCAAGGATATCATTCTTGTGCAAGTATATGTGGATGATATTATCTTTGGGTCCACCAAAGAAGCCTGGTGCAGAGAATTTGAAAATTTGATGAAAAGTGAGTTTGAGATGAGTGCCATGGGTGAGCTTACTTTCTTTTTGGGCTTACAAGTTCAACAGAAATCAGATGGCATTTTCATTCATCAAGAGAAATATGTGCATGACATTCTCAAGAAGTTTGATATGGAACTTGTTAGGACTGCTACTACACCATATGAGGCTCCTAAGGCTAAGTCAAACAATGACCCAAATCCTGCTATTAATGTACATCTATATAGATCAATGATTGGGTCTCTCATGTATTTGACTGCCTCTAGGCCTCGTTTGCAGTCAGTGCTTGTTCTAGGCATCAAGTCACACCATTGACTTCCCATTTGACTGCAGTCAAGAAGATTTTCAAGTATCTCAAGGGCCAACCTAAATTGGGTCTTTGGTATCCTAGAGAATCTCCATTTGAGTTGGAAGCTTATAGTGATAGTGACTATGCTGGTGCTAACTTTGATCGAAAATCTACTACTGGGGGTTGTCAGTTCTTGGGAAGAAGATTGATTTCTTAGCAATGCAAGAAGCAGACCATCGTGGCTACATCTTCTACTGAAGTTGAATATGTTGCTGCTACTAGTTGTTGTGGTCAGGTACTTTGGATTCAAAACCAATTATTGGATTATGGGTTCAATTTTATGAACACTAAAATTTTTATAGATAACCAAAGTACTATCTGTATTGTCAAAAATCCTGTTTTTCATCAAAGAACTAAGCACATAGAAATAAGACACCACTTTATCAGAGATGCTAATGAAAAACACCTTATACAAGTGGTTAAAATACATACAAATGAAAATGTTGCTGATTTGTTAACCAAAGCTTTTGATGGACCCAGATTTCAATATTTGATTGTCAATATAAGCATGATCAACCCCTGATTGTTGTGTTTGAGAGGAGGATTGTGGCCTAAGGGGAGGATTCTGGTTTAAGGGGAGGTCTTCTTGATGTATATGTTTTGTATATCTCTGTATATTTTGTTTGATTTGCTGTAAATATCTTTTGTATTTTAGTATATATCTGTACATATTGTTCTGTATTCTTTGTGTTCTTCTAACCATCTTGCAGATTATAGTATCAAACACACAATCATGGGAATCAGACGTCTAAGACAGGAGGAACAAGCTTTTATTCATTTAAACAAACTGCATTCTCAGATGCAGGGACATCATTACAGACACTGAACATGACAAACAAGACCAAGACACTACATTCCTTCTTCACTTGAACCTCTCAACAGACCAAAGCTTCACTCATTAAGGCTTTCTCTCTGGCCTTATGTTTCCCCACTGTGGCATTCAGTTATGTTCTCTTCCTCTTCTATCCATCCATTCCCACACTGGGCGTGCAGCAAGACCCATTACAGTGGTTCTTCTTATGGGATTGGAAGTGGAGGGTTGAGGATCAGGAATTGGAGCACTTGGTGGTAGCACAGCAAGAGGGGCAACTATTCTGGATCTAGTGTTACGAGGCCTGTAGGTTGGATCATTCACTTCATCATCAGAGTCTTCATGCATATCACTGAGCTCAGCACTTGACACCTCAACCTCATTCTAAGGAGGGTGTGGAACTTCTTCCTCTAAAGAAGTATGGTAGAAGGAGGATTGATAAGGAGATGATCTTGAGATATAGGTGATGTTGTTGGAAGCACCAGGTGGGAGATAGTTCAACCAGTTGGGTTCACTATCTGATGATGATAGTTCAATTGGGTGAGAGGGAGAACTGTTCATGTTGATAGGGTTTGTTATTTGTACTTAGTGTTTTGAGGTTTTTGTGTATATGTTTCTATTGTAAGGGGTTGGTTTTATAGAAGGTTTTGGAATCTTTAGTTAGTAAAAGATATGGTATATATTGATGGTTGGAATTTGTATCGCTAAAAGTTCTGAATGGAGACAGTTTCGGCACTGTTATGGGTCAAAGATTTGATTAGATTCTCTTCTCACTGCCACTGATATTGTATTGGATTCCTCTGATGCGCTGTGGATTCTGCTGATAGCTTTGATTTGTTACTACGGAAAAAAGTTAATCGGTTTCCTCCGATTGACTGATTGGTTTACACTGTTTGACTTTTCATTGCTGCGGATTGTGATAAAATTTGGGGATTTTATTTCGGGGTTATTTTTGGTCAAAATTGGTCAAAGCTTTGGTTTTAATATAAACGACTATTATGGGAAACACATTTAAATAGTCAATCAGGAGAAACCCTCACACATATTCCCTCTTAATTTGAATCTTGCACATCTCCAATCTATATCCATGGCACCGCTCGAATACAAAGTGGATCACAACAAGACTGCATTTCTGGAACACACCAAAGGAAGCACACTTTATGATGAGATGATTGATTTTCTCTTGAGGTCCAAAATCAGGTATGCTCTTACACACTCACCGTCTGTTGTTTATGACTCTCTTGTCAGGCAATTTTGGGCCACTGCTTCTGAGCGATCTTCTAATGGTTCCACCAAGGAGATTGTGGCCACTATTATTTTGAGATTGTTGACCGGGTCATTGTGTGGGTTGACCGGGGTCCAAGTGAAGCACGGGTTAATATTACCGGGTATTGGTTTGAGAAAATGGACCGGATAAATATAGTTTAGTTTGGGCTTTTGATTATTTGGTTGGGCCAAGTGTTTATTTGGATTAGGATATAAAATATATCCAAGGTTTAACATAGGGACTTAAGCTGCCAAATTTGAAAATACAGGGACCATAAATGCAAATCTGAAAATGTAATCCAAGGGCCATTATTGTCATTCTCAAATAAACCAAGGACCATGTTTGCCAAATTTTAATCTTCAGGTGTCTATTCTGCCAAATACTCAAAGTCCAGGGACTGATCATGACAATTCTTCAAATATGATCATATCTCCTAAAAATCATCCTCAGAGAATAATATCTTCACAAATGCACAATCTCGACCTTCCGGCTCAGCTCAAACTCTCTTGATCTCCCGTGCTCGGATTTTTGTCTGATTTGGTTCCTTTTTGTGTGTTTTTACATATCCGTACCTGCACAAGCACAAACTCAAGAAAACCACAAATATTAGCAATAAACGGCTCTTTCTTGGTTATTTTGGGTCAATTTTGATAATGAAAAGGTATGTGTTTTAGCACATACCAGAAGTCATGAAATATAGATCTAAGATTGCAAGTGATTTTGCAATGTATTGTTTTGACACAAAGCTCCCCCTAGCTTTAGGGTGTCAAATTCTTCTTGTGTTAATTGAATAACTACAAAACAAAGGTTAGAAAACAAGTATAATTCACAATTTCCTGAAAATGTGGTCCAAGTTAGTAGGAAAATAGTTTCCTGTCTCACGGATCCCACGGTTCCTTCCTAGTAGGGATCCGTCTAGACCAACTAAAGGGATCCGTCTGGCTGATGAAAAATTTCAGCAAATGGTGGTATAACAAATAAAGTTGTCACCAAAGAGAGATATGGATAATATAAAATACTCACATACTCATAAATATAGCAAGTAGCATGTAATTTCATTTAATAAAACAAGAGTTATGATATACATGACTCTAAAAATAAGAAAATAGACAATACATGACTAGGAATATCTAGACCAACTAACGCTTGATGCTAGGACACCACTAAAATCTTCTAGATCAAGTTTTGTTTAGGTTTAATCTCGTCGAAACGTTCGAGGAGATGATAGAACATGAAACGTTGGTCTTCTCGTACTTCATGTATCAAACTTTCAACATGTTGACAATGATAGAAATCTTTGTCATGGCTAGGTAGTGGTGGTGGAAGAAATGAAATAGCTTGATGTGAAAGATCAAGTGAAGCGGCTTGTGGAGCTTCAAAAGACGGAGGAATTGGTGGAGGCGCATTTGAGAATGGCTCGACCAAGAATGATGGTGGTGGGAGAGAAGTGTCAACTTCCATATGGTCGGGTGGTTGACTTTGATGAATAATCCAAATAGGATTATATGATGGAAACGGCGAAAAGGAAGCCGTAGCAAGTGTTGACTCAACACTTTGATTTTGTGTCACTATTCCTCCTAATGAAGAGAGTGTTGTCGGGGGAAGCGAATGAGACGGCCTAGGAGGAAAGTCCTCTAAATTATAAAGATGTGGTGATGATAGTGGAGATGTAAACGAGATAGCTCTAGGAACCAATGGTGATGGTTTAGTAGAGATGATATTGTTTGGCCTAGGAGGTATTGTGGTGTTTGTCATTGGTAGTTTTGTGGGTACTATCCTTTTAGGAATAGGTTTGATTGGTTGAGAAGGAATCCTAGCATTTGTTGGTTTGACCAGAGATGATTCGGTTGAAGAGATTTCGTGTATAACACGTGCCTTTTTCATGGGTGGTTCTTTGGTGGATAAGTTACTACTTGGGGTTTCCCTCATGATGAGATGATTTCAAGAGGTTTGCAAAGATTTCTAAAGTGCTGAAAGTTAGGATGAGAGTGATGACTATGGAGGTCCTAACAAAGTGGTTTATAAACCAAGAGATTTGGCAAGTGCATTTAAGCCTTAAGCCACTAGGATTCATTGGAATGTGATGATTAACATACACAAGAGTCAACTACAGAGGTTGTAATGATCTAGGAACTCATTTAAGATGAGATGGAGTGTTTGAGTTAGGAAGATGAGTTGAAATTATTGTTTTAGCAAGATTAGACATAGACTGTCATCCGGATCCCACGGTTCCCTCCTCAGAGGGATCCGTCTAGGCTAATCATAGGGATCCGGCTATCAGCAGCTATGAAAGAGTGGAAATGATGTTTTTAAGATCTAAGATCTATATCATCTTGAGTGTTTCAGTCTTCCTAAGTGCCTTAAATGAAAGGGTCTTTAAGAACGTGAGTGATCTAGCTAATGATTGTCTTTTATGGAAGGATTTGGAACTTTCATGAGTACCAATGAATGAGCAAGGATGACACTAAAGATGAGAGTGTCAATTGAAGCTAAATGATCCTAGAGATCAGGTTGTGACTTAGGATTGTGTTTTGGAAAATATCCTAAAGGTTTTGAGATGGGAAAACTAGGATTTGATCAACTTAGCCATAATCGAAAGATTTCTAAGACTAGATGTGAGGGATCAAGTAGAAAAATGAAGTGTGAGTTTGAGAGCGGAAGAGTAATGGATTAAAGATGAAACGATAGATCTACAAGCGTCTTAAAGTGTGATCTAGGTGAGTTATGTGTGAGTAAGAAGGATCAACCTATCTTGATAAGGACTTAATTTTGCCTTAAGACACTATGTTTAACTTAGTGTGAGATGTTCTAAGGATGTGTTTGAAATACAATGCTTGCAATTGCATTTTCTATTTGCCGGATCCCACGGTTCCCTAAGTGTAGGGATCCGTCTAGCACAAACATTGGGATCCGTCCATCTGCTCAGCAGAACCTTTACTAAAGGTATGCAATGATCTTGACAATGCATTATATTCCAAGATTCGTCAAAAGGGGTTCTAACACTAAGATATCAAATGTAAGATGTTTTATTTCATGAAAGAAATTGGATTACATTGATAAAGCACGAATAGAAAATGATTGATCCTATTTGAGAGACTACTAAGTTCCTTGAGTGTTTTCGCTAGACGGATCATTATGTGATTGATGAGTGTTGGTGGAGTCAAGAATGAAGAAAGTCTTCATGAGAGATATGTTTAGCGGTTCCATCATCTTGTTCACAAGTACGTACAACGGACTTTGAAATTGAGGATGGAAGTGCATAACATTATGGTAGAGACGCGTCAAGAACATTCCATAAGGGATGAGTTTGTTCTTGGAGCTTTGAAGATTTACAATTCGCCTTGCAAAGAAATAGGCGAGATTGTATGGTTTTGTGTTAGCAAACAGTACAACATGTGAGCACAACAAGCGGGAAGAATTTCTCGATTTCCCCTAAGACTCCAAACATTTTCATGTAGAATGAGTGCAAGGGGCTTGTACTCTTCTCGGATGTCCTGTGTGAAGATAATGTTTGGATCGGAGTAATATGGTCGAGGTTTGCATATTATGCGATTTAAATCTTCCGGAGAGGGTATGTGTGAACAATATGGACTATTTTCTTCACGAAAGTTGAAGAGAGAATCAAGAGACCAATCTTCGGTGAAGGCACATTGTCCATGATTTGGAATCCGGAGGATGTGAGCAAAATGCCCAAGGGTTAGAGTAAACTTTTGGTTTTTGATATAAAACCAAAGAGATAGAGAGCGATCCTTGCTACGAACGAGTTCAACTTGACGGAAGAATTCCATTATGAACCTTGGACATATCTTCTCGTTGATTTCAAGAAGACATTCTAGTCCTATGGCTCGGAAGGAGGTATTGATACCTTCTTCGAATTGTAGAGAGGTGTCTACAATACGTCCTTCATGGAAGTGACGGTTTTCGAGATTGTTGAACCCACGGACATGATTGCCAAGTGTGTTAGGTTTAAGAGAGATGTTAGGAGTGTAGACGCTAGAGAGTGAAGGATCAAACTCATATACGTGCGACATAGTGACACCTATAGAAATGATAAGTTAATGGAAAGTGATGTTTTGAGATTAACCAATTATTATCTAATGTTTTTACTAGATTTTTATTAACAATGGTTTTTAACATTTAACTTACTCATGGTTTTGACATTCTAGTGGATTATTACTTTTAGAAAGATAGTGGTTTTTAGTCTTGCATGAAAACTGTTTTCCAGTAGGACTGATCCCACGGTTCCTTTACAAAAGGGATCCGGCTAGTATATCTTCCGGGATCCGTGGATTTGTAGTAACAGAAACAACTTTGATAAAAACATAGGTTTTACATTTTTATACCACGAAATATGTTTTATCCTACATTTTCTTTTAGCATGCATACATGACTTCTAATGTATCACGAAAGAATATAAGACATATAAATCAAAAGAAATGACAACCACATTATAACAATAATAACCTAGATAAACTAGATTATTAATAATATTTCATTTCAATACTAAGGATGATACAAAGGATTGGGTATATGACCCCAATATAGATTAACAACACAAAGTAAATGTCTATGTATGTGAACTTCATCATAGGGAACACAAGTGCGATGAGTGTTAGGGCGATGAGCACGAGTGCGATGTAAACCATGTTGATGACGGATCTTCTTGGTTTCGGTTGAGATGGAATGAGGAGGAAGATGAAGTTTTTTGAATGAGAGGAAATTTTTGAAATTGGAAGATTTGAAAAAGTGAGGGTTTGATAGAATGGTTGACGGTGGGAGTATTTATGGGGAAGGAGGAATTTTGAGATTTGTGTTTTGTTTTATTATTTGAAGATATGATTTTTGGATTAAGTGAGACAAAACACAAGTTTTATAAACCATGATTTTTAGACGGGGGAGTGACGCGTATGTGAGAAAAAGCTTCCTAATGAAGCTACATGTAAAACATGTGTAAACACGAAATCTACTCAAATAAATGCCTAACAAATAACACTTATTTATTAAACTAATATCATTTAGATATAAGTGGAAAGTCATACCTCGAATGCACTTAGGAATGTCTTTACAAATGACACAACAAATGCCACTTAGACGATTCCCGCTCCTTTGCATTTAAGATACCTTCTTAAGGAATGTATTCTCGTTACCAAGCGACTCCTAAAGTTTGGTGGGTATGAGCTTTGACTAATCAATATGACAAAGAAGATTAGTGCAAATAAATGAAAAAGTAAATAAGAAAAATGTTGTTATCAAATCAACATCCAAACATATAGTTTTTAAAAAACATGGTGTTTGTTTTTATGAAAAACCTTCTTTGTAGTTTTCAATTAACTATGGATCGTATCAAAATTTTAAAGTACAATATACTTCAAGAAACTTGGTAACGAAGCTCTGATGCCAATTGTGGAAAACTAGAAGGGGGGGGGGGGTTGAATAGTTTTGCCAATTAAAACTTCCTTTTAATCTATTTAGATCGACTTATGTCAATCTATTTGGATGTGTGTGTTGGATGTTGATAAACAAGCATATAAAGGTAAGTATTGAAAAGATAAGAGTAAGAAGCACAAAACCACAACGCAAGTATTTATAGTGGTTCGGCTACAAGGACACCTTCCTTGCCCTACTCCACTCCCCGAGTCACCTACTCGAGAGTTCGTAGACACTACACCAATCTCCTTATGGCGGAGAAGCCTTCACAACGTCGCTTAACCTTTTTCCGATACAAAGCTAAATACCGAGTTCCTTCACACCAAGGCGAACCACACCTAACACAACATCGCCTACCCTTTATACGGTGCTAGGCTAACCACCGAGTTCTTTCACACCAAGGAGAACTAATCCTATCACAACGTCGCCTACCCTTTATAAGGTACTAGGCTAAGTACCTAGTTCTTTCACTCCAAGGTGAACTACACCTTCACAACGTCGCCTACCCTTTATTAGGTACTAGGCTGAGTACCTAGTTCCATTGCAATGGAGGAACTACTACCACACTACACCAACGACTAATCCCAAAGGAGATCTACTCCTTTACAACATCATCAAGGATATCAATATCCTTTGATCTAATACTAGTCTATCTTGTACATCGAAACACACCATATCGAATGTACATCTAAGGCAACTTTCACTAATGCCTTTGACTAGATCTACAAGACACCTTTCACTAATGTCTTGTGTCTTCACTTCTAAGCACCTTTCACTAATGCTTCTTTGTCTTGACTTCTAAGCACCTTCCACTAATGCTTCTTTGTCTTGACTTCTAAGCACCTACCACAAGTGCTTATCCTATAGACGATAGATACCCTTCACTAATATCTTCGTCTTGACACTTGAGACATCTTTCACTAATGTCTTCAACACTACACTTCTTTGAAGAAAGAAAGGAATCATCAACAAGAAGACTTCAGTAGCCTTGATGATGAGGAAGCATGGCAACTCGTGGACTTGAGCTTGCTCGACTTCAAAGGTGGTGATCTTGCCTTTAAGAGGAACCTAGAAGATCACACAAAAACAAAACTAAAAACATAGATCTCTTGGATCTAAGGTTAGTGAGATTTAACTCAGGGGAGAAAGTGTGTTAGAAAGGGGTGAGAAATAATGAAGAAATGGCTCACTATTTATAGAGGAAAAATCCTACTGTTCCCCGGATCCCACGGATCCCTTCCACAAGGGATCCGGCTAGCACAAAGCTAGGGATCCGTGGTACGCTCCTCTTTGCCCATGGGTATTTTGGTTATGGGTCATGGGTCATGGGTTGAACCATGGATCCTTTAGCTAGATACAATGTATCTTTTGAGTGCAATGCACTTGGTCATTTGGGTATGGGTTTATCCATGGGTTATGGATATTATCCATGTGTGATATAAGCATGATGTCATGCAATGGGTTATGGGTCAAGATCCATGGGTTATGGGCTTTAGGTTGTACCCAACTACATTCAATGTATTTGCCCAATGGGTTGTGATACTTAAGTTTCTACCCATTTATATTACCCAATACACTACATACTAGTTATGTGTATATTTTATCCAAATATGTAAACACTAGTTGTTGTACATATGTATATCTAAAGCATAAAATCACTTATACTTGTTTTAGTGTTTTATGTGAAAACGTAAGTGTGTTAGAAAACTATTAGTTCAAACCATTTACGTATTTTATTTGTTTCGTTAAAATGATTTTACGTTTGTTATCGACAAAACATTAGAAGATCGTAAAATATAAATAAACATTTTTACGGCTTATTTGTATTAACAGATATGTCTAAAAGGGGTTGTGAGCAAGAGAGAAATGACTCACTATTTATAGGAAAACTGCCTACAGTTAACCCGGATCCGGCGGATCCCTTACCCAAGGGATCCGGCCAGTGCAATCCAAGGGATCCGGCAGCTGGGTCAGGCTAGTCCGGATTTTGGGTTGCAAACCATGTTATGGGTTATGGTTATGAACCATGGGTCATAGACTTTGGATCATGGATACGCAACTAGATACATTGTACCTAGTCAATGGGTCATGGGTCATGGACTTTGGGTCATGGATCATGGATAATATCCAACATGATTTCATGCATGATGTCATGCAATGGATCATGGGTCATGGATCATGTTCCATGGGTATGGGTCATGGACTTTGGTTTTTACCCATCATTTACCCATTACAAGTTATACTAAGCATATATACATTTTTATAAAATAAAAGTAAACAAAATTACTTTGTAAGTGTTTTATAAAAATGGTTTTGGTTTTATATAACTTATTCAACTAAACATGTTTTGATGATTTTATATGTTTAGTAAAAGTGTGTTAGTAAACTATTGGCTCAAAGCTTTTAGGTATTTTATTTATTTCGTTAAAATGATTTTACGATTGTTATCGACAAAACAATATAAGATCGTAAAATATAAATAAATGTTTTATGGTTTATTTGTATTAACAGATGGGTTTGGGATATGATTCGGATTTGGTGTATGATTTGGATTTAGAATAGGATTTGCATTTGATGTTAGAGAAATGAGACCTATAAAATTAAGGCATGTTTGGTTTGTAGACAGGTTTAGGGTTAGGATTTGGATTTAAATTTGGATTATGATTTGGATTTGAATTTTTGATTCGGAGGGAGAATAATTTAATGGAGAAGTAAAGTTGCATCTGAAAGATACACTTTAAATAACGACGATTTTTTTACTCGCGTTTCCCTGAGAGGTGCGAAGTATATATTTTATTAAAGAACTGTCAAAATAATTAGAGTAAATTACATAAATCGTCCTTGTGGTTGTAGAAAAATTGCATATTTCGTCCTAGAATGCAAACCCAATTGGGTTGACCGGTCCTTTGAGTGTTTAATCATCCAATTGGACGTTAAGTCCATTTGCACCGTTAGTCCCTAACAGCATCATGTGTTAATGTTAGTCCATTTAGCCAATGGTTGTTTGCAACGTTAGTCCTTTATACCAACGGTTGTTTCTAACCCCACCACCCGCCACCACCAACCACCACCACCAACACCACCGTCACCCACCCCCACCACCACTCGCCACCACCACCGTCATCCAAACTTTTTTAAGAGGTTTAACATGTCAAGTTTCAGTCTTGTTACTATGTTGATGTTGCATGTCAATAACAAAATAGTTGTGGCATTGCAATTTTATAAAAAAATGGAAGATGTGGCATCTCGCCATTTAACTTGTACAATTTAAAGTGTCTCAATAGCGGTATTGAATACAACATTGTCATCCCCTTCTATACATATACTCATACCGATTTTGATTAATCACAACAAACCAAACACACGCTTAGGGCATGTTTGGTAGAGAGAAATAAGATGAACCAGCGAAAAAAATGTAAAGAATTGAAATAAGTGGAGAATTATAGTAATATCTACTGTTTGGTAATGATAGAGAAATTTAAAGAGAGGAAAAAGCAAAAAAAATTCTTGTGTTTGGTATGAATAACTAAGAAATGAAAATGTACAAAAATTATGAAATGCCAATTAATATAACTGAGAACGGATAAACCACACATTGCTTATATAACATGTAGGTGAGAAAGATAATACATCAAATTATTGACAGATAACAAGTACATTTATCTAAGGTTCGTAGCGTCATTATTCCGAGGCATACTTTGATGAGCACCACCACTTAATACGAAGATTGTTGAATGAAAGTTAACAGGGTTAATTATATTAAAATGTATCTTACTTGTCCCAATTTCCAGTTCTGTGTAACAATCTTTTTTATTTATTTATTTATTTATTATTATTTTTTTTTTGCAAATTGAGGTACTAAACTTGCCATTTGCGTCAGTTTGATATTTTTTTTACCTTCTCAACCGTTTGCAGGTTACCATACACAAAAATAAAAAATGTGTCAAGTTAGCTACATTTTTAAATGATTATCTCAAAAAACTTTTTAGCCAAATCAAGATTTGGCGGGTTATTTGGCTAAAAATCAATTAAATTAAATTTAAAAAATATATAATTTAGATAATTCGGGTCAACTCGAAAACCAAACTGTATTAAAATTCGGTTTTTGGTTCGGTGAAATCCCACTAAACTCGGTTCGGTTCGGCTTTCGTGTACGTTCATTTGTCCGGCTAAACTACCATCATTTGTGTTTGTCCGGTTCGTAAACGAACGAACATGATCAAACCTTCATTCGTGTTCGTCCGCTTCGTTGCCCTAAGGGTTTGGAGTTGGTGTAAACGGAGTGTTAGCAGATCCGCCATTGATGAAAGCTTGAGGTTTTAGGGTTTGGTTCGAATGGTAAGGTTTTGATTTAATGTTAGTTTGCGCGCGCGCGCACAGAGAGAGAGAGAGAGAGAGAGAGAGAGAGACTTTTACTCAAACTATTAAAAAAAAGAATAATCATTTATAAATGTATCTTACTTATGAACTTTTCCAGTTTTGTGTAACAAATTAATTTTTTTTCCAAACTTATGTACTGTAACTTGCACACATCGGCACATCAAGTTAACGAAAATGACAAGTTTAGTACATCGATTTGGAAAAAAAAAAAAAAAAAAAAAAAAAAAAAAAGGTTTGCTACACAAACCTGAAAATTTAGAAAAGTAAGATACATTTTTATATAATTATCCCAAGTTAATATGATACTACTACAGTAGTAAATAACCAAGACTTTAATTGTTTTTAGAGTTAATTACATAAATCGTCCTTGTGGTTTGGTAAAAGTTACAGATCTTGTCCCTGTGGTTTTTTTTTAGCGGGTTTCGTCCCTGTGGTTTACAAATCTTACGGATCTTGTCCCCATGTCTGACCCGATCTCAAAAAAGGACCTCCCTTTCAAATACTCCCTAACGTGAGGGCTAACATTGTATTTTGGTTTTAACAATCGTTATACAAACCACAGGGACGATTTATGTAATTACTCTTTAAAAAAAAGTTTTTTCTTTTTAATTTTATTATAATATTTAAAAAAAAAAACTATTTTTGCTTTTAAAGAAATTAATTTTATTAAAAAATTAAAATTAAATTAAAAAAACAAAAAAAAACTTTTTTTAATTTTATTATAAAACGGATGAAGGCGTAAAAAAAACGTTTTTATACGGTTTCGTTCATTTTTGTATGAAAATGTATGAAAACAACGTACAAAAATGTATGAAAACGTAAAAAAAACGAACGAAGCCGTATAAAACGGATGAAAACGTACAATAACGTTGTTTTTGTACGTATGAACATTGTTGTATATTTTCATACATTTTTTTACGTTGTTTTCATACATTTTTGTACGTTGTTTTCATACATTTTCATATATAAACGAACGAAACCGTATAAGAAAACATATTTCATCCGTTTTTTTTATACGCCTTCATCCATTTTATAATAAAATTAGAAAAAGTTTTTTTCTTGTTTTTTTTTTTTAGTTTTATTTTAAGTTTTTTAATAAATATAATTTTTTTAAAAGAAAAAACAGTTTTAAAAAAAAAAATTATAATAAAATTAAAATTAATTTTTTTTAGTTTTATTATAATTTTTTTGATTTTTTTTAAAATTTAAAAAAAATTAAAAATAGTTTTTTAATTTATTATAATAAAATTAAAATTTGTTTTTTTTTTAAATTTATTATAATAAAATTAAAATTAAATTAAAAAAAAAAGTTTTTTTTTTTTTTATTAAAAAATTTAATCGTAATAAAATTAAAAAAAATTTGAATAATAAAATTAAAAAGAATTTTTTTTTTTTTTTTAAAGAGTAAATTATATAAATCGTCCATGTGGTTTGTATAACGATCGTTAAAACCAAAATACAATGTTAGCCCTCACGTTAGGGAGTATTTGCAAGGGAGGTCTTTTTTTGAGATCGGGTCAGACATAGGGACAAAATCCGTAAGATTTGTAAACCACAGGAACGAAACCCGCAAAAAAAAAATCACAGGGACAAGATCCGTAACTTTTACCAAACCACAAAGACGATTTATGTAATTAACTCTTGTTTTTATGAAAAAGTAGCAAACTATAGTGTGCAAATATATGTTTAAAAAAACCATAAAAGACCATTAACGTACGAAAGTGAATTACTGTATATGCCGGTAAATTACTAGTCTTGCAGTATATTCTTGTCACTTTTACAATGGTATCACAATCTGATCACTCATTCCGTTCATATTTCGGCATCCAACTCCTAGAACCAAAACCCAAACTCCTAAAATGACCCAAAACCATCATTAAACCAACCCTTTTTTGACCCCAACACCAGACCATTTCGGTTTTTTCGGCCTGCTGAAACGACCGTAAAAACCGAAAAGTGAGTTGTTGCTGCTCAGAGAGGGTGTGGAGTGCGGATGATGAGATTGTAATATTGAAAAGTATGATTGATTTTAGGAGTGATATGGGTGATTTTTACGAGTTTGTTAAGAAGTCGTTACGTGTCGATTTAGTAGGGCGCGCGCAATTGGTTGATAAAGTAAGGAGTTTAAAAAAAAAGTTTAGAAATGTAGGTAGAAAGAAAGTAAGTTTTTTGTAAGTTGGGTAAATATGTCATTTTGAGGTTTATATTGAGTAAGTATGGAATTATCCCTTCGCAAAGTCATGAACAAAAAAACTTACGAGCTGTCAAAACAAATTTGGGGGAGTACTAGTAAAAAGATATATGGAGGTTGAGAATAGTATAGATGTTAATCAGTTTGTGAAGTATAGTGGAAGTGATGATGATGCGGTTTTACTTGAGTAGATTGTGAAAGGTGGGTTGGAGTTAGTTGAGGGACGAAAAGGGAGGAGAAGCGGAAGAAGTTAAAGGTGAGGTAATTGAGCTTTATGCAAAGACAAAGTGTTAATCATCCTAACTCTCAACTCAACTATGGTTTAAAAGAATTTAAAGGAAATAAGGAAAAAAAGAAGATGTTGACTGGTTTTACCAACTCGGCGATATCAGATGATTCACAAGGTCTGGTTCCGGCTCAGCTGGACAGTTAGGCTTCGAGAACAATGATATTTCGAGAGAAAAAACAGAACGAATTATCGAATGACACCAGGCTTGTTTACATGTGCAAAAAAACTAATTAATACTTCATATTAAGATATGAATTACAGTTTTTAAAGATGCAACAACCCAAACACTCAACTCATTAAAAAAATAAAAGAACGAAACACCCAAACCGAAACTAGATACCCATATATGTAGTTAGTGAAGCAAGATCACAAAGTTTTAATCCTAAAACCTTTCTTGTACTTTCACTTGTTTTAAAGGAGCCGAAAGAATGGCATAAACAGACAGACCATTACAGCAAGAAAAATCCTAAATGACATTTCCAAAAACCACAAGGCCAACTGCTCAAGCATTCAAATCTTTCAACAAAACATATCTTCCGAAACTGGCTATGATCTTTGACTGCATGCAATATACATCAAGACAGAGAACAAGATCTTCTAAAGCTACGAACGAGGACAAGATCATGAGCTTCGGATTGGTTTTTTCTTGACAACACCCTCAAGCACAACATTAGCTAATAGATGCTCGAAGGTTGAAGGCGCCTAGCTGGAAGGAGACCGAGAAATCACTAGTTGGACCAAGATTTTGTGTGTGCATCTCAAACACCATGCGTGGGCATGAAACTTTTTCTCCTCTGTAGGTGTTACTCCTTGGATTGTGATGGTCCTTGGATTAGTTTAAGCAAAATCACAAAGAATTCTAGAATTGAACATGGTGCAGGCGATCCGGACCCGACCCACGAGAAGACCCGCAGGGAAAACAATTATAGATATTATTATCTATGATTTAATATTCCAAGTTTATCTTTATTTTTATTGGTACATTATTCGGTTTCCTTTTATCCGTTTATTTTGTTACCTATTTTATTGGTTCTAGGATCTATTTATAGGGGTTTTGGTTATTGTAAAAGTTGGTTGGTTTTTGATTAATGAACTTATGTTCTTAGAACCTTTGGGTTCAAGTTTTAGTCTTTGATTCATCCTTAGTATTGAGCCATTTGATTGCTAAGAAAAACTGCATCAGAACATATATAAGCCAACTGATATATATCTTGAACTTCAAGTTCGTAGAACATGATGCAAGTCTCAGTTCCGAGTATTTTTCCAAAAAGGGGTCGCTGATTATAAGTTTAATTTGTACTGTCTAAATACACTATATTGTGCGAGTTTATATACGATATAAGTTTAATTTGTACTGTCTAATCCATCATCTGTTTTTCGCAAGGTGCTCCAAAGTCCAAACAATCATGTTGTTAATTAGCTTAAACTAATTCAACCTTATTAAAATACTTGTTCAAAATAAAAATAGTCTTCTCAAAGACAAGCTTACAACTTTACGAGAACAGTACATAATTTTAAAAGTAAAAGTAAAAACATATTACAACATGACCACACTTTTGATCACCGAAAACATTTTATGCGTAACATCATAAACCATATACCCGAGTTCACTCAAGAAACGGAAATATGCAATCCTCCATGATCTGCTCACTATCAGAGGAGCCACGATGACCCAGAAACCAACAATGAATCCAGACACGACGCTAATAATCAATCCCCAATCCACTCCATGTGACCCGTCATCTTCTTCTTGGTCTGTATCAGGTGTGTCAACTCTTGAGCAAGGATCACTGAGGGGATCTCCACAAAGTCTGTTGCCAACAAAGCATGACTCATTTAAGCTCTGAAGTTGAGTACTTGACGGGATTTTTCCAGTCAAATTGTTCTAAGACACATTGAAGATACTCAAGGAGTGCAAGCTTGACAAGCTCATGGGAAGTTCCCCTGAAAGCTTGTTAAGTGACAAATCAAAAGATTCAAGCTCTTTCAAGTCTCCAATCTTCTCCGGGATCCTTCCAGTCAAATGATTTCCTGATAGATTCAACGATTGTAGCTTGACGAGAGTTGTTAGCTCACTTGGAATGTGGCCAACAAGTTTGTTATTCGAAAGGTCTAACAACCTCAAGAGTTTAAGAATACTGTTGTACGTGTACTCGTGACCCTTCATCACTAATGGAACGCTAAAGAAAAAAACTGTTTTGTCAAATGTAAGAATACTAAATTGATCATCTGAGATAGTTTCTTTCCCAGAAAGAACGCTAAAATTGTTGAAACATTTTGGAATATCGCCCATCAGCTTGTTATTGGAAAGATCCAATATTTGAATATATGTAAGATAACAAAGCTCGTGAGGAATCTTTCCAACAAACTTGTTGGATCTAAGATTGAGAAGTCCCAAAGAAGAAAGTTTTGTCCCAACCCAAGATGGAATGCTTCCAGCAAGTTCATTTCCACTAAGTTCAAGGATCTCTAACTGGGTCAGGTTCATTAGAGAATCAGGTAATTTCCCTTCTAGCTTGTTCCCACGCATGTTCAATATATTTATATAACTCACACGACCCAATGTTCTTGGAATCCCACCAGAAAAATTATTATTTTCCAAGATTAAGTATGACAAACTCTCCCACTTTTCCCAGCACTCAGGAATGACACCCGACAAACTGTTATTTCCTAAATTAAGCATACGAGGCGTTTTCACATCATCCGAACACATTAAATGATGTAACGATCCAACAAATAAATTATCGGATAGATCCAAATCTACTATTATTGAACCATTTAAGATATCATGTAATTTCCCCCCAAACCTGTTAGAGCTTAAGTATAGGGAGATAAGTGCAGGGAAACCCGACAGATTTAACTTACCTTGCATCTGATTTTTTGACATATCTAAATACTGTAGATTGGGGAATGATCTCCAAAACTCCTCAGGTATGGGTGAAGAAATGTTTGCGTTGTTTATGTACAAACCCTCTAAATCCCTCTGTGATATAAGCCATGATGGAAATTGTGGCCCTAAAACCCAAGAGTTCAAAGATAATATTACCAACTGGAAAGGGGGAATCCAGTTTGCAAGGCTCGGTCTTAGGATTAAGTTGTTTCCTTCTCCTTCTAGATATTTCAAGTGCACTAGTTTGAAAAAGTGGGTGTCTGTTACGACACCTGTCAGAAAATTGGAAGAAAATCTAAATTCTTGCAACTTTGAAAGTTGACCAAGGCTATTAGGAAGACTGCCATTAAGCTGGTTAAATGAAAGATTTAAAACCTCCAACAATGATAATCGTCCAATCGAGAATGGAATAGGACCAGATATTCGATTTCCATAAAAATTTAAGGTCCTGAGAAAAGAAAATCGCCCTATGGAATCTGGAATTGTACCAGAAAGTCCCGAGTAGGACATGGATAATGATTCCAAATGAGGTGATTTGCATTCTAGAAAACTTTCAAGAAGAGATGTTAAACGAATGTTTTGAAAACTGTTTTCTGACAAATCAATCTCTCTCAAATTACAAAAGTTACCCAATGAATTAGGTATTATGTTGGTGAGCTGATTACTTGACAGGTCAAGGCTAAGAAGGGAAGTCAAGTTGTGAAGGGAATCAAGAGCTGTACTCGATATATCACACTGACTAATATCTAATGAAATTAGATTGCTACCAATGCCACTAGACAACTCTTTCAATACTAATGAAGAATTCATGAAAGTGTTCCTAGAGGCGTGAAGCCACTTAAGAGAAGTCAAGTTACGGAAACTATGAGCACTAATACTAGGAATAAGGCCATTAAAATCACACATACTTAAATCCAACGAAACGAGACTAGTTGTACTAAATATCCATTGTGGCACGAGACTATCATCAAAAAATTCATTTTCAGAAAGATCAAGCAAAAGAAGGGATGTGATATTAAGAGTAGAAACATGGGGATGTGCATCCGATAGATAAGTGAATTTAAGATGTAGTTCGGCCAAAGAAGGGAGGGTGTTGATCACCTGAAACCAGTCCATTGCTTTGCTGAGGTCTACGTAACTCATATCCAGGTGACGCAACAAATGGAGATTTGACAACCACTCCATATTCATCACCCTTGTGCTTCCACGTGTCACATCCCGCCAATCTTGAAAACTTCCTAGACAAAGGGTGTGCAAATCTGAAATATTCCCCAATTGAGGAGGGATAATTCCATCAAAATTGGAATTCGAGAGGTTAAGATACCTCAAGTTTCCAAGAGAACCAATGAATTCAGGAACTTGGATTCGTCCAAAATTATTGCAGCTCAAGTCCAAATGCTTTAGTTGCTTGAGATCCAATAAGGATGGACTTAAATCTCCCTTCAACTGTTGCTTTGAGACTTCTTCAAACTCATTTCTCGTCCATTTGGTTTCACGAAGACAATGACCATTAAGATGAATCTGATGAACATGGCCAGTCATGTTATCACAAACAATCCCCGCCCATTTGCAGCAATCGTTCTTCTGATCAGCCCAAGAAGCAAGGCGATCTGTTTCATCAATGAGCCGGTACTTGAACCGGAGAAGTGCTTGCCTCTCTTCTTTTATGCATAACACATCGTCAGAGTTTTGATTAGATAAGCATGAATGAAACAAGGCCACAACAACAAGTAAGCACAAGTGGAAAGAAGAGAAATGAGAAAATGAAAAAGCACTCATAGTGGACACTGATCGTTTTTTAGTTTACAATAATGCATGTGATGTAAGTATGTAACGACTAGGTTCATATTTGGAAAATAAGTAGCGTGGTCCCTAACTGGACTTTCGTGACAATTTACAAACTAATTTGTGTGGACACAAATGAGTAACGTCATACATTTATTTCCAGCTACTGTAAAAAAAAAATTCTTCTCTCTATGCAACAATTTCATTGGAGATAATTATGTTACATAAGTCCAAGTAAACAAAGAAAAACAAAATATCTTTGAACTTCTAGAATAAGTTGAAAATTACATGTGTGTGGACAAAAATGAGATCAGTGCATCAATAATACAATAGCAGGTACCCGCGACGAGTACCCTGTGACTAAATTTTATGACAGCGGGTACACTCGGCTTTATTGTTGATGTTTTAGATGTGTGTGAGAGAGATATAAATGGTTTGTGTGTATTTATATAATGGATGCGGTTATATCTTTTTTTAATAATCATTACTGATAATAATGATTTTCAGCGGTTACACATTTTTAATAATAGACTATAAATGATTTGAAAATTGTATTTAATTTAGTTGAAACGTATGCATTTAATTTTGAATAATGGGGTGTATTGAATTTTAAGTCTTCTTCTTATAGTAAGGGGGTGTTTGGTAGAAGTGAATGGTAGAGAATGGAATTGTAGTAAAGAATGAGAATGGAGAGAAAGAGAATAAACTTAAGAAAATATAATTAATTCAATTGTTTGGTAACAACATAGAATGTAGTTAAAGGAATGGACCGCACAACTCATTCTCATGTTTGGTATGTTTGGTAGCATTACACGCTGCAATGGAAATAGATTTACTCATTTCAATTATCCTTATTAAATATGACTATCACAATAGTACATCATCAGTTAGCATTTTTGTAATATAAATGCAAGCGTATCTAATGAACATTTTGAAGATAAATCAAGAAAATCCAAACAGAACGTTTTTGACAAAAACATTATGACAATCCAAGATTAGTTGTTATAGAATAACTTATGAACCTTGTTTAGAACTACTGGAAATCCAAGTCCATGATGCATCTGTGTATGCTCTTAATAACAATTTGGCTATAGAATTAATTTTAACCAAGCCTTGGTTGAATTAAAAAAAGTGGAAAACAATCATGAGCAAAATACTTAACCAACAAGTTATACACACAATCAATTATATTATGTGCTAACCACTGAACAAAACAGGTGCAAAATAATGGTGAACAAGTAAGGACTAAACTATTTTTCATGTACAAAGATAGAGAGACGACAACAACAATTGGATTACAAAAATGCTTACCTTGACTCAAGGAAATAAACCTACTTTAAACAGTTGCTTTTTTTTTTTTTTTTTTTTTTAATTTTTATTATTATTATTATTATTCCTGAATTTTCCTCGAAGGCCTGTTGCTAGGTTTTCGACTCTTGAAATGTTTCTAAGAACTCGAAATAAGTAGAAATCACAAAAACGACTGGGTCACAATCTGATAACTTGAATCGATTGGAATGAAGCAAATCACTTGAAATCGCTAGGTTTGGATTGGTTTTATGATTTCTGAAAACCCAGGAAAAAGAAGAGCATAAATGATGGTCATCTAGAGAGAAAATACGGCTAGGGTAAGAGAAGTTTATCTTGCTTTTAATGTCATGTGCATGTCACATGTTGTTGGGTATCTATACCCCTTCTTTTTACGCCTCTCTTTTGATTCTCAAACAAAATGGACGGAGAATGAAGCTTCTTTATATTTAGAGTAAATTACACCGTTCGTCCTTGTGGTTTGCGTTGACCGCAGGGTTTAGTCCTTTGACCAAAAAAATTGCACCGTACGTCCTTAAGTGTGAAACGTTATGCACCGTTCGTCCCTTGACCAAACGACGTTAAGTTTGACCGTTAAACTCGGGTAAAAATACTAAAATACCCTCCCTGTCTTTTTTATTTTTGTCTTTTGTTTCCCTTATAGCAGATTTGTGCTATCTTCTCAAAACCTTATCACATTCTTTTTTTTTTCTGCTCTTGTCTCCCCATCCTCAAACAAACATAGATTATCCCCTTCTGAAATGCAAAAGATTATCACCTTCCATTCCACAAATAGATCCCTATTAGCCTAGACATCACATGAAGCATGCTATGGAGGATTTAAGAGAGCCAAGAAAGGGTAACACCCTATACGCGAGGTCAAAAGAGCTAGAGCTATCAATTCCTTAACCCCAACTATAATTAGAGCGAATTGATCATAGTCTTCATCATCATCCTCAAAAGATCCGAAAATTAGGGTTGAGTAAATCAAAGGGCTTTTTGAAATTGATTGAGGGGTTTTATTCTTGGGTGAAAGAGGAAGCTATCCCAGAAGTTAATTGGTCTAAATCGAACCGGGTCACCTCCAATTGGAGTTTTTGTGTTCGGTGTTCATAAAAATAGTGTAAGAATATATTCTTGTTTCTTCCTCAATCCATTTCATTGTAATCACATTTTATTAATTTCGAATATATTCTTGTTGCTTTTGTTGTCGAGGCACAAGAAAGAAAAAAAAAATAATAATTTTTTTTTTAACTTGGCATGATTAATTTTTCATTAAAAAGTTGTTTCCCACGTTTTTCGTCTTCATGAGAGGTGCGATTTAGTTAGAAGACCGAGCTCGCAAATGCTATGGGGAAGAAATTCAAATGAAGACTGATGATTTTGTGGAAATGATGTTGATTGATGGTTGTTTCATTATCGAGCTTTTTTACAAGTCTTGTTGTAAAGGAATTAGACGAAGAGGGGATCCGTTTCTCACGACATACCAAGTGTTTTTTCAGTTGAGGCATGACTTGATTTTGCTCGAGAATCAGATCCCTTTCTTCATCCTTCAACATTTGTTCAACCTTGTGCCTATTCCTAAACAATAAACTAGATCTGACGTGGTGGTATTGGGTACTTGTTGATAAGAATGGATAGATGGCTTGATGAAATTCTATCTTTGTGTTTGTAATTTTTTTTTAAAAAGGAGCAATTTGTTGTTTGATTTTGTTGTGTTTGATGAAATTCTATCTTCTTTATATGTTTTTAATGAATAATGGAACGGGTTTGTGATTTTTAGTTCATAGTTGCCTGGGAATTATTTGTTTGTATGTTAAATTGGTTGGAAATTTTAATGTGTTCTATGTTTGTGTTGATTGATGTGGATTTTTGGAAAGGTGCCTGGAAAATTGAGAAGTATTGTTGATGTAAAAGATGAAGGATGTAGAAGATGAATCAGAGAAAGAAAAAAGAGTATTGAAAAGTAGTGTTTATGATAAAGAATGGGAAATGACGGGTATACCCCTCAAAGGAAAACAACTTAACGAGAGTTAACAAGAGTTAGTGGGCCCAGTTAGACGGAGGGACGAACGGTGCATAACGTTTCACACTTAAGGACGTACGGTGCAATTTTTTTGGTCAAAGGACTAAACCCTGCGGTCAACGCAAACCACAAGGACGAACGGTGTAATTTACTCTTATTTTAAGTAATGAGGTGTTATAATAAGAATATTAATTACATTATGCATTTCTCTCTTCATTGACCAATTTCAGCTTTTAAAGAATTCAACAATTCACCTTTTACTGTTTTTCTATTATATGTGTAGTATAGAATATTTGAATTCAATTATTTATTTCGAAGTTAGTTAAGAGGAGATAAAAATTAGCGAAAAATTTATGGTTGCCAAATGTTACTTCCGATCAGTAATATGCCAATGATTTAATGTGGAATCAAACAATGATTGTGAATCGGTGTGTGTGTTTGAATAATAATAAAACAAAATCAAAAATCTAAAAAGTAGATTTTTTTTACGTTTTCAAAAAAATATCAAGTATTAAGCCTTTAGTTGAGCACTTGTATTAGATTTTGTGGGTCTGTCAAAAATAACTAATTGTATTAGACAGTGGACATGTGTCCAGCATTGGATGAAGTTGCGGAGTTGACCGGTTGAACATTACTATCTCCGTTATATATTTACTAGCTTCATAGCCCGCCCGAATGGGCGGGCTAGTTTCATAAGTTTACTTGATAATGATAATCGATAATATAAAACAACAAATAAATATTAAGCCTTGTTATATAACATGCCAAAAAAGAAGATATAAATCTAAACCTGCGAACATAGATAAATATGTATCAATTCATATCCCATCCAAAATTAAAACCACTTCAAAAAAAACTTAATAGAATGTGAAGTAGGTTTACAAAATTGCAAGACAATATCATAAGAATGTTCAAATTAATCTTGAACAAATACATATGTGAGTAATTATATATTTTAGATACATTTAACCAGACCGCCTTTTTCTTCAATTAGACAATTCCCTTCTAGAACATGTGTTATATCATATATCCGCCTCTTTTCCACCTGTAACATCAAATCTTTTTAGTATTTCTTGCACGTAAAAAGCACATACACAATATTCGTTCTTCAAAAAGAAAGAAAACAAAATAAAGGGATCAGTGAACATTGATTAGATATTGCACTTTCATTTTAAATAGCTTGCTGAATGGTTGTTTGTGTTTGGCACAAGAGCAGCTTGAGCATCTCCAGTGTACACACACATACATGCACATAAAATATAGAGACATCATAAACACACATGTTTATAAAAAGTTTCATTTGCATCCTATAAAAAATAGCAATACTAACATTTACATTTGACTTACTATTCAGACGGTGTCACATACCGCGATTAGAAACGCAAAAAAAATCCAGAAATTATATGAGTAGTAGTAAGTTATTTCCGCTTACATATTCAAGCCACACTAACGGGCAACGCTTAAAAAAATGTTGGTGCGACGAACATGTATTTTTAAAGCTTTAGCATGCTGTATAGAAAGGAAAAAAAAAGGTTGTTTAAACAGGTTCCTATGTTGGGCTTGGCAATTTATGTTACCACTTTTGTAGATGCAATATTGGAAAATAAACACATGGACTTACAAAAAAAATTCCTGGCAGGAAGTTACCTCATTTGGAGACGAAGCCGCCGCCGTTCTCATACCATTATTCTGTTAACTGAACACACGATGATTAAGGCAGGATAGAGATGAAATAAAATATTGAAATATAAAGTTACCTTATATCCTGAACCTATGTGCGCAGATGGAACACAATGGTTGCATAAAGGAGGCCGTTAGCAAGCTTTCTTCTGCCAAACAATGTAAAAGTTCTAGAATTAGATACTAAGCGGCGAACTGTGTAAAAGATTTAAATGGCTACAAAACCTGGGCTGATAATGAACCGACCCAATTACACAGATACTAATAGATTCACTTGCCTAGGTGCTCGTACCGGTCGTGTTTATTGTGCGCCCACAAACTAATGCCAGCCTTTCCAGGTCCTATAACAACACCAAATCATGAAGGATTACAATAAGTTAAACCATCATTCATATCTTGTAACACCCCAACCCGACAAGGGTAAAGATATCGCAAATACGGTTTCATATCAGAACTTTAAATACTATACAATAGCGAAAAACCTTTACAAAATATTCAAAAAGAAAACATAAATAGCTAAACTTCAAAATAAATCTAAGATCTCTATGGTCAAATCTTGATTCTCATCTCTACTCTCAACCCAGATCAGCTATCCCAAAAGCTTATCTTGAATGCTTAAAATACCTGCCGCAGGAAAAGAAAATTGCGGCTGAGCTTACAAAGCCCAGTGAACAGATATAACAAAAACGAAAACTAAACAAGACATAAATACGAATTGAAACAAAGAAACGAATAACAAAATCGTAGCGGAACGAGAATAATAAATCATGGAGGATTCTGAGGAAACACAATTACACAGAAATCCGGAACAACAATTAGCAATCAAGGACAAACACATAGCATATTGATGACTCCAACGCAAACACATCAAAATAACCAGACACTTAACATATCAAGAAGAAATAGATTACATATAAACCAAACGAAAAGTCTAAGGCTAACGAAAACACTTTCTAGAAAATAAACATGGCATTCAACAAATTAATTAACCTTCACTTAACACACTTAATTCAATATCGCAGCAGCGGAAATAGCAGTCCAAATCATGGCAGTCTCAAAAGCAAGTAGAAACATAGTAGACAAACTATAATTAAATAGACCAAACAAAACATAGCATAACTATTAGCAATTATCAAAACAGATATCATAAGCTAAACCAGTTCTCAGATCAAATCCTAACATCAGCAGAGTTCAAACATGGCAGGTCACATAGGCAATAAACACCAATGCATAAGCAAAGTTCACAAAATTAACTGATCAGACTATACATATTAAACTTATAGAATACTCACTCTCACACTAACACATCATCCCACAGTTCAACGAATTCACATAACGAGAAACTAATCATGATATCAGATAACAGCATACAAAACCTATTTAAACATATTAATCATAAGCTAGCATTATAAACGGTAATCACATAACATACAAAAGCATACACATATATAAAATCATATAACAAACCCAGCTCTTAATCATAAGCATTTGAACATACCAAATCAAACTCAGAATACTTAACATAGTAATAACAATTAAAGATTTAGTTAACTACCACGAGCCCAGAACATATCATATAAAAAACATCATAACTATGTATAAACAATCTCAAAATAAGTCGGAGTAGCTAGCTCCCAGAGTTTTATGAAGACGCGTATTGCACACGACATCATTCATCTAAAAGAAATCATATCGGACAACAGATCAGATCTAGGATGCATCCATACGCCCCTGCAGACAAATAGTGGCCATACAATATATATCGAGCTCATAATCAGATAACAGAAAGGGACGTGGCAGAACTTCACTCTACTGCCCTAGAGTCATGTCAATGGTGCATCACTGACATGGACATGGAACCCCCATGACTAGTTATTATTTGGCTCGGGTGTCAAACTAACTTAGGTCAAATTAGAATGTCAAAACTGACATAGATCATATTTTATCAAATGTTTAATCATGTTTTCAAAATCAAAGTCTTCATATCATATAGTTCAAAATCAAATGTTTTATGATTCAAAAATCAAAGTTCAGATAAGAAATAGCTCAAAAGACACATTAGTGTTCATATCAAATAACATATCAGATAACTCATATCATAAGGTTCATATTCAAATATAACAAAGTTCAACAAATATGCATATCAAAGTCTTTCTAACATACAGTTCAAATCAGGTATCGCATGATTCAATGAAACATAAGTTCAGGCAACAACAGGCCAAACAATCAGGAAAGGGTTCATAGCAATGGCATTGGAAACCCTAATAAGTAAAATAGGAAAGCGAACGAAAAGAACATCATAAGGAACCTTTACTAAAAAGGTCAGAATATCTGTACCTTAAAGCAAATGAGAGAAAAGCAAACGAATGTAGGAATATGAAGATGTAACGTCGCGTCTCCTTCAACGAATCTACACGGATTATGATTTATTTAATACTTATTAGCATCATTAATGCTATAACGGATTCATCGCATTAATACTTTTAGAGTTGTCAGAATATTCTCATTTTAGTGACAGACGAAATTACAACATTTTAGGGTATTCCTCATTAATTAGCCAACTTCCTATTTAGGTTCTAGGGTTTCCATACTCTTTAAATATTACTAAATACGCATTAAATTCACATGTTACTTCTTTTAATGATTACCACTTTGACCTAGAACGTAAATGATAACAAACCGAAGTTATCTCAAAACTCACGCATGTCTCTACAAAAATCAACTCACACTCGTCGAACCCATAATTACTCAGAATTACAAATTACACCCTTGACATCTTTAATTTCACGATCTAACCTTATATTATCAGATTTTACTATTTTAGCCCAAAGGTTTTAGAATTTACAAAACGTACCCTTTTTATTTTAATAACAATTCAAATGGCCCTCTAAGTATCCAAAATTACACGTTTAACCCCCACACTTATTTTATACGTTTAGTACATGTATTTTACTATTTACAAAAATAACCCTTAAGTTTCATAATTTACAAAACCAACCCAAAACTTTTATGTAAAACCGAATAATGCATAATTCAAGTACACGCCCTAAACCTAGGTTTAACCCATCATTAATCCATCATTACTACTGCATTTATTACCCTTAGTTAAAATAAGCAAACCCTAATTTTTATAAACCCTAATCGTCCCTTTTTAAATCCTTTCCTTTTTTATGCGTTATCGAGCAAGAAAACCCAAGACAATTTACACAAGCTTCGAATTCACAATAATGTATTTTATTCAGGTTGTATAACATGTAAGAGCTTCTGGAAAAATCAATTCATGGTCTTAAAAATTATTATACGCTCATTTGTTATTTTTATACGCTTTTAGGGTTTTAATTCCAAATAATTCCATACAACTTATTAAACATGCATGGCTAATTTTTACGTGTTCTATATGACTTGTAGGACTGAAAATAATATTAGGAACATACCCTTGATGATACTTGGTCGTTAGAACAAAAGAACACAAAAGCTCCACTCGCCGAAACCCTAATTGACCTAAAAACTAACCACAATCGAAACAGCACCTTAGAGCCTCGAACCAGATTTTTAACACCTTCTTTACCTTCAAACTCGTCCAAGAAAAATAGCCTTAAGACTTGGGAACTGATTTTCGAATTTTGGAGGGTTTTGGAGTCGGTTGTAGGGTTAATCGGTTATTAGGGATAGAATGAACCGTACATTATGTTTATATAGGGTTTACTAATTTTCTTGTAGGCTTTATAATGTAATGGACTTAAAATAAATGGATTCTAAATTTTATAAATTTATATTGGGCTTTTATAAATTTTATTCTCTTATAATACTTATTAAATATATTCGGCTATATGTGTAAAATACAAAACTGATTTTATAAAATTATAAACTATAAAAATTAACGTTACAAAGTCTTTAAAATTTATTTGGGTCATATGTGATATTTCTTAAAAATTTCCTGAATTTACATAGCTTATTTGGTATTCTTTAATTTAATTATTCATACTTTTTGATTATAGGGGTATTTTGGTCTTTTTGTGAATTTTAGAAATTCAGGTATTACAATTTCTTCCCCTCTAAAATAAAATTTCGTCCTCGAAATTGAACAAGATGGGGCAGCACGGCGACAAATGTGGATTTCGGAACATCAAGGAATATACGACGAACGCTAATCATATACTTATAAAGTATTAGCAGTAAAAAGATGAGATAAGGAAAAATTCAAAAACACGATCTAACTTACACATGTATCTAATGATGAAAACTATCATATGCATAGATGGAACGAATCCTAACGGTCTTACTAATCGCAGGAGTATGTGGAGACATACAAATCTAAGGCAGGCATAACAATCTATAGGTTTACACGGATAATAACAACTTCGGATCCCAATGGTACAAAACTTATATGTAACAGATATCGATGAAAATCTCACAATCAGGTACAGAGTCTCAACCCAATATGAAAAGTACCAACTAACGGATACAAGGCAAATTCCAAACACGCAACAACCACAGGCATTTCCCCAGACGTCATATAATTTTAATAAGTTCAAATTATATGATCTCGGTATTATTACGTTGATCAGGCGTCATAATACTTGCATCACATAACAAGTTCTTATTGTCATTATATTCGGTCTCGGGTAGTCTCCATCTAACGATCGACAAACGGACGAGCGAAAACAATATAACAAAATTCGATGCGAAAAGAGGAGGGCCAAAACAGTGAAGACAAAAGAATATCGAAGTCGAATCTGAACGATAGTCAAAAGGAATCGAAAGATATTTGAAGAGACGGAAACCTAAGATCTACCCAATCCTCACAGGTCATAGCCTAAGCTCTAAGGGTCCTAAAACCTAGAGCTCTGATACCATAATTGTAACACCCCAACCCGACAAGGGTAAAGATATCGCAAATACGGTTTCATATCAGAACTTTAAATACTATACAATAGCGAAAAACCTTTACAAAATATTCAAAAAGAAAACATAAATAGCTAAACTTCAAAATAAATCTAAGATCTCTATGGTCAAATCTTGATTCTCATCTCTACTCTCAACCCAGATCAGCTATCCCAAAAGCTTATCTTGAATGCTTAAAATACCTGCCGCATGAAAAGAAAAGTGCGGCTGAGCTTACAAAGCCCAGTGAACAGATATAACAAAAACGAAAACTAAACAAGACATAAATACGAATTGAAACAAAGAAACGAATAACAAAATCGTAGCGGAACGAGAATAATAAATCATGGAGGATTCTGAGGAAACACAATTACACAGAAATCCGGAACAACAATTAGCAATCAAGGACAAACACATAGCATATTGATGACTCCAACGCAAACACATCAAAATAACCAGACACTTAACATATCAAGAAGAAATAGATTACATATAAACCAAACGAAAAGTCTAAGGCTAACGGAAACACTTTCTAGAAAATAAACATGGCATTCAACAAATTAATTAACCTTCACTTAACACACTTAATTCAATATCGCAGCAGCGGAAATAGCAGTCCAAATCATGGCAGTCTCAAAAGCAAGTAGAAACATAGTAGACAAACTATAATTAAATAGACCAAACAAAACATAGCATAACTATTAGCAATTATCAAAACAGATATCATAAGCTAAACCAGTTCTCAGATCAAATCCTAACATCAGCAGAGTTCAAACATGGCAGGTCACATAGGCAATAAACACCAATGCATAAGCAAAGTTCACAAAATTAACTGATCAGACTATACATATTAAACTTATAGAATACTCACTCTCACACTAACACATTCATCCCACAGTTCAACGAATTCACATAACGAGAAACTAATCATGATATCAGATAACAGCATACAAAACCTATTTAAACATATTAATCATAAGCTAGCATTATAAACGGTAATCACATAACATACAAAAGCATACACATATATAAAATCATATAACAAACCCAGCTCTTAATCATAAGCATTTGAACATACCAAATCAAACTCAGAATACTTAACATAGTAATAACAATTAAAGATTTAGTTAACTACCACGAGCCCAGAACATATCATATAAAAAACATCATAACTATGTATAAACAATCTCAAAATAAGTCGGAGTAGCTAGCTCCCAGAGTTTTATGAAGACGCGTATTGCACACGACATCATTCATCTAAAAGAAATCATATCGGACAACAGATCAGATCTAGGATGCATCCATACGCCCCTGCAGACAAATAGCGGCCATACAATATATATCGAGCTCATAATCAGATAACAGAAAGGGACGTGGCAGAACTTCACTCTACTGCCCTAGAGTCATGTCAATGGTGCATCACTGACATGGACATGGAACCCCCATGACTAGTTATTATTTGGCTCGGGTGTCAAACTAACTTAGGTCAAATTAGAATGTCAAAACTGACATAGATCATATTTTATCAAA